>VZTJ01001082.1:400789-512704 GCA_013397795.1 Orthonyx spaldingii | reverse complement strand
ACTCACTCATGGGAGCGCGGCGGGCGAGGCCGGCGACACCTCCGGCTTCCGAGGCGCCGGCGAAGTTAATTGCACTGAAGTTCAAGTTGTCTTTTCACCCATCAGGAGTGGGCGTTTAAAGGAAGGAGAGCGAGGAGGAGGAGGGGGAGGGGGGAGAGTCTCTCTCTCTCTCGCTCGCTCTCGCACACACACACACATACACACACACACACAGAGGCACACGCATGCACGCACGCACACACACACACGCACACGCACCCGCCCGCTCGGCTCCGCTCCCGAGCTGCCTCAGCAAGGAGGAGCCCGGACGGAAAACACCAGGGCAGCAAGGTACCGGCGTGGGGCAGCCCTGCCTCTGCCTGCGTGTGTCTGTGCGGGTGTGCCTGCGTGTGTGTGTGTCTATGTGTGTGAGTGTGTGTGTGAGTGTGTGTGTGTGTGTCTGTGCCCGCGCTCCCCCCGCCCGCTGCCTCGCACGGCCCCTCCGGGCGGGGAGGTGCGCGCTGCCCCCGGGGAGAAGGCGGTGGTGCCGTCGGGGCAGCGCGGCCGCTGGAGGACGGTCCGACTGGGGCCGGGAGACTCCGAGTCCTCCGCCGCCCGCTCGGCTCCGCGCCCGCTGCCTGCTGCCTGCGCGGCGGCGGTGGGAGGGGGGGAGAACCGAGCGGCGGCTGGAGCGCAGCGGTGGCGTCTGTCTGTGTGTGTGCGCGGCCGCTCCTTCCCTCCGGCGGCTCCCAGCCCCGCGGGGCGCTGGGGTGACTTGGTGGAAGTACCGGGGGATGGTGGTGCGCCTGTGTCCATCCCTGCTGCACCCCTCCCCTGCCACTCGGGTCGAAACCCCCCACCGTGCCCGCATTGCCTTCCCCGGGCACCGCGCCCCCGCCCATCTCTTCCCCCTTCTCTCCATCCCTCCCCCGCCCCTTTATTTTCACAGCCGCCCCCGCGCCCTCTGGNNNGCCCCCCGGGCCCTCCCCCCGCCGCTACTCCCCGAGCTCCGGCGGCAGCCCCTTTCGGGCGGGCAGCGCCCCACGGCCACCCACGATTTGAGGTGGCTGAGGGACAGAAGCTCCGCTACCGCGCTGGCGGCCTCCGTGGGCTGGGGATGCCCGGGTGCGGGCAGGCATCCCCCGGAGGCCTCTGCCCGCCGGCAGCTCCGCTGCCCCATCGAGCGGGGAGCGGGGCCGAGTTCCGCCGCGCATCACTCCGGTGCTCCTGCCCGGTGTTTCACCTGGCACCACGTGCTCCTCCGTAACGCTGTTTGAGAATTGCCTTTATTCGTGAAACTTCTACTAGGGGAAGCCCTTTTCTTTCCTTTTTTTTTTTTTTTTTTTTGTTTTTAAGACCTTCTTTCCCCTCTTCACTGATGCAGGATTTGGAAGTGGAGTTCCTGGAGAATGACCGTGGCAATGAATGCAGGTTTCCCTGAAAGCTGAGGCTGTTTCTTATTCCCTAGGAGACTGACGAGAGGGGGACCCCGGATGTCAGCCCAATCTCCGTTTTTCATTTGTCTGGACTTTGTGGCAGATTTTCTCTTTCAGCTCTGGGAACTGACAGGTACAATTCCCGTAGGCACCTTTGCATGAAACCAGTCCAAGGCCAAGAAGTTGATACATCATTGCTTTTCCTAGTTAGCCAGCAGTATGTGCTTCTATTAATGGCTATTAGAAAGTTAACCTAGTAGCTTAGTTATTGAATAATCATTAATCCATGGAGGATACACAAGCCCAAAGGTTAATAATAGGAATAGCAATTAATAATATTGACCTTGCCAGTGGGGAGAGTATTTTTGTCACAGTTATTACAAGGCACTACTATTTATACTAGGTACAGCGGTGCAAATTTGGACTCAATATGTTGAGTACCAAATTACTGCAACAACACCAGAAATTAATTCACCCCTTTATCTCCATGTTATCAGTCCTCCAACTTTTTCTTCTTTTAAAATGTATCATCCCCTACTCTCTCATTTTAAATAGAAATGCTAGGTCTTTAATCAATTCTGACATTTCCACTAGAAAATAACATTGAGCTCACTTACACAGATAAAAATTTATTTGCCTGCAGCTGATTTGTTGTAGTGCTTTGGACCTATGCATTTCTCAGAGAGGACTTAGATTTTTATGGTCTTTTGATACCATGAGGTAATAAACAGGAAATCAGTACAAAGGGGACTTTCTCACTTTTATAGGTCCAACTTTCCACTCCTTAGAGCTGCCTCCTTGCAGGGGTACTCTGACTGACTGACTGAGTAACCTACATCCTTCTGTTGTCAAAGACCCATCTCCTTTATTTGTATCACATTTCTGACTGGCTGGTCAGTAAGCTGTAATAATAATCATGTTTCATGTCTCAGAAATCTAATAATCAGGTTACTCATTGCTACAAATTGCAGCTAAGCTATTTGGGTTAGTCATGTTATCCCTGCTTTAAAGGCAGGGAAACTGAAACAGGAAAATTAACACATTTGCCTGAGGCTACACATGGATTTAAGACCAGATCCAGAACTGGAACTGAATTTAGACCAAGCTCCTCTTAAAGATCCTCAAGTACACTGTGGAAAATCCTTTCTTAAAATAGAAGTGTAACATAAACCTTATTTTTCATCAACTTTGTATATTAGTCAAAATACACATGCTTTTTTTTTAAGGTCACATTTTGTTTATAAAAGATAAGGTTTATCCAACTTAAAAAAAAAGTGTGGTAATACTTTTCAACTACATCGGGCAGTTTACTTTGGAAACAAATATTTAATATCAGACTGTGAGCAGTAATGGGAAAAGAATTGCTTGTTACTAGGCTACTGTAAACAATATTAGCTGAATGTTATGGTATAGTTAGAGACCAACAAAATATAATGGGAAGTCCAGCATTAGTATAGATAAGGTGCTCTTGCTTACCTAGTGTGCATTGGTCTTCACCATAATGCTCCTTCAGGGCTTTCAATATCAAAATACCTCTTATGGGTCTAAACACTGAAAAACATACGGAACAACAATATACTGTGTTTGAGAGTTATGATTTATGTCATTAGGCAGTGAGTTTTACCAAGTTGTGTCATTCATGTCACTCAAGCAAGACATATATTGCCTGCCCTTTAGCTGTGGCATGTCATCAAAGCTATATGGTATGACTGAGCACAGATGGCATGCCTAAAAAGCAGGTATACAATGTAACTTTCCTGTTACTGACACGTAGATATTTCCTCTTCCTCAATGTCCATTCCCAGATGTTTGCTTGCCCAACCTTCTACAGGAACTATAGAAAGTCCTGTTCATCCTGCTCATCCCTGATGCCTGGAATTGTTCAGTTGAAACCCTATACAGGATAAGTGTTCGCATTCTTTTTTCCTTTTTTTTTTCCTTTTTTTATTTATGCTGACAGCTCCATTCTGAGCATTTTTAGAGTCCTGATTTGAGGGAAGTGGGTGCAGATCTCATTCAAATAGTCATTCTCCAATACCATTAGCATTACCTGCCAAAAATGAAAGTGGCATATGAATCACAATAAGCCACTCATGAATTTGTGGATTTAGAACCTGCCAAGGAACAACAGATACACACACAATTTCAAAGACCCATCAGTTTTAGGGACTTCCAACAGTGCATGAAAGTACATTTATCCAAAGACCATCTTATGGATGGCACATTCTGTAAGGCCTACAGACCTAACTGATTCCAGGGTAGGATAATACTAACTGAAAATATTTCTGTTCCAGTCTTTCTTTTATAAGTGAAGCAGTGAAAGTAATGAATCTACTAATCGTAACTATGTCAGAGGCCCTTCCTGAGGTGCCCCATATTGAAGTGCTACTGTGACATAATGATGTGTTGCTTTTGTGTGAGAAGAGCTTTAAAATCCTCTGGGAAATATCACAGTTGCTTTCCAGTTCCTTTCAGACATGTAAATACCTTTATGTTTAGACATGAGTACAGAGGGGTGGAAAGTGAAGTTCAGCGAGGAGTAGAGGAGGGTTAAAAGCACCCACATAGATCCAGGAACCAAATACATACATACGTGGGGGTTTTTTCTGTATCTGATATTACCTGGGGCTTGAAATAAAATGTTCATTATCAAGAAGAAATGCTGCAGAAACGTGTGCCTACTTGAGAGTTATGTTGACCCACGGCTGACAGAGAAGGCCATCTTCTGCCTGAAATTACAGATGAGCAGCAGAACTCTCAGCAGTGCTCAGATACTTATGTCATTCCCAAGTACTATGTACATTGTCAAGTGTGGTTTATTTCCAGCTTTTAGTGTATGGATAATACTGTATCAGTGAAAACCACTACATGCCACCTAGCATTCCTTATAAATGCTTGCTTTCATCATGGATTGCTTAAGCTGAGCACATCAGAAACTGAAAAAACCATTTGGGTCTTTTTTTCCTTCTTAACATACAAAAACTCCAGCTTGTGGTTTGTAAACTGTTTATATGTTATTACTTGTGAAACATAGCAGAGAAACCTGCATACTGGCATGGTCTACACATGGATGTCTCAGCAGCTTGATGAAATATTAAGACTTGGTTTGAGTAACTGTGTTCCAGCCGGTTATAAATGTTATCTGTTGTAGATGAAAATGGTGGTCAACAGATACAACCATGCTGCAGTAGCCTTCTGTGTGTATTTTAAATGCAAGTGGCCATTACCAGCTGTACCACAACCTTTTCTGATGTTTCATCTTGCTAGTGGCTCAGTGGAAAATAGATGACTTTTTCTGAATGTATCTTCAGTGCATTTTTCTGTAGTCTTTTGGTTATTCTACTCTTTGTTGGTTAGACACCGATTGCTCAAGCTCAGGCCTATATCACCTTGTTACTTGAAATGTCTCTTCTGAAATTTTTTTTACTGAAATGGGCATCATGTCAATAATAACATATTCATATGTCTGTCTCCAGACTGGCTTAAGTTCTCTCCAATCATTCAGTGAAGGCCCATGTTTCCAGGCCCTGATGCTATGCAGTACCTCAGTCCATTCAGCTTCTCTCCAAGATGATTACTTTCTGCTCCACTTCTCTGTTACAGGAGATCTTTGGATTACCTAAAAAAGTAAACTGCATCCTGTAGATTTCCTCTTAAAACTTTGCTTTTTTGAAAAGAAGATCAACTTTTTGCAGGTGCATCAGTGATGTCAAACTCATTTCTGTTTCACCTGACTGCCGTCTCCATCTTCCATCAGTCTAAAAGTATAATTTTTTAAGGGATTGAAGGAGTTATATTAATGTTTGTGTGAACCACTTTTCCTGCACATTGTCTGTTCTTTTCTCCTTCCACTTGGTGTCTGGTTTGTCTTGGCTGCTTTTAAAAATTCTGTTGCCTCTAGTGAGGGACTGCCAGATTAAACCAGTGAAGAGAAACCAGGTGACTGTCTACTTTTATGAATATAAGTTGTGTATAATAAATTCTGGTTTTACATCTATGCAAATTAAATCATCATATGATTCTGACTACATGCATTTTTTATCAAATATGGCATATATTTCACAAATTATATTTAACTTGTAGTCATGTTGCAATTTTGAATACCTAACCAGGAGTTAGAAGGTGTGCCACTAGATCTTAGTAAATAGGTTTACAAACCCAGAAAGAATAGGAGAAATTTACCTTTTTTCTTGAGTTCTTGGTAAGTCCAGTGAAAAAGCTTTTCCTGCTATAGGTGATAATATAAATGCCTCACTACTGTGCTGTTTAGAGACAAAAGTACACTTTGTTTCTAGAAATGTGGAGATTTTGTAAGGGCCTAAACAGAACATGCCCAGAATAAGGAACTTTCAGAGTAACATGTCTTTGGTCTGGAGTTTACAGCATCTAGTTAGTGAGGCCTTTTACTAATGTTTCTGTCACAGAGTAGAAGACATCAGTCACAATGTCAAAATAAACATTTTACTTCTGCAAAGTTATATTTTCACCTTGGGAATATTGTGAAGTGAAAACAGGATTTAGCATAACTCTTCCTGTGGGCAGACAGGGCAGTTTTAGTGTCAAGCCCAAAGCCTTGCAATATGATTCCCAACCATAGGTACTCCGTACTTTGAATAATCAGTCTGTCAGATGAGCTATGACAAGCATTATGCTGTGAAGGTAACCACTCAATGCTTTCAATGTTAACTGTCTTCAGTAACTGCTGCTGTTTTTTCCTAAATAAAAAGATATTTTGGTGAACACGAAGATGACTCTGTCAATACTTGTGTTTCGGTCAATAAGAGGATCTAGATGGTATGAAATGTGGGAATCAGGTGGAATTTAAACACATGAACAAACAGCTGTGATTTACAAAGCCTCTGCTAAAAGTTGCCTAAACCTCAAAGCACTAGGTTTGCTTTAGAGTTAGTTCCTTTTCCAGCTGGGACTCCTAAGTGGCCATTCAGGACTGTTCATGCCCACTCAAGTCCTCTAGACCTCAGGACCACAATATTCTTCTGCTCGAGTGTCTTGGTCAGCTTGGCCTCCTGGTTACTCCTGGAGTGTACCCCGGCTCCCTGACATGACTGCATTCTTGGCAAAATGCAGCAGGGTCACTGTGGTAATAATGGGACTTATTCCCAGGACTATTTTTATTTTTACTCTTATTTTTGTTTTTAATTTTTTTTAGGGGGATGTTGTGTGTATTCCACAACAATTTAGCATAGTGAAGACAAAAATAATCCCAAGAAAACTCAGTGTGTGCCCCAGCCCTGGGAATAACCTAAACATAAGATTATGATCTAAGGAATCTTGAATTCGTTTATGCTCAAGGGCACTGTTTCAGCAGAAGGGTCGAGACTGCCTCTTCTAAAATAACCATCAGCCTGGTGGTCAGAGTCCTCCCCAGGGTGAGAGGAGTTGTAAATTGGGGCCTTTCAGGGCAGCAGAGATGAATCCCATGATTGCATGAGTGCTCTAATCACAGAGTTGTTATATAGAGGGAGATGGGAAGCCAGCTTCTCCTCCAGCTATGTTTTAATAAAACATAAGTTTTGAAGGAAAGATCACAGGAACCTATTTTCATAAAAAGAATGAGGGTGTAGATATTGAGTGGATGGAGGCATCTCTCAGACAGCCCTGGGTAGAGCCCTGTCTTTAGAGGTAACCCTCAGGTAGAGCCTTGACTTTAGAATGAGGCAGGATTGTAGATTTGGGACAAACCTCATTTTTCCCGTGGTTAACTCCGGTTGTCTTATGTTAAGGTCAAGATATGCTGTGCTGGCTGTTTTCCAGGCCACCCAGGTGTCTCTCCTTGTACACCACAGGAAAGTCATGCTTTCAAAACATGATTCTGGATAGCTGGTAGGGAGCCACGGGACAAAAATTTCAGTGTTGGAGCACCAGAATCCTTTATAGGATTAGGTCATAAACCATATAAATCAGTATCTAATTATTCACAACAGTTGATTTCATATTAACAGCAATACTTGGTATCTGCTGGGAACTGTTCTCTCAGTACAGTTTCTGGTCCATTTTTATTTTGCACCACAAAGGACAGCACAGGAAACTGTTGGATTGCATATTATTTATAATGAAAATTCTCACTGTAAGTGTTTCCCATTAGAAGCTCTAATGGCTAACATGGCTAGACACTCATATTGGTTTTGAGTCCTGCAGGATGCAAGGTTAGAATTATATTTTTATTGAATTTATCTAAATTAAATTGGAAATATGCACTAAAATTTTGGCCTTTTCTAGGAAAAGTGTAATGATATTTAAAGATGCTTATTTCCTCTTTAAAAATAATTTCATTTTGCCTACTTGAAAACTTCCAAAATCAGGGGACAATATATTCCTCTAAAAAAAGGTAAAAACTCGACAGCAGTCCATTGCACAGATGTCCTCTGCCATGGCATAATTGGCTGCTTTTGCCACATATAGGATGTATGGGCACAGTTCAGACAGTCTGCCCCATGTGTGTTTCCTTCCCCACACCTGCTTGATACAACTGAAGAGTAGGTTACAAAGCTGCCCTGGAACCCTTCCACTTGTGATCTACATTCTACAATATGGAATATTCTAAATATCTTGGGCTTTCCCTAGCTAACAAGCTGGTTATTCTGGCTATGCATGAAGATACAGATTTGGGTCTTAATTAACATCTGCAGTTTAATCAAACCATTTATGATCCTGAGAAATCTGAACTGTAGACTTTCTGGTTTTTCTGATGACAGACAAATACCATGAACTAAAATAATGGTTTAGTATATAAAGCATTTGCACCAGTTCTGTGACTGTGGTAACTTTGGTGGAAGCGTGAGAAGTCGGAAGATCATATTTTTCAATATCTGATGAAGAATTTAAAGATAATAGATATGAGAATAAATACACTAGGGACTTGACAAAAGTTTTTGGTGTTTAAAAACAGGGGCTAACTCTCCTGCGGTGACAGTCCCGTAAATCTCCAGCTAGGCCCAGTTTTATTATAGAAGAAGCTGGCCCAAAAGAAAAAATATGGAATAAATTGCCATGAAAGTGGATTGGCCTGTTTAGTCTAGTGACCTAGTGAAACAGTGGAGGACTTTATAATCTTCAGTGCAGACAGGTCTTCATTGTTGAAGGAAGCAGGAAGTGTTAAGAGGGCTGTAATTGCATATTCTTTAATAAATGTAATTGTTGCTTTCACCAAACAGATCTCAGACAGATTTTAATAGTGTGCACACATTGAGAAGCCTCTGGAACACACCTTTTTACCCTAATTTGTTCATATACATTGATATATTCTAATATATTTACACCCTCTAAAAATGTAGTCCATGTAGAGCATTTCTGAATTGCAGGGTTCCTTACTCTTTCTTTTTTTCTTTTATATTGACTCTGATGTAGAGAAATATAATTGAGCAAGATTCAGTAAGACAAAATCCAGTAGATGTGTTTCTTTTGATACTTTGAAGTTTCTATCCTAGAATAAAGGCTTATGTTTGCCATGATTATAGTGGTCAGTCTTTACTGTACTGTCAAGGCCTTGCTATCTTTCAGTGTGCAGCATGTTTTAAAAACCCACAAAACCCCCAGTATCGTTTTTTTTCAAAAACTTCAAATTAGGAAACTACATTTGTGATGTAATATAATTTTCTTTGTTGAATCTGAAGGGATCAAATCTTGTGTTACGCCAGTATCAATATAAACCTTGGTCAATACAAGAGAAAGCAGTATTGTGCAAAGCCTATCATAACTACTGAATGTGAAATCAGCCAAAGGAGACATGAACTTCTAACACTGCTTCAGGTGGCTGAAATTCAGTTTTTCTTATTTCGTGTTCTATAATCTTATTCTAGTCATTGCTAAACAAATGCATTTCTTAACTGGCATTAGGTGTATGGCTTCCTGTGAACCATGGTAACTGAGGCTTGAGATTTATGAACAATTGTTTCGTTTTCATCAAACTCCCTCGATCTGTAGATCTAAGTAAAATCACACCATATGTTGAAAATGAGTTCAGTAGTGACTGTCTTTCAGCAGCTGTGCTAAATTTGTATTGTTCTGCAGTGTTATGGACAGCTTTTTTCAAAACAATTGAGATCACAGATATGTATTAAATTATTTTTATTACTGTTGAGTATCACATTTTAAAAGGCTTGAAATTTTTCTGTGAAAGGTGAAGCTAGGAAAACCTTTACTCTTTGTCCCAGGATATACTCATGCTTTCAGTTTTTTCATAGAAAAGGTAAACCACGGATAGATAGATGCTCCACGATGACCAAATTCTAGAATAATCAGCTGAAAATGTAAAAGGTTTCAAGCTCTGCACTATAAAGGTCTTGTTTTTGCTTTACTACCAAAATAAAAAAGCAAAAAAAAAAAAAAAAGCTGCATTTTCTTGTAAATTGGACATTGGCTTTAGAATATAAATGCTTAACTGATAGTAACTCATGTGATTTAATCTATTCCTTTTATATCTTCTGCTAATCAGTCACTCCCTGTTAAAGGCTTCCATTGCTCAGGTGGCCTATGTGTGAAGTATCCCACTTTAGTCACAGAGGGGTATTCAATACAATTTATCATATCAAGGAAAGAGTAGGACAGTCTACAATATCTGCTGATAATATTCAAACAACTGAAGTTTTGGAGGAGATTTTATTAAAAAGAACATCTACAGAAAGAAGAAAAGGACCGCTACGGTTTGTCATAGTTCATATTTGTCTCTTTTAAAACCACATGTCAAGGTAAGTTGTATCTGTGCAAGCAGGAAAATGAAATCGTGGTTTGCTACTGCTTGGCAATATTCATGCAGTGAGTCAAGTCAACAATACTTAGGCTGAGCAGAACACAAACCAAGGAGGCTGCCCATGCAAATGATACATCCTGGTTGCTTCCTCATGAACTCTTCCATGAAATCTTGCTGCACCCATCTTGATTGCATATGCTAATCCTGGCTTCTTAATTGACTCATAACAGATTTATCTGGATTTCCAACTTCCTTTTCTCTTTAGAATGTTAATTAAAAGAAAAAAGATCACATTTAAGATATTCATGACAGTAGCAGAGTTTTCTGCTAGAGGTGTTCAGAGCCAAATGTTGCTTTTATTTAGATGGGACTATTTAAAATCAATGGCTTAAGTCTGTTTTGCACTAGGGACCTTCTGATACCCACATAGTAAAATATGGCCTTAGCAACAATGGAAGACTTTATAAAGTTCATAGAGTATATTTTCTAAATTTTACCTCATACAGTAAAATTGAGAAAAAGCCCCCAACTTTTAGTATAAAATATATGTAACAGTCAAAAGGCAGTTTGTTTGGATGAAAAGGAGCTCAGAACTGCTCATGTAGACTTGTACATAGACTGTCTTCCCCTAAATCACTCACTGTCACTATTAGACCTGCAGAAGTAGGAAAAAGAGGGCTTTGATATCCTCTGTATGGAATATGGAGATTTTGAGTCATGTCCCTAGCCTAAACAGATAATTGTCCTTTGGTGTTTTCTAAGCCACATGCAGAGCTTGTTTATTTTTAGTCAATATTTAGGAACACTTTAAATAGTAGCTATGTTTTTTGTCATATGGACAAAATAAGACTTAATTAAAGAAGAACTAGAATGAAAATTCTGTTCTTCCTTTTTTTAAAAAAAAAGACAAGCTTCATTCCTACTGTGGAGTTGTACAGGGCTTTTTCCCCCCATTTTTGTTGTTGTTTTTGTTTCTCTTAGTAAGGTATTTTGTAGTCATACTCTTGCTTGGTAACCCACCATATTGTTGTTGGTAATTTGGGGTTTTTTATATTCAGTAGATCAAATCATACTATCCTATTTGGGATCTTCCCACCATTACAGCTTTTGCCACCCATAACCTTATTTTATGATCAAAGGGGAAATAAAGGGAAAGCAGTAATGTTAATAGGCTTTCCCATGCAGTCTCTCTGGGAATGGTCTTTTTATAAGTGTCTTGAACTTGACCTCTTCAGAAGGCCCAAAGGTCCAACACACATTTTTAAAGTTGCATTTAAATTTTAATATTTTTATTCTGTGAAGCCATTTAAAACCTGGCCCTCAAAACACAAAGCATAAATCTTTCAGGACAGTCATACAGTAAAATTGATGTGTGCGGAAGAGAAATTCCGGAAAACCCCTACAGCTCTGTTGCTTTGCTTTTCATGTTGTTTTATAGATACTTTCCCTACAACATTACCAAATAATCAAACAAAATCCAATGAATAATATTGTGATTTCATCACTCTGGCATTTGAACTTGCAAATACAATTTAGCAATGAATTAGGAGAGGAAAAGTTTTGCATTGCCCCACCCTCATTATAAAAATGTTCTTCTGAGCCAAGCATTTGAGGCATTAGAAAGATTTACGGTAATAATATAAGTAGCAATAATGAACTTGGGAACAAGGGAGTCTTGTAAGAGATTCTCAGAATGAGAGAGAGGTTTTGTAAGCAATTCTATCAACACTAAATAAATATTTAGGAAGATTGTCTTCTCTTAGTGAGTCTGTATAATAATTGTAGTGCTAATAGGAAGTATATGATTTGGATATGAGAAGATACGTATCTCTGAGTCCATTCAACTTGTTTGTGTGGGTGAATCTAGTTGTCATTAAAGGTACTGGTTTGACTGTCCTGATTGCTACAGTCTTCTTTCCATGAAAATGTCAGCTTTGTCACCTGCTGTGCAAGGTTTCCAGCCATCCCAGTTCATCTGAGGGCAATCTCTCCTGTCTGCGGTCTCTTTTACTTTGGGATGGTCAACAAGGCAGCCAGGTGTGACAGGGCAATTTGATAATATAGTTGGAAAGGAAAAAAGCATATGTTAAATGATTGAACTTGACCTGTAGGTGGGGGTCACACCATTGCCCATCACTGTAATGTCAGTGTGCACTCCCCACAGAACTAATGTTTAAATTTTCTTCTGCTTGTGCAAATTTCCTACCCTCCATTCCTAAATTCAAGTATCTGACCATACCAATAAACAGAAAAAACTGGGGAGCAGGGGAAGGCAAGGCATAAGGGAGGCAGGCAAGAGTAGCCACCTGTCTGCTTTACCTCCCAGCTCAGTGTCCGGCTGTGAAGGAAGCAGCGAGGATGGAGCGTGACCTCTTGTTCCCAACACTCACCCTGGCTTCCTGAGTGCGTGGCTGAGCTAAGGATGTGGGCACAGAAACAGGGAATCCCGTTGGAATTGCTGGAAAAAAGCTCTCATTAACTTAATGAGATTTGGAACATTACAAGGGAACTCCAGCTGGAACCAGATCTGAACCTGAGTGCGAAACATTCCTGAATACACTACCACAAACTTGTTTCAAGGAGAGTATGTGCTCAGACATACAAATGGCTAGATTCTGATCTCGGTAACGCCAGCGTGAGTCTCTTGACTCATACAAACTGCACTCAGAGGACTAGCCCCGAAGACTATAAAATGAAGATGCACACATGCCACAGGAGACTGTAAAAGGAGGGTGGAGATACAAGGATTCAGCCACACACCTTGCTGGAACACCTTAAGACAGGTAGACCTGGCAGCAGTTGGCTGAGACGAGACTTTCATCCTGCATAATTACTACTTTCCATAATTAAGTGCAGAGTCTGACTGGGTTCACACTTCGTTGTGCTGCAGTCTAGCTACACTCAGATCCTCACTACCAGACTTCTTGCCCAGCTCTCTAACAAGCACTCTCCACTTTCATTTCTTTAAGATCAGTAGCTGAACTGCCCTGACTGTTGGGCTTCTGGGGGAAAGAGAACTGCCTTGTGAATACCAGAAAGATAGATGGAGGAGAGAAGAAACAGATTCTCCCTTCAGCATAGTGTGATATGGCAGCAGGCTGGGCTCAAAATAGACAGAGGAAGTGCTGAATGACCCAAGTGATGACAGGCTTGGTGGCATTCTCCTGCGTGTATAGAAGACACTTGTTTTGTCCATATGTCTCCATACTGTAGCTGAGAAACTACTGTAGTGTTCTCCTGGACTGATATTCAGACCACAAGTTTAGTCTGAAGGAGAAAGCCAGTGTGTTTCCATCTAGTTTATAAACTGTGGAAAAATGTCAGTAGAATAAAGATCTCTACGTTAACTAGTCTATATTTTTTTCCATCTGTGGAAGTACCAAAAGCTCTTGTTTCGATCAAAGTTAATGTGAGATTTCCTGGAATATGAATTGGCCTTTTAGATAGAGCTTTGACTTGTCACCTATTTAAGAGTGTTTTCATTATTTTCTGATTACTTACCCGGCATTGCCAAATTTTACTTTTCTTTTATTAAGTAATTTAATACTCAAAGCTCACAGAAAACTTAACATGTCATCCATCTCTTTCAGCTTAAGTGATTAAAAGCAAACTCCTTTTCTTAAAGTAGATCCTTTTTTTTTACACATTGCACATCTGAACTTGCAGTGAGACTAATACCAAACAAATAAAAACTTTCTTTTTTGAAACTTTTGAGCAAGTTAAAACACATCCAAAACTCCATTCGCAGTAATTGATCCTAATTAAAATTCTGAAGCTGCATTAACAAGAAATGAAAAGGAGTATTTTGGGTCTTATCTTTTGCAACCTGAATGTTTTTCATGCTCAGCTTTTCATAAATGTGGAAATATTATACCTTGTATTATTTCCATGGAAAATGCTATTGCTGTTTCGTATTTTATGGGGTGTGGTTTATAATTTTATTAACACCATCTGTTGTTTAAAAGATAATATAGAATGTTTAAAAATTACCAAAAATGCTGGTGTACACAGAATCAGGAGCAACATTTGCAGTTAGCTCTTTGCCTGGCAATTCATCTGCACATAAAGCTGATTCATATTGAAGACAGTTGAATTTAACTCCTTATGGTTCATGGGATGCTTTAAATATCTTCATTGGCCTGTGTATTAAAACACTATTAGTATCATGAACACATTCTGTATCTGACACAGCCCTTGCTGCCGATCTTAAAAATGCTAAAGCGTAAGAAGGGAAATGAAAGGCTATATTATGAAAGGACTAAGAACGCTGGAGATCACCTTCAACCAAAATTACAGAATTACATGGCTTTAAAAGGGAAAGGCGGGCCAGCAAGATGGATGAGAAATGGATTTGTTTCATGTCTTATGCTTCTGCTAGAAGCGCTTAGGCACATCTAAAGGCAAAAAAGTTTTTAATTACTGAATAAACCTTTTTTCCTGAAGCTGAATGGAAACACATCATCATGGGCAGGTGGTTTTACACATTTCTCTCCACCCACAGCCTGAGAGCAGAGCCAGTTAAAATACAAAGGCAGGAGAGGTCATAAATACAGGAGGTAGGAAATGCCTGAGTGAACTTGGAGAAAGATCTGTGCTACAAGACCAGGAGAGATGCCTGTGGTTGGCCGGTGTCTTGGCCAGGTGGAGAGCTATTTCAGCTTTGCGTAACAGGCAAAGCATCAAGGCCTTCTCAAATCTTTGTCTATTACCTAATTGCTTAAAATAAATAGCCAGTTGCATTCAGGGAGAAAGGAGAGACAAAACACTATTAGATAAGAGTCTGCCAGTCACAATATGATTCTTGTGGATTTATGGGCCAGAGACAATTGTTCTTTTTGCTAGAGATATACAAAAAAGAAGATAATTTCCAGCATGATCCCACAAAATAAAATTTATAACACTTTGGCTTTCAGCTACAGATTTCCTATCTAAAGAATATGCTGGGGAGGACAAGTTCTCCTGTTACCAAAGAATGGAAAATCTGTATCAAAGAAAGGCACATCAGCCTGTTACTGGCTGTCAAAACAAATATTTTGGACTGAGAAAAACTACATTTCAAACTAATAAGAATCCACGTGACAGATGTTTTATTTAACTCAATATTATAACCTTATCTATAAGGAAAAATGGACTAACATAGCTATTATAGGGGAAAAATGAAAGTGTTCTAGCTACTCTTGCACAGAATTCATATTCTGGGGTAAAAAACCCAAACCCCAAACAAACAGACAAAACCTCCTGCATGGGTATATATACTTTATCTTGAAATTAGCCTGGTTTTTATTTTAGAATAATTATTCCACTACTCACAATGAATGGTAATTATTCCCAAATAAAGTCTTTTTTTTTTATTGCAATGAAGTGTCCACAGGGAGCTATCACAGAGTAGTTATCCT
This sequence comes from Orthonyx spaldingii, assembly GCA_013397795.1. Classification (NCBI taxonomy): domain Eukaryota; kingdom Metazoa; phylum Chordata; class Aves; order Passeriformes; family Orthonychidae; genus Orthonyx; species Orthonyx spaldingii. The sequence continues at coordinate 497,183 of VZTJ01001082.1, read as the reverse complement.
GGAATTGCTATGCTGCTTAACTTTCCCAGTGTAGACAAGCCTTAAGAAATCATATCCAAAAGAAGATCGAGGAGAAAAAAAAAGTGTCTCTGCATGTGTTACAGCATCAAGTGAGTGAGTGCTAAAAGTTATACATTGTAATGTAGGTGCTGTAAACCACACATTTGTGCCAGGAAGGTACACCATAATAGCAGCAAAAAGGGAATTTGTGGAAATGCGCAATAAGAATTTATGCCTTTTCTTTCTTCTTTAAAAATTACTTTCAAATATTTCAGATTGGGCTTTCATCTTTATTCAAAGCAGATGCACTCTTTACGAAACAATTTTACGGTGTTCCCTCTCTGGATCTGCTGGGAAGCTGTGATTAACAGCGATGTTCAGTCTTTTGGAATACGGTAGCCACGGTATGGTGCTGGGTCATAACTCCTTAAATGAGCTGAAATGCTCAACCTGTGGCATGTGCCTCAACAACAAATTGAACTCAAGGATGAGAATGAGGAATGTTTTATAAGCTAAGCTGGTGCACCTCCTATTATATTAATAGTTTACTGAGGTGCACAGTACAGTCCAGCACAGTACTCTTGCTTCAGCTTGAGTGATGTATAGTTGTAACTGTATTTATTATATTTAGATCATATTTTCATGCTCTTTGAACTTGTAAGAAAAGTCCATAAAACCTATGTATAAGGCACAAGACTCCTGGAGTTTATGGTTCTGGGCAGAAGTTTGACTATCCTGTCAGTTTATGTCTATCTCAAGGTATCTTTAACTACTGGTGACCCAGAGAGGATCATCTGCTCTGACTCTTGTCATTTCCTTGTGAGAGAGGTACCCTTGCAATGTTCTGGACTGTCTCAATCTCATCCCTGGGACATATGCTGTGTGACATGCCATTGGACTTGTCCTCACTCCCACAGTCACTGTGGTCTCCCTGGTAAACCTACCCTAACACTTGATCCCGTGTGAAGGTCCCACCAATATGCACACATGCTGCAGTATGTGGCCAGTCACGGGGTTGGGGAAGGTAGGGAGGAAGAACACAGCATTCAAGCCTAGAGTAGAAAGTGCTAGTTCTGTTGGGAGCATCAAAACCAGTTGATCAGGCACCATGTCAATCGTCCAAGGCCCCTTGACAAGCACCAGTGTTAACTCCATGCCTGGTGCACAGCACCTGGCTGGTGAGAGCTGCTACCTCTGAGCCCTGATCCAATATTCTCACCTGCTCTGGGTACATATCACAAGCCAAATAATGCTGCAGTGGTCTCCTAGGTAAGGAATGACTGACCCTCTGCTTGTAATTTTGGGATAGGTGGAGGAGGACCGCTGTGTTTTGCTTTGCTTTTTCTTTATTTTTCCTGGAGCAGGCAAGTCGCTCATGGCAGGGCAAAGGCTGGTAGGCGCTGTCTTCTGGAAGGTCACCAGGTAGATCTCCCCAGCTCAGGGGAGAGCAGCTTGTCGCTTGCAAACCCACTGGCCTTCCAAATCCAAGCAAATGTGGGGGGAGAGGGAGCTCTGCAAGGCCTCTGCCAAGCCTTGCCGTGACCTTAGGTGCTGCCTCAGTAGACACGGCTCCGGAAGGAGGAGAGACATGTGCAATGCCATCTGGACCCACGCTGGCGAGGTGACCCTCCCTCCGGCACTCTGGTTGCGGACACCTGTGCCTGAGTCTGCCTCCAGAGCCCCAGTCCCTGCTCCTCCCAGATCTCACCCCGGGAACTGCTCAGGCATCTCCCTCTGTCCCTCCTCCCTGCGGACAATGGTGATAGGCTGCTGTCTGTCCGCCCCAGCTAGTCCAGGGCTCAGTAACACACACGGTCGGGGTGCAGATCTCTATGGTTCCTGTATGAGGATGGTGGAAATGTCTGTGCAACCTCCCGGGACCCTTGCTTGCCTCTGCAGCCACCCAGTGGAGGTAGGCACCACCAGGGATTGGCTTGTCCTCTGCCACCACAGGCTGTCACAGCTCTCTACAGCTGTCCCAGAAAATGGGGTGGAGCAGGGGAATTTGCCTTAATGACCCTTTGATTTCAGTCAGTTTGAGAGGATACCCTTGGCAAGCATGAATAAATACTATTCTAATAAATAAGAGAAGAATACTTCAAATAATGTAGGGATATTATCCTCAATATACAAACACTTCTCCTAATTTCTTGTTTGGAGAAATGTGGAAAAAATAAAAGGCCCACCAAAAAAACTGTTGGGAGGGGTTGTTTGTTTTTGTGAGCCTTCTAGCTCTTCTTGTGTTTTCATCTTGCTCAGCAGGACTGCCAGACCTTTCTCTTCACATTCTGATACTTCTTCTTTGTGATCTGGATGAAAACAGTAATTGCAGAAACATTTGAATTTTTTAAAAACATGTTACTGAACTTTTTTTAAAGAATTGTCAGTAATGTTTGGACTCAAATTTGAGAGCTGGCTCATGAATCCCATGCTGGAGTGATAATATTTGTATTTTTTTGGCACCAGATACTTGTTCCTATTGCTTTCAACTATTTTCAGGCAGGAAAATAAAATATTTGTGCTGTTTCTGATAATCAGCCTGTTCCTTCACACTTTCTTGACTGGGATATTGCTAAGGATAATCTTATTACCTTTTCAAACACCATGAGAAATGTCCCAGTTAATGCCTTTGTAATAAATGGGGCAGTCTGTCCACAAACATGGAGATATTCCCATATTGGCTTGCACTTAGTTTATGGTCTTCATAGTTTTTCTTCCTGCAATCCTGTTCATTAGCACTAGAAAAAATGAGCTGTGCTACAATTCAGGCTAATTACTGTGTTTTAACACATTTTAAGTTAGAGTTGTGCTGTTTAAAACCATGTCAGCAGGTCTCACACTGATGGAAATATAACTCTCCTTTTTACTCTGCAACGCTTGTACTGCTGTCCCCTCAAACCCTTCTCCATCGTGTCCTATATACCTCACCTCTTTATGAGCAGTCTGCCCTTAGTCCATCAGCCATTGTGACTGTAATAGTAAGAATGTTAATTATTTACCCATGAATTCCATTGTTTTGTTTCCCCTCAACTTTAGCGTTTCTTTGTCATATCTTTCCAAACCTAAAGCATCCGCAAAAAATTGAATAAATTCTTTTCTTTGTTTTAAAGCTTGATTCATTTTGTTCTGCTGTTTTGTTAGATCGGGAAGTATTTCCAATACCTGAAAGATCCATGTAGTACAGAGACCTGCAAGAGAATACCTGCTGTGGTTTTACTTTGCATGACTGAAAGAAAGGTCTTTTCCTTCCAGGACATTCCCTGCATTTCTGTAGGAGGTTCATTTTGCACTTGCGACTTCTGTTGGGATTTATGTCCCCAACATTCTTTTACAGAAACATGCAAAGTGATCAGCCTGAAATCTCTGGGTCTCCAGTTGGATCAGGGGGGTTGATCTTGGCCTCATGAAGATCAATATGAGGACTGCAACTGAGACTATATTACTTTTTTTTTCTTTCATTTTACAGAACCTTGTTGGTCTGAATTCTGTTTCGATCCTGAGATGAAACTGGCTAAGAAAACTTGGCCTGACTTTTCAAAGTTGTGAATGACTGGATGGAAATGGTGGCCAGGAATCTCTTGGTGATGGACCTCACACAGTTCATATAATTCTTAAGTTCTCCTTGGCACTTAATTAAAAAAAAAAAAAAACCTAAAAAAAACCCCCAAACCAAACAAACAACCTTAATTTAACTCTGATGTTTTTCCAAAACAGAGTGTTGCCATGTGAATCTACTGGCTCAATGAGAGTTACAGGGGCCGCTTGTATAGCATCGCTGTGTGGAGACACCACAGTCCCTATGGACTGTCAGCCACAGAGCTAAAAATGGGATTAACCCTGGCATGGCATCTCATGTACAAAAAAGTATATTTGTTTTGGTGGAATGTCTGTGACCCCCTTTATTCCTTATTACTCTTGATGTTTCACCTCCTGATTCCAAGTTGTATCAGAGTATAAAAATAACCTTCTTTTGTGCACTGGATATAAACAGAATCGATTTAAATGTGCCATTTCATTCTGACAGACCCAACAAAAAAATCCCTTATGGTGTAGCTTCATCAGGTGTCTTAACTTTACCCAAGACCCATGGTGCTGACAATTGTATGATTCATAAAGAAACATACCATCATGAGCCTCAAGGAATAGAATTTAGATGTGACTTGAAATATAAGACAGAAATTGAATGTAATAATGAAAAGCATTTGATTTTCCCAAAGAAGTGGCAGATACAAGGTCAGCAAGTGAAATATGAATATGAGTACTAATATCAGTGCTTCAGTCAGGCTTCCAATCCAAAGTTTTTGTTCAGAGGCTGGTGACTCATTTATAAATATTTACCAAGGTGGCAAAACTGGCACTGGGGAGCTTGGGAGGTTTCTCTACACAAACATTTTATCAGAAGAATAGGTGTTCCATCTTGACGCTTTGTGAAATGATGTGGGAAATTTCTACTCTGAGTTGGAGTATCCTAATGTAGAACTTTTGGAGGACTGCAAAACCACAAATGCAGAAATGGACAGTTTTGCATTTAATTTACTTTGGTTTTTCTTTAAACCAGGCTTGGATCAAAACAGATTTCAAAGAAGAAAAGAATCAGTTTTCAAATACTGAAGAATAACTTAAGCACAATTCTACTTAAAACCATCTATCTTGAAAATGATTCAGTCCAGAGCTAACAAGGAGATGTCTGTACACACCACTTTCGGCTTTGCAGCTAGTTGAGCCCCGAATTTTCAGGAAAAAATACATGTGTTATAATAAATCTCAGAAGCGTTATTTCACTTGGAAACACATTTGAAAGAACTGCATGTTCTCAGAAGTGTAGTCACATTAGTAGTAGTTCATTAAATGGTTCTAACTTTTTGAAGCGTGTTAAGTCTGCAGTATCTATTCATGTGAGGTAAAATTGCAGACTGAAAAACTTGTAGATGTCTGATAGTACAGAAGTTACTGTTGTTATAAATCAGTCTTTTCTGTGGTTAAAAGATAGGGTGGAGAAGGGTGAGGGTGAAGCAAGTAACTATCTCTCCTCTCCATCTAATTTGAAGGAACATTAAAAGATGAATGAGAAAAGGGTTTTCTTAATTTTAATTTTACAGCAGCTCCACAGCACTATGAATTTAGCTATCTTTATTTTTTCTTTTTTTTAATTTTCTGGTAAAATGGGCCTCCACTGAAAGAATGCTATGTGTGTAAGATACTGCCTTTTCAGAGGTAGCATGTTCCTAGACTGAAGAAGCAGGATTTCCAAGTGGTGTCAGACGCTATTTGGGAGCAGAGTCCTGGCTCTCTCTGCTCTACCTCCCGTATGTTGGATGCTCATGTTGTAGGACACTAATGAACTCTAACAGACCTTAATGATAAGGACGTTCTACTGAAACCAAAGGTATACACAGGGCAGCACCACTTCTCTCCACAGCACGACAACAATCAAAAGTGATGTACAAATGGCCACTGGCAGACGCTTGTTAGAGATTGATGACTTTTCCTTTTTTTTTCTTCCTTCCTTTTCTTATATTTTTTATGCCTTTTTTTTTTTTTTTTCCAGCAGTCCTTGGTGGCTTTCTAATTTAGATGACAAAATGTAAATAGAAAATGAATCCTTTAATTGTAGGGCTACACATCCACGATCCTCACTTTTAAAGAACAGAGCATGGCCAGTGTCTATGAATATTAAAAAGATTTTATTTATGTGTCTCTTTTTGGGAAGCTGTAAGAGTGTTATCTGATTTACCATGATCTGTGAAATTGCACCCAGGAAATGCCTAAACTTTTTTTTTGTTTTCTTTTTTATCCTTTTTCCTCCACAACTGTATATTTATTATTTAACTGCCGTGGAGCATTTGGTCAACTAATAGGGTCATATTTACATTCCAGCAGTGATATGTGGCCTCAGTCAAGGATCAGGGCTAGATCATGGGGTTTTTTACAAGTTGTTTAGGTTTTGTTAAATTAATAGGAAAAGAGATTATTCAGACCCAGCAAGTTTACAAAGTCTACATCAGGATACAACAAGGTGCTGAGACAGATGAATAAGCAGTAAATGTGTCAAGAGGAAAAGGAGGAGGAGGAGAAAAGCATATTTTTTCCATAGGAAATAGTAATTTCCACTCTTTACCTGTTTGGTCACTGTTTCTTCTGGGATATAGCTTTCAGGAAAGATTATTTGCAAGTGAATGAGTCCTCCATCCTGCAAGGACCTGTACAGGTGACTAAATCCATACATTTGCTTTAGAGGATTGAGGCTTCAGGGTTTTACACTTTTGTAACTTCAGCCTCATGTCTGACTGTCTTTTGATTACCTTCTTGTCTAATGTCATAATGACAAAATGGCAATCAGGCACTTCTGCTTTTATATTTACAGTAACTTTGAGTGATCATATGGGGACTCACACAGGAAAGCATAACTTACTTTGAACCTCCTACCCTTTCCTCATGCATGGCTTAAAATAAGCAGGCACAGTTATCAGACTCTTGTCAGGACTTGTAACTTGTCTGCAATAACAAGGTTAACCAGCAATAGCTGTCTGTGCTCTGTGGTTGCATGCCAGTAAAACACTGACAAATTGAAAACTGTAATGAGAATAAACACATTATGAATATACCGAGCACATTGACACTTTTACATTAGAAACTGCGGTCATGGTAAGTTGCCTTGTCCTAACCAACCCCTGCTATTTGAAATAGGGCTCCATTTTAAACTTATCATGTGCTCTAAACAGTGGCAATAAACGTGTCCTGTGTGCCATAACCCTAGGTTTTCAAGACGTGGTTTAAAATGATTTGCCTGCTTGGTGTATTCCAACTTCCCTCAGTAAACAAGATTGAAAGTTAATAACAAGAATGGTTTCATAAATGAAAACATAAATTGTCACAGAGCTGAATAGACTTATAATTTATAGGCAATCAGAATTTTCAAGCAATAATTGTTCTATTATTTTTGTTTAGGCTTCTTTTGGAATTTTTTTCCCCTGCAGATATGATTTGGCATGTGTAGATTAATAAAAGATTCACTGAAAATAATTTTTTCAGCAATGAATTCTCTTAAAATGTGCTCAGTGGTGTTCTGCAAATCACGCAGAGGATTCTACGGAGAGAAAAGTGTGACTTCCTGGTTTGCTATGTGGCACGTATACAGGTGGTAAGGTTGCAAAGGGTGCGTTACTACACCAGGACTGAGAGCTGTAGGTCTGAATTTGGCTCCTTGCGTTTAAAAGTGGGGTGAGCGGCGTGGTTTGGCTGCCCTGGGCTGCACGCACTGCTGGGGAGCGCGGCGCAGGCAGTCGGTGCGGTGGGCAGCCCTGGCACGGGCAGCACAGCTCTCAGCAAGCAGGTGCGTCGCAGTCAGGAGCGAGCTGCGTTGGCAGTGCTGCGAGGGAAGTTTGTGCCGCGATTGCCAGCGCTGGCTGGAGCAGTCGTTATCTTTCCGCTTTATGTGAGCCTTCTCAATGACTGTTTAATTTCCCCCCGCTTCCTGCCCCTCTAACAGGTGAGGTTTGGCCAGTAGGGGATATGTGATGCAGGAGCGGAATGGCAGGGTAGAAAGGAAACTTCGGACCCTGGAGTAATTCAGGTAACCCAGGGTGATGTTGCCAGTGCCTGGAAAAGGAAGGAAGTGCTTTTGAGTATCCAAAGCTGTTCGGGATGCTGAGGATCTGCTCCCAGCTGAGCCTTGGCATCCATGCAGGACCTGACAGGCTGCCTTGTGGGTGTCCTAGGCAGCCCAAGAACTACGGTAGCCTTTGTTGTCACTCGGATTTGGGGAGCAGGATGTCAAAAAGGCAAAGAAAGGAGGTGGGGCTGTAGACCTATTATCCCTCTTTATCAGCCTGTGGAGCTGGGCCAGTACCTGAGGGAACAGTGTGGCGTGTGATTGCTCACCTCCCATGAAGAGAGGGTGCATACCTTGAGACTGTAGCTGGGTGGTTTTACTATCCTGCCAAAAATTCAGAAATTTCCCTCTTTGTATCAGGATGAAACAAGTGTTCTAAGGCAACTCTGGAGAAGTCAGTAACATAGAGGATATTAGGACACTTACACGGAAGATAAAGACCCATGCTTCAAGCCCTGATTTTGCTTCATTCTAATAAAGCATTTGAACCTGCCAGAGGCCATGTACAAAACATGCCCCCATTTCACCATCCTAGCATTTTTTCAGGGGTGGGATTTTCCCCACCTCTCTACACAAGTATCACCTCCAACCTGTGTGAATTGCTCAAGCAGTCAGACAGAGGCCAAGCAGAAGAGGTGAGATACCTGGAGGAGAGCAACGTGGTTTAAGACAGCCTGAAGCTGCTTCAGCATCAGGCAGAGTTTTGCCATTGCTTCACTTCAGTAAAGTTCCCTCCTGGAGAAGGACAGGAGTCAGCAGAGGAAAAAGGACTCCAGCATTCCACAACAGAAGACTCAATCCCATCTTAGTCTTGGTGGCAGCAGTGAAAGGTCACTAGCACTGAGGAGAGGATGTGTCTTTGCAAGAGTGGATGGGCAAGGCCACCTGTCTATGTAAATACTTTCTGAGGGCTGTAATCATGTTCTCCAGCTTCAGCACCCTGAATTAACTGATGCAGGTGCCTACATCTTCCTGGGGGTTGCACACAGAAATTAGGCTCTCGGATTAGTTTCCTGAATGCAGGAGATACCCTCCTGTCCCCTGCCTGGCCTGCAGCTGCTGCAGCAGAAGGGCACAGCTCTCCTGTAGTGCCTGTGTTACACCTGTCAACCTTGGGCTGATATCTTGGCTACCCTAACTTATTCCAGGAACTTGATGCTTAATTTGGAAGAAAGCAATTGAATCCTGGGGTCCTCCTTTTAATCACCTTGAATTGCAACTGGTCTAGGTGTGTGAAGTAAAGCATGCCTATATATGACAATCTCCTCCTTCACTGGAGTCTGTGTAGATCAGCTCAGAACCCTAATCTTGCAGTCCTGGAACCCTTGAGAAGAGCACAGACTTGGTTTGGAAAACTCACACAGGAACTGCCATCAACATTGGGCTCTGTTGGCAGAGGTCAGATGGCAGGACTTAGACCATGTTTCCATTCAATCTCTTCTTACTCTCCTGTTTATTTTCTCATCTCTCTCTGGTGACTGATGACTAGATTCATCTGTGATTCTAGGCAAAAGCTTACATTAATGCAATATCTCAGATTAGCTCATATTTGACTTCTTCAATAGAAATATTCTATTTGCTTTTTTCCCCAATCAACAGACTTAATTGCTTTTCATTTCTGTCATTTACAAATTCAGATGGCATTGAACTGGCTCTTGGAAAACACTAAATGAAGTAGATAAAAGTGTTGAAGTAACAGTATTCATTTACTCGTTTTTCCTTCCTAAGGTGTTAACTACAGAAATGATGCTCTAGAATAATTTTTTTTTGAGTGAGCTGGGGTTTGAGCTTTTACCCCAGGAACAACATTCCCAAGAAGACTAAATTGTTTTAACTACTGGTTCTGTCAGGTCATCTGCCATATTGATGTGTTTGGCGCACATGTAATCTTTGTTGCAGCTAAAGAAAGCCTTTCCAGTGATTCTCTGCTTTTCTACAGCGCTGCCTTTGGCTACTCTTAGTAGCCAAGATAAGGGTAAACCTGTGCTGCAGAGACCAGCATCGCATGGAGCTGTGTAATAATGCAGAGCTTCATGGAGGTTAATCTACTCTGCCAAATAGACTTTGGCTGAACAAGCCAATAGCCACTGTCTCCTATTCAATTTTATATGATTTAGTCCAAAACCAACTGTCAGTCACAGTAGGGGCTGTGTTACTAAACTATCAGTGCACTGTCAAGGAAAAAATGTTCAGGTGCATGGCAAAGTGGTACCCGCTCAGTGCTTTGCTATAATTACATGGATGTAACTAACAAGGGAAAAGGTGTTGTAAATCTTTTTCATCCAGTCTTTCACTGTTCTCTTGTCTTTCTCCAAACAATGGTCACAAAAGGCCTGGAACCTAGACAAAAATAAAAAGTGTTAAAATTCAACATTTAAAAGAAATAAACACCAGTAAACTGAAATGAAAATTGACCCTTTCAAATTGCCCCTTTAACTGATATTTTCTTACCAACATTCTGGATTATATTAGCATTTTGAAAAGATTTTTGATAAATATGGATGTGGGAAAAATACTGCAAAGGTATCTACCACATATAGCTTAGTAAAACCATGTGCGTATTCATGTCAGAAGGAGAAATATATTACCTGGCACTAAGGCAAAGAGCTTGCAGAAGATACAAGTGCTCTAATCTGAGTTCAAAATTTTGTTTAATTTAAATATTGTTTTGTTCATGTTAGATTAGGTCTTAGAAGTTATGGCTGAGAACAAGACCATAACGAATATGCAAAGAATAAAATGACACTCTAAAGAAAAAAATATTATTAGAGCTCAGCAATAAATGATTTTGAAATGGCACTAATGTTCAAAAGTTATAATTCTGTTCTAGAAGAGGCTGAACTGTCATAATCTGAAACAGTGAAGCATCTTATTATTATATTGCATCGTAGATAGGCCCTTCTCTGCTCTTCCTTTACTCAAAGATGTGGCAATCTTATAAAATTTCATGCAATCTAGAAGGGTTCAGTAAATTTGGGGTTATTTTCTGTTTTGACAAATACAGAGAATCTTCCACTCTTCTCCTAAAATTTGTCTGGAAAATAATGGAGGTTTTCCCACCATTATTTTTTTTTTGTAGCCAAACAAGTCCCAGCTACCTACCGTGTGGGAGGAGAGAATCTAAAATGTAAACAGGTTAATACTATGCCGTGCCATCTGGTAGTGATGAAGCTGAAAGAAAGACATGGTTGGAATGATGCTGATGAAAGGTTGCTTCAACTCAAGCAGACGAGAGAAAGTTGTTCAAGAAAGTGAGTGAAATGGAGAAAATGATGCTGAAGCCTTTTAAGCTGCAGGAATCAAAATGAAATTTCCTTTAACAAGTGTTTTGTAACACTCTAGTCCAGGAAACTAAGCAGTCTGAAAACAGAAAGTTGCAGTATTCAGGTAAAGGGCCAAAACCCCATTTTGAGACTACACTTTCAATCAGGGCACTTTTAATTATTGTTTTCTGCTAACATCTGATCACCTTGTCTTTCACAGACAATTCTGTAAGTGTTCTAGCATAAACAGCATAACATGTATTTTGTGAAAGTAACGGAATTACAGTATAGTGCAAGTCATACAAATAATTTAAGACCCAAAATGTCACTGCCATATTATTGAAGGACCTGTGTCATTACCTGCCATCTCTTCTCTTTTGCATGACTTAGAGCACCGGTTTTAAAAGTTATCCCTGCCAACCATTTAGACAGACATTGATTATTAGGCAATCTGCTTATTCTCTTGTTCCCTACTTCACTTGCATGAAATGCACACTTTTCCATTTCTATTATTTAGCATTTTTTCATCAATCTTTTTTAACTAGGCAGAGACAGCTTTAGCAAGCAGCAGTAATATGTAAGTGGGATAAATATATCTTTCAAAAGCTTACATTTGGTCTTGCATGTTTTCTTGTTATTAAGGTTAGATCTCACTCTCTTTCTCTTTTTAAAATACTCCGTATTTCATTTTTAGATATTCTGCCAATCTAGTTTTAACTTTAGGGTGTCAATTTTTACTTTTCACTAAAAATTCAATTCATTTATTCTCCATGAACTTGAAATCATCTTCATAATGCTTAGCCTCTTCTGGCTGTTAAAAAAAAAAAAAATCTATGAATTGAAAAAAGCATGATGCACTGCTTTATAATGCTTAACAACAGTGTTTTTCTGATTACACAATTAATCATTTTTGTCTTATTTATTTTAAATAAAATAAACATTAAAATTGGTCTCCAAGAGCTCTGCTAGAGTTATGCTTCCATTGTAGATTTCTAAAGGATTATTTTTACTTGGATCATTTCAGGGATCTGGCTTATTTCACAGCCCAACATCTAGTTGTGTCAGCATGACCAGGGGGAGGCAAACTGTGAAGTGGGGAGTGGGAAGGAGGAAATAGAAAGTTTCTTCCCTGCCAACTCCTCTGTATCATTTAATGACAACTTGCATCACTCCCTAATTTTTTTATGCACCTGAACCCTTTTACTCCAAAACAACGGTTACTTTTCATAAAATGACCAGCTGAATTAACTAGGCAGGGCGTGTTAGAGCCTGGACTCTACTTTCATTAACCTTTCTGCACTGAGGATGCAGTCTCTACCACAAGCAATATGTGTTATTTCACAACTCTCCCCACATATCCACAAGGTCAGATAGAGTTTTCCTATGGTTACTGGGAACAAATCACAAGCTAGACAGCTCATCACACTTTAATATTTTCTGTATAACTTTTACCCATAAGAACAAGGAGCAAAGAAAAGCCTTCGGTTTTGTGTTGTTTTGCAATGTGATTCTCAGAAAAGCAGAGTCTAATCTAAGTTGTCAGGTATTGGTCATCAAGACTAATTTTGATGTGGCCTCAGAGTTTCCATCTCTGAAAGATACTTATTTAATCACTATCTTTCCTTCACAAACACTTGGAGGATAAATTTTACTGTAAAACCCCTAAAAGTGGCCTAACCAATGACATGTACAGCAGCAGTGATGAGCATCATAGAAGCCACCTCTGACACGGATGAAAATGTCTGCTTTGTGGATCATATGTTTTGCACATAGCGGACATGAAGAGATGGCTATTACACTGCCTTTTTTTTTTTCCAGGTTGTTTTTTTAATATTGTATCCATGACTTTGTATATGTACTTTTACTGCAACTGTTCATGCAAAGTACAGGAGAAAAAGAACTTTTCAGAGAGAAACAGCACCAAATTTATTCTCTGCAGAAGAAACTGCAGACATGTTGGCTTTTAAAGAACCTGTAGGATAGCTTTAAATGATGCTGCAAAACTTGGAGAAACTTTAATTTTATCAAGTGCCAATGACACTTGAAACTTCTTGCAGCAACTAGGGAATCACATGAAAATGATGCTGTCTTTGTGTTTCTCAGTGAAAAGAACATATAAATATGGACATAGTTCATTAGTTTTAAAAGGAAGACTGTCAGTTACTTTTAGGAGTTCCTCACAACTACAGAAAGTTCAAGTATTTCTGAACCTACAGTTTTTTCGCCTCTTTAAATCAATAGAGAGGCTAACAAACATGATTTTTTTGAAAAAAGGATTTTCCTGTATTGTACCACTACCACACTTTTCATTTAAAACCAAACAGTTGTGAGTATTTCTTTGTTATTACCTCCTTTCTGTTTGATTCCTTCCTTACATAAATGTTGGTAATTAAATGTTGCAGTGGTATTACTGGCCACTGCAGTGCTGAGAAATGCTGGTCTACATGACCTAATCATTTTCCAAACCTAATGGTTGTGATTCACCTCAAAAATCATTCAAAGAGTTTTCCCATAACGCCTTTCACAAGCTAGCAGCATTATCCTGATAGCAGCAAAACCAGCCAGATCAGTTCTGGTTCCTATTGTTAGAGCAAACATGTATGAGATATATAGATACACTGTGTGACATTTCCAGCATAGTGTGATATAAGTGGGTCAACTGGATTTGCGTTCTCCTCGCAGGTGAAGTACATTGTGCTAAATGATCTGCATTGACTAACCGCTGACAACACAGGGATGTGGGCATGGGGCATATCATGAGAAGAATATTATTCACTTCCTACATGCCCACAAGATAGTGGAAAAAGCATGTTAGGAACCTTAGTTCCCCAGAGCAGGCATCTGGGAATGTGAGTTTAACACCACCAAACACATGTCCAGCCCAGGTAATGTATGAGACAGGTAGACATGAGGATATAGATGCAGTCTGGTCATGGTAAGACCAGGCTGTGACTGAGCTGTTACTGACAGTGCATCACTTCACTTCCTCATAAAACTAACAAGCTTTTCTCTGATGCATGCTGTTCCAAGCAGCTTTTTGATTCTTTGCAGACTAAAATTATGCTTTGTTTCTTTTCCAGTGATTACAGTTCTTCAGCAACTATAACTGAAATTTGATCCTGAATATATATGTGTCAAAAAGTGGTTTATAATGATTTTACACCATGCTTCTATAAAACTTTAATATGCTGTATTAAGGTTGCAGTACTAATGACATTCCTGTTTTTCATTGCCCTTTTTCATTCTTGGATGTCTGAAACTACATCTCGATCCCTAGACTTCTGAGGTCAGTGAGGGTCTTCCCCTGGTATCAGAAAACTTAGGACCAGTTGTATCAGTTCATCAAGAGAAAGACCCTATCTTTTGAATTTATCAGTGCTCAGTAACCAAGCTGAGTTTGCTGGGTCAGGGACAGAAGGTTGTGAGTTCATAACTGTTCTCAACTACACAGTGGAGACCTTGTTCAAATGGTGGTTCTATGAATACAACTAATAGTAAGTGAAATTCAAACTCTGAAACTATGCTTTTAATTTCTGTTCTGGAGAACTAAGAGACTCAAAAAAGAATGAGTTCTCAAGTACTGAGGTGACCAACATTTTTAAAATACACCAGCATGCAAGCTTTTGCTGAGTAAACTATAAACTCCCACGCTATTACAGAATGACTGTCAGTTCCTGCCTCATAACATCTGAAAATCATTTTTTTCAAAGAGTTAATCAAAGTACACCACCAAGAATAAGTAATTCCAGGAAGTACCATCAACGAACTCATTTGAACCCAGCCGAGATGCTGCCCTACAACTTCAGACAAATGCACTACTTATGCCAGGCACTCCCGTGTTCCTCTTTGTCCATCACACCTCTCTGGAGCAACTGTCATAGGTATAGAAAAGTCTAGAGAAAGGTTGACACCAAAAATGTAGTATTCCTTTCCAAATGTGCTAACCTTCCTTTTGCTTTTACTAACAGTGGCTGGTATACAATTTGGTAGTCTTGTGTTTATGGCTTGATTTAGATCACGAATAGCTAAGGGCCATGGATATTACAATGATATCGTAGTTTTGGTTTGTTTATTTATAACATCTCTTTTTTTCTGGACTTTTTTTATTAAATGAAAATCTCTCTGCCCACAGACAAGCTGTAGTAACTTTCAATGGGAAAGTAACTTTCAGTCAGTAGTTTTTTTGCATTTCTTCTCTCAAAAAACCCCATGTTATGAAAAGAGTTGCAAACCCCACAGTTGCTTGCAAGGAAAAGAAATTGCAATTGATTCTTGCAACAGAGAAAAAATTCTTTGATATTTGCACTATTCACAAGGAGTTCATTTGTGAAACAACAGCACATCCTGTAAAGCACATCCTAACATTGTCACAGCTTTTTATAGTAAAATTGACTACGGGTGAAGGATTCCTGTAAGGGGACAAGAATGCAGCTCATACATTAATCAATGATTGTGAATCAAAATTATTCTCGGTAATTAAGCAACTCTGAAGGTGTTTAAGTATATTAGAATAAAAAAAGCTAAGACAGTATAAAATACCTTTGGCCTAAAGAAATCATAGATCACATGAATTTACCCTTGAATTCAGCCCAATCCCTGCTAAGTACAGTACTGTGTAAACCTACAAAGCCAGCTACTACAGGCTCTCAGTTTGTTGAATGTTTTAATTAAGGGGATTCTGTCAAAGTATTTCTCACTATTCGGAGACTATTGTATACAAAGCAACTAGAGATGGGTGAACTCATTTTACCTCATTACAAGCCCATTCAAAGACCACTTCTAATCACGAAATATTATTAGCTTCTTGCTCTTTTCAGAAGATGATGACACAGAATAATACCTAATGATAAAATAAGGGAAGTACAGAGAAGAAAGCAGCATGGGAAAAGAAATATCAACACCATGTGAAGAATGAATTCAATAATATGGACACAGGCAAGGAAATGCTAGTAATAGTAAATACTAGTAAAGGAATACTAGTAATATCTTCTATTCATGGTCCAAAGAAATATTTGGCAAATTAGGTAGCTGTGTGAGGGTTTTTTACCATAACCTACCTGCTAAGTTATGGTATAGTTCCAATTTCTATGTGGGGGGAAAAAAAGGCTTTAAGTTACATCAAAGAAATGTCTGCAAAGTCAAGCTAGCTCTTCAAAACCTATGGTCCACAAGAATAATATAAGATGTTCACAGACACTGAGTTTGCTCAAGACTAATGATAATCTCTTGTGAAATGCAAACTGAAATTTGTTTGCCTCCCAAAACAAGGCCTTTTTCCTATCCCCCTTTCCATTCACAGATGCTGGCATGTGTTGGCTTGTTATTGTAGTTTATGAATGTTGGCCTTTATTTCTGTGAAATTAGTGTTATCAACTTCATTTGACAAAATGTAAAATTATATGTAAAGCTGACAGACTTGGAAAAAGTAATAGAAATTAAAAGGAGATAAACATAGCTTTAGGAATATGTGTTCTCTTAAACAGTTCTTTTACTCTGAAGGGCTACAGAATTATACCAAGCCATATGTGTGTCTTTTTTTTTAATAAATATTCCTCAAACTGGACAAGTGCTAATAGCACCGCTCAGAAGAATGACATCTATCATCCAGAAAGTTCTCATTATAGCTTACTTTATCAGTTCAATGATGGAAAAAAACCAAAAAAAACCTATAAATCAGAATCTCTAACTGATGTTTTAGCTGAACTTAAAATAATATTCTAAAGTCAGACGATAAAAATGTGGGATTAGGCTACACAGCCACACAAGATGTCAATTCTCCTTTACCTGGAGATCTACATGATGAATTATACTGTTCCCACACAGCACAGGACAGGTGGAATTGGAATGATACATCCCCTGGCATATAAATCATACAACATAAAGAAAACACTCCATAGGTTATGGGTTTTAGTATTCTGGAATCAAGATTTCTTATGCCAATTGGTAGCTTTTTATGTTCTTCATTGGTCTTTTAATAACAAGCTATTTGATCTTTCTGTCTAATTGCTCTCATGTTAATAATTATGCAGGATTAGTAAAGCTCTAATTCTTAACCGTGCATATGGGAGGATGTATAGTTATGACATCCCTGTAAAATCTTTGTGAGAAAGACATGACCCAGGGCAGTGAGGAAACTCTCCCGGCAGAGTTGACAAGCTGGGCATGGTGCCACACTGATGTAGCTGCCCTGTGCCAGCTTGCTGTGCCGGCATGGGTGGTTGCCATCCCTCAGACCCAGAGATCTGCCCCAGAGCCTCTTGAGGGGTCTGAGGGTGGCAGGGGACTTTCTAGCTCCAGTGCGTTTATGGGTTCCATTTTAACTATATCAGAGTGTGCCACAGTCTTTTGCTTACTTGCTGTCTCAGGCAGGGAAGCTGATTTTGCAGGTGTCAGGCTATGGCTCTGTGGGGCTTTGCAGGACTCCCTGAGAGTCACCAAGCAGGGACCTGAAGTCCATGTCTTCGTATCACACACAGAAATTATAGGAACATTTTTCCTATTTACTGTGACTCTGATGGTTCAGCAATGGTGGAAACCAGCAGACATTTCATCTTGGAAAAACTGGCTGAAGAATGCTGTTTTTCTGCTTATTCTATCAGCTCCATGAGGCAATACAATGGATACAAATCTTTTAAGGACAATCACCCTATTCTCATTTTCAAAGTGTCTCTTCAGGTTGGGCTGCTTCAGCTACTGCTTTACTAAGCAGCACTACAAAAACTTGCACAAGCATGATGGAGGGGCAGATACTGATACAGAGGTAGGAACATGTCAGACCCACTTTGTTTCTAGAGTAATATGTTGGAATAACAAGATCTTGTTGTTCTTGTTTAGCCACACTGGCTATTGCATAGGGCAAGTTAGAAATGGAGGAGGGAGAAACTTATTTTCTTTGCCTTCTCCCTGACTGCACAGGAAGACAAAGTTCCTGGTAGGAAGCTTCTGCTCCCATCCTGAGTCTTATGGCAGTGGCATGGCTGTACAGCAGGCATGGCTTTCAGACATAGAATCTTGTTCCCTGTGTGGAAGATCATGCCTGTTTAGCTGATTATGGAAGGAAGGATCTAAGGACAAAGAAAAGACCAAGGTGGATGTAAATGTCAAAAGCATTTGGGCAATGACCTTCTTCAGTCTTGTTCCTGTTTGAAGATAAGGGGTCTGGGGGACTCCTATGTTAGTCTTGTGTGTGTAGGAAGCCGTTTTTACACCCCTGTGCTTGAAAAACAGGTCTGACAAGGTACTGGCCTGCAACGCTCTGGAAGAGCATGAGGCATGACTTCCCCATTTCCCATTTCCTTATACTTATTGATTCACTAGGTAAAAACACGGGGCTGCAAGCACCCTGGTGTACTTGGGAGTGAGTTGGTTTCTGTTTCCTTCCTGCAGGCTGCTCAGGTGTTCATGTGCTGGCCCCACTGTGAGGAGAAACAGAGCAAGAGTGGAGGGAGCTCCAGGTGCTGCTCTTCCTGCCCCATTCCTTGCAGCCCCTCCACATG
The DNA here is from genome assembly GCA_013397795.1 of Orthonyx spaldingii. Lineage (NCBI taxonomy): Eukaryota > Metazoa > Chordata > Aves > Passeriformes > Orthonychidae > Orthonyx > Orthonyx spaldingii. The sequence goes on along the minus strand of VZTJ01001082.1, from coordinate 478,812 downwards.
CTCATTGGTTAGAAAAATATTTTAAAAAAACCCACACACTCACTAAAAAACCACCCAACCTAGTCAAGTCCATTCAGCAGATCAAACCCTTTTAGACTGAGCTGTTATTGAGGTGTTGTTTGTACTGCACTCAGTTTTGGGCCCCTCACTTTAAAAGGACATTGAGGTGCTGGAGTGTGTCCAGAGAAAGGCAACAAGGCTCATGAAAGGTCTAGAAAACATCTTATGAGGAAGGTTTGAGGGGGCTGGGGTTGTTTTGCCTGGAGAAGAGTAGGCTCAGGAGGAACCTCTTCCCTCTACAACCCCCTGAAAGCATGCTGTAGTGAGGTGGGAACTGGTCTCTTTTACTGTGACTGCAGTGACAGGACTAGAGGAAATGATCTTCAGCTGAGACAGGGGAGACTCAGATTAGATATTCCAAAAAAATTTTCACTGTTAAGATGGTCAGGCACTGGAATAGGTTGTCTGGGGAGGTTGTGCAGTCACCATTCCTGGAGGGGTTTAAGGAGCATTTGGATCTGGTGCTGGGTGTGGTTTAGGGGTGAGCCCTGGTTTAGTGGTTTAGGGGTTACAGTGTTAGTGCTGGATTGATAGTTGGATTGGATGATCTTAAAGGTGTCTTCCAACCCTGATGATTCTATGATTCTGTGATTTTTGGTGTAGTCACTACTGACTCTCTATGCAGAAGACACAAATTTTTTCATACCTTTGTACTATAAAGCATAAGACACATTTCACATAACAAACAATTTTCTTTTGCCAGAATGATCTTTTCTAAGCTGATCTTTTCTTCTCTCCCTCCGCAGCAGCAGAAAGGGACAGTGCAAGAATGGGACTTGTGAGAGCCCTCTACTGCCTCTCGTCTCAAGCAGGCTGTGACTGTTCCCTAATACAAGCCAAGTACTTCACCTGAGGACAACCACCACCTTTTCCCACCCCAGCAGAAGTTCTTTCTGCCACCCTCCTCTGCCTGCCCCTCCGTGTTCCAGCTACAACAGCCAACGTGGACTCGCACCAGCACTGCTCTTGCCAGAGGCACGGTGAACCAGAACCACAGCAGCGTTTGGGCAATGCTCGCAGGCACGCGGTGTGATTCTTGGGGATGTCCTGTGCAGAGCTAAGGGCTGGACTCGAGGATCCGTGTCCTTCCAGCTCAGGATATTCCGTGATTCTGTGCTCACCTGCAGGGTGTGCACGGCGGCGGCGGGCCCCGAGCGGCACACGGGTGGGCGCGGGGTGGGGAAGCCCGAGCGGGCAGGGATCGTCATCCCGTCTCCTCGGGAAGGAGAAGCGAGGCCGGCAGGGCCGCTGGCTGTCGTTCCCAGGCAGGGATCATGGATCATCCCGTCTCCTCGGGAAGGAGGAGCGCGGGGCCGGCAGGGCCGCTGGCTGCCGTTCCCAGGCAGGCATCATGGATCATCGCGTCTCCCCGGGAAGGAGGAGGCCGGGAAGGCCGCTGGCTGCCGTTCCCAGGGCCGGCCACGAGGTGGCTCCGCGCGGGTGACCCGGCGCCCGGAGAGCCCGCGGGGCCGCGCCGGCTGGGAAAACAAAATCCGCGTTTCTCGTTCTGTCACATTTCAGAGGCGCTTGCTCATCGCCGGGTCTGCCGGAGGACAGGCACACCACCCCCGGCAGACTTGAGAGCTGTGCTTGGGAAAGAAGGAGGCAGCCTGGGCTGCCCGGGGAGGATTCAGGGCTGGGGTGAGGCTGGCAAGCGCCTGGCCCGGGGAGGTCACGGCGGCTGCCGTCCTCGCCTCACCTGCCCCTTGAGAGCGGCGAAGTGGGCTGCTGGTTTCCGCGACATGGGTGCTTGCAGCTTATTTGGAAAATAAAAATCTGTCGGTAGGAGATGGGTGGGGTGACTCAGTAGGTAAAGGTGAACGAGACGTTGCAAAGACTTCCAGAGCTTTAAAAGTTGGAACCGAAGGTTTTGGTTTTTTTTTTTTCTTTCCCTGCTCCTTTGAGGTGGGCTATTTCTATGAAGAAAATTCTGCGCACATTACAAAAGGGGGATGTCAGGGGGTTTGACTGTCATTGAGGTTGAAATGAACTTTGTCACCCTGTTTAAATATTTAAGTCTCCTGACACAGGCAAATACATCACAAAGTGCTAAAAAATATATTTTAAAATACAGCTGCCTTTGAGATGGAGCATTCCTATTCCCACTGTATCAGTTCACTTTGCTCAAGCAATCCTGAGGTATGGAATGTGGCAAGAAACTGTGGACTGGAGAGGAAGCTCCATTATCAGAACCTGTGCATTTGAAGGGGTAACATTTTGTTTTATGCTGTTTTAGCCACTCTGTTGATTTAACTGATTTTCAAGAGCTTAAACATCTAATCAATGTGCACATGTATCAGTTTTCTTTCTGCATCCAGTCATACTAATGTCCTATTCTCTTAAGTAGCTGTAGTTTTATTATAGTTTCACACCATTTTGCATACTGGTAATATTCAGGGGATATTTTGGACTTCCTCTTAACAGTCTTACCTTCCCTGCACACATACAAGGTTTCCACTTTTACATCACTCCATTGGTTGTATTAAAAGTACTAATTTAACTTAGAAGTCAGAATATGGTCTTCAGACCTCACTCGGTAACACATTCTTGCTTTTGATGCAACATTGAAGAAGGTAGTGGATTACTTTAAAATAAAAATGTGTGGGTTTTTTTAGATTAACTTTGATAAAATCTTTGTTTAGATAACTGTAATGTGGTTCAGGGCAGAAATCAGTTTTATGTTGGTGCATTTTGTTTGAGATTATTTCAAAGGGCAGTATCTTCCTGGGCAACTGTGAGTGTGCAAGGCTAAAGCTGGAGGCGCTTGTGTGAGTGGGAGCCCGCAGTTATAATTTAAAGTCTTATCTTGAGGACAAACCATATGCACCACGTTGACAGCAAAGACAGTCTCTTTAGTCTCATCCCTTCATGTGGAGGTGGAGGGACTCATGATCAACAGACTGTTTTCGTCTCCTGTGATAGGCTGGAACTGGGGATTGCCATGAAAAAGACATGAAGGAACTGGAGGAGACCAGCTCATGGTGGGAATAATACCATAAATGTAAAAGAGCCGAGCACGAACAACAAACCTCCATTTTGCTGATGATTTCTCCAACTCTAGCCCCATGCCAGTTTGGTTTTGGTGGGCTGAGCTGATAACACAAACATCTTCCAACCTCCAGGTGTGTGAAGAATTCTACCAAATCCTACAGCTAATGAGAATTGAGGCATTTATACATCCTTATAGATTGCTTTCTACACTTCTTGAATGCAGAAAAATATTCTAGATAGGTTGTTCACAAACATTTTGAGTAAATCCTTCCATATCTCAACAACACTCAGGTTGTGTCCCTATCCTTGCAACTTTTCAGTTGTTTTCAAAACAAGTGAAAAGTGCAGAGCATGTGCAGCACCTGCTGGTATAAATGGGGGCTGAAATTCTCCTAGGTATTGAAAAAATAATCAATGCAGTTTCCCTACTACAGTTCTGTCCCGTTCCAGTTTAAAAAAGGAGAATTGGGAAAGACAGGGCTGCAAGCCCATGTGAACGTGTGCTGAGGCATGAACAAAAAAACTGGATTGGTCTCTCTCAAGTTCTTTTTTGAGTCTGAAACTATATAAACTATATATCACATATTGACATCTATGTCCTTCAGCAGTGTGACATCACTTGTCACTTAATGCAAATTTGTCCAAGTTATACAAAAGTTAGGTGTCTGAAATCTGAGCTCCTAGTTACAAAGAAATATACTCTTACTGACTCATAATTTTTTTGCTCTTATGTTCAAGCTCATGGAAAATGAATATGCAACCAGGAATTAAGACAAAAGTTAAAACCTACATAAGAAGTTTTAAGCAAACTGTACAAACTCTACAAATCTATGTCCAGATCCCATCAGCTCTAAGTCACAAAAGTATTCAGTGTATAAATAAGCCCTTCCAATGAGCGCAGTAGGATGGGGATTCCTTCAGCGTGACACTGATGTGTTTGACCTGCAGTTGGCCTACAAGTGTGTGCCCATGTGGGAGCAGTGTGGACACTGTCTGCACGACAAGGTATATTCAGGATAAACACATCAGGCCAGTGTTTTAAGCAATTTAAAGGTAAGTTTTGGGTATATTTTTTAAAGCTTTAACTTTTGTGAAGAAAGCAACTAATGTTTTTAGTCTGTCACACTTGCAAAGACATCTCTTTGTCCGTCCATCTGGCTTGCTTTGGTTTCAGGCTGTTTTGTTGTGGAAGTTGCTTTAGGGATACACAGTGGGATATATGTTGTGGGATACGTGGTGACATATATGTTGTGTTTGAGGTGATGACTCTGTGGTCCTCCTGTGCATACCAGAAGTGAATTCCTTTCTAATTATGCACACCAGCTGCTGGCCAAGTCCTGTCTCCTGCACTGACACGTTTCTGCACTGGGAGAAACACTTTGTTCACATCTGGAGAATAGCTAATGCAATGTGTCATGATTGCAGAGGACAAATCCTAAGCATAATTCAGACTAGTTATATATGTGGATTTGAAAGTACAGGTTAAAATCTTAAATATTATCTTGTCTTCAACATGATGCCAGCAGAGGAAATGAAGTAATGATGTGATGTCTTCTCAGCAAAGAGGCTGTTCTCTTGTAAATCAACTTTATTGAGATTAGCTGTTGTAAACTTGGACACTTGGATTATACTTGTGAATTTTGGTCACCAAATATACATGGATTGTTTTAAATCTAACCACGGAGGAAAGACAGCATTTTTGAAAACAAGGATGAATTGTGCAAGGAGAGAAGTGTTCAAAGGAAGCCTGAGTCTAGGCCTATCTGTAGTGATCTCAGAGGAGATGTGGGAAAGGGAGACATTGTTATGTGGGTGATGGTGTTGTCTACAAACTCCTCTGGTAAGGAATATAATCACTTCTATGTCTCTGCACGAATGATCTGAATTAAAACATAGGGAACATTTGGCAGAGGGCAGATGTGACTAGCTCAGTTAAGAGGATAGCAGAAAAAAACCTAGGAAAAGGTCTTGAAATAGGAAAAGAGTAAAGATTAAAAGGAAGTAAGTGTTAGGTCAAATAATTTTGAGTCATGTGTGGTTTGTTTGTTGTCTTGTATTTATTGCAACAAAAAACAAGTAGAAAAGTAGGAATTCTGTGCTGAGCTCATGAATCCTCATGTATAAAACAGCTGCAAGCTGGGAAGGTGTTCTCAAGCCCTAGATTTGCAACTTATTTATTATATAAATAAGTGATATTATAGGCGCAGGCAACATGAAAATCAGTTTTTATTTTCAGCTTTGGTAACTGATGTATATAAGAGTGAGTGTATGTGAACATCTGTATGTTTGGTGAGTATGTAAATAAAATAACATGCAGTGAATTTACCTCAAGTTTTCATGAAAATGTCACCTAACTTTGCACAGAAAATGTACGTGTGAACAGAGTTAAAAGGGAACGTAAAACCCTTAAGGTGTTTTATTTCGTTTTTATCTAAATGTTTGCACTCAAACAGCACAGAACATTATTTATTGAACATTGGATATATGGGGGAGTTTATGACATATCTTGTTGTAGGTCAGTTGCAGAAATCACAGGTATGGATCTTCCAACTTCTGTCCAGTTTCAATTTGAACAATTCACACTATCATAACATTTTATAGATGTAAAGATTTGACAACAGAATTTAAAGAATGTATTTGGACTAAGTACAGACCTAGAATATTTGAACCTTTGTTTGCATACCACTGAGAACACAGTGCTTCCTTTTAGATAATAGCGATTTTATCATCAAAAACAAATTATGATGGTGGGACCTGGGTACTGTCCAGTATGGTGATATGGAAGAGTATCAGACAAGCTATTCCCCATTTGATTTGATCCTGAGATAGGGGAAATTCAGTCAGTTTGTTCAGTCAGTGACCATGTGGATGTAGTGACATTTTTGGGGACGAACAGGGTGAGAAGATGTGCACATCTATATCTGTTTCAGAGTGCCTGAGCAAGTACAAGAACTCCAAGATACCATTCTTATAGAAAAAAAGTAAAAAGCCCATTCTTAAGAAAACACAGCAGCAATGGGATCTGTTTGGATTTAGGAAAACTAAGTAAGAGCATAGGACTGGCTTCGTCCATAATCTCAATCCAGGTTTTATCAGTGGGATTGTTGGATGGGAGGGAACACATTTCACATCATGGACATGGGAGATCCTGCATGGCTCTATGACACTGGAGACTTGGTGACTTCACTTGGTCCTGAGATCTCTGTCTTGGTAGGGATTTTGCCTTTCACCAGTACGAGATCAGTTTCTATAACTGTGCCCCTTTCCTAAGGAAAACTGATTGTGTTCTTTATGCTTTGTAATAGGTACTGATAGCCAGAAACCACTTTATACAGGAAAAGTGCATGAAAGTGTGGAAAATGACTCTATTGGCTTTGGCTAAATGATCTTTTGTCACAAATGAGAAGTTTCACCAGCAAAATTACAAAGGAAAAAGACACTGGCCTTTCACAAAATGAAGTCTGTATTTGGGTAAGAAAAGGCAGAAAAATTGCAGAAGTAGTTTGGCTTGATGCAGTCACTGTTACTACAAGCATAGATGAGGTGTGAGGTTCAGCACTGACTACAGTCAGAGCAAGCAAATCTCACACCACAGGGGCTAAGATGAGAAGTAGGCCCAAAGAAACTCATGCCCTAGTTCAGTATGTTCCAGCCTTGACAGTGTCAGGGGCAGCATCCCACTGCAGGATTCCCACCTTGAAAGTTAGTATTTCTGCTGGATTTCTGGGTGCTGGGTAAGCAGACGTCTTGTTTTCTTCTTTCCCGTCTTCCTTCCTGTCCCATCCTACATAAAGCAGGCTGTGGTGAGGTTGCTCTCCCTTTCTTCTTTGCTGAAACTTGGAAGCAGCTCCACCTCAGCCACCTCCTTCCACCCTTTCTGACCCTGAGCTGTTAGAGGTGTTGCTGCCTGACTTCCCCCCTCTCTCAAATACGACAGCAGTCTGTCAGGGTTGTGTATGGGTAGGGGTGTGTATCTTGGTTTCCTCCTTGTTCACCCCCATTCCCTTGCAATAATGCAGTCACCTGATGGTCTGAGTCAGCCATGCCTTTCTACCTTCCAAACTATTCCTGTTCTCTCTGAGGAAAAGTCAGGCAGACAAATGAGAGTTGGGTACCTCCTGTAGACCAAGTCTTGGGTCATTCTAACTACATGAACATGATACTTAATAAGCATACAAGGGTCAGGAATCTGCTAGGAGCCCAAGGTAAGGTATTTAGAGATATGCTTAGCTCTCAAGGTGAGAGTTTTTCCTAGACTTTACAAGCTATTCCCTTTTCTTAAAGCTAAACATATGCTTCTGAGCAGGGTTCTGTCTTTAAATGGTCAAATGTGAGAGGTGTGTCATCTCTAGCAATCAGAGGGGAAGATGATTTTGGTGAAAATATCATTACTTTTTAATATTGACTTATGGAATTCAGGTTTGGAGCAATCAGTTTGACATTCTGTGCTGTCTGCCCCTTTTGGCCAGACTTTTTGCTTTGTTCACAAAGCTTAAAGAGAGAGAGATATTAATGAAATTATAAATTCACTTTCCAAGGAAATAAGGTACAGTCTTCTTTTATGTTTTTGGAAGTTTTACCTAGATAAAAGGACATCAAAGGGCATATGCCTTTTGTTCATTTGGTTTTGTTATATGTTTTATAGCTTTGTCTGGTATTCAAAGACCTAAGCAACTTTACTAGGATCAATAAGAAGCACTGATCCATCCCTCAGCCTTGCTCAGACTTTTCCCTCATGGCAGCTCCAGAGCTTTAACACTCCAGGTGGATTGTGCCTGGCTCCAGGTAAAGTTTGTCAATATTTTTCATCTGACACAGTATATATATTTTTCATATACATGAAAAAGGCAGGTTCAGCAGTATCAAACAAGTCTGAGAATTTGATTTCATTTTATCAAGTTACTTGTCCAAATCAACTAAACAAAAAGTAATTTCCCTTAAATTCCCAAAAGTAAATCAGAAGATATATTTTTAATTTTCATTGCAATACTTTAAAATAAGTAGTATCATTTTCTGGTTTGCAAATACTATACATGTTTAATTTTCCTTGAAATGTATCTTTAAAAAGAAAATAAACTCAAAATCACAATGAAATGTCCACTTCAGATTAAGTTAAATATTTCACGTAGTTAAAAATGTTGTTAAAAAGCTTATATTTGATCAGTGTTCTTCACTTTTTCTGATTTTCCTGTGAATGGAAGCATCAACAACCACAAAACTTTAGTTACTGACTCTTAGATTTAACTTTATTCCTGGAAGAAAGGCTAATTTTCTGTCGCTTATAAGTGGGGTCCTACAGCCAATATTAGTGCTTGTTTTCCAAGAATTTAAGATGCCAGGTACATGTTTTTAAAGGACACATAGCAGATTAAGCATACAGAAGGCAGAGTGCAGATGGCATGTTAACCAGGCTTCTTTCCATTGAGACATGTCAAAAGAAAGAGTCATTCAAAACAGAGAAATACCTACTGCTATTTCCTCTCTTGATTGCTTCTACACCTGTGAGTATTCTTTGGGATTCAGTCAGCCTTTTTCTGTGAACATCTCTGTTTATTCTGATCCTCCTACAATTTCCCACACCAAGTAACTTTTGACTCTCCTTATCAGCTCTAGATCAAGGTAGCATCAGGGAGTTCATTGCTCTGCAGTCCAGACTAAAAAAGAAACTTCTTTTTCGGCAACTCAGATGCCCATGTTGAGCTTATAAATAAGGCACAAATACTTAGGATTATGCTTTTTCAAAATAGCCAAAAAACCAGACACACACTACACCACAAAGCCACCTATACATCATAGTATCTGAAAAAAATCAGTCTAGAACTTGCAAATGGTGATGGGTTAATCTTGGCTAGCAACCAAATGCCCACCTAGCTGTACTCCACCTTCTCAGCTGAACGGGGGGAAAAAATAAGGGAAAAACAAGAATAAGAAAACTTGCAGGTTGAGGTAAGGACAGGGAGATCACTTGTCAATTACTGTCATTGGCAAAGCAGCCTCAGCTTGGGAAAACTAATTTAATTTATTGCCAGTTTAAATAGATTTGGGTAGTGGGAAACGAGAACACAAACATTAAAGCAACTCCTTTGCTTCCCCCTTTCCCAGGCCTAACTTCATACCTTCAGTCCTGACTCCTCACATGGCCCCACTGAGCACTGCGGCAAGGATGGGGAATGCAGGTTACAGTTAATACATAACAGTTTCTCTCTGCTGCTCCTTCCTCCGCACACTTTTCCCCTACTCCAGTGTGGGTCCTCCCCATGGGCTGCAATCCTTCAGGAAGAAACCTGTTGCAGTGTGGGCTCTTTCTGGGTTGCTGTTCCTTCTAGAATATCTATCTGCTCTGGTATTGTCCTCTCCTCGGGCTGCTGAAGAACCTCCACCTCTGACATTGTTGTTTCCTCTGTTGTTTCTCACTCTTTTTTCCCCCCTCCTCCTTCTCCTCTGGCTGTCCAATGTTTTCTACCTTTTCCTAAATATGTTTTCAGAGACAGCCCAAATTCCCTGATGGGCTCAGCTGTGTCCTGTGATGTGTCTGCTGGGGAGCTCACTGGAGCTGACTGTGTCCAGCATGGGGCAGCCCCCAGCCTTTTCTCACAGAAATCAACCCCACAACCCTCCTGCCCCCAAGCCCTTACCAAACACAACTAGTGGTTCATATGTGGGTTTGCCAAATAATCCTTTCCTGTTCCTTTCTTTTTCCCAGGAAACTGTAGGGGCACTGCAATGAATGCTGGCAGTGCTTGTGATGACTCCAGCAACATACAGAGAGAGGAGAAGCAATGAGAGAGGCATTTTGTGTATGTGTCTGAGACTTATAAGGCAGCTCCCCAGATCTGGGAAAGTTATAAATTACTGAAATTAGCTCATGCTGAAAAATGCTTATTCACTAATGGCAATAACAACTGTGTCACGTGTTCACTACAGAGATGCCCAAGGACACTCACCTGTAGTGTACTAAAAGGGAAGAGACCAGAAATGTATTAGTGCTACACAGATAAAATATTTAAGTAGTTATAGCTAGATGGACTGTAGAGATAGTAATCTGATATGTATGCATGCACTGTACATTTTTATACAAGAGTTGCATCATAAATGACCCCATTAAATCCTGTTACTTTCCTAATCCAATAAGCGCTTAATCTCATTGCAAGTGTTGGAAATAATTATTCATTTATACACTTGTTTTTGCCACACATTTTATGTCAACAAGCAGTGTGCCTTTGACTAATCAGTTAAAACAGCTGGCGGATAAAGGAGTGAACAAGAATTGAGAATGTGCTATTCCGGAGAAGAAGACTAGTGGTAGTTTTTCTTTGGTCTGAGATGTTACTGAGTCTACAAGAAATGTTGTATTATACACAAAGGAAAGGCTCTACTCAGTGTTAACAATCACCAGGACAAGGGTGAAAAGTAAAAAGCTTTGTACTTCTCAAGCTGCCTCACCCTGCTGCCTTGCTTGACCCTAACTCATTGAATTTTACAACTGTGAAGAGGTGGAAGGACTCCACCCTTTTTCAACGTTCTGCACTTCTCTTACCTCTCAAATGTCTGCCATACTGAGTTGAGTGAAGAATGTTATATAAAAGACAGGTGTATGGATTTTGCTGGTTGACAATTCTTTCCCAAAAGAGGAAACACTCTTGAAGACAATTGCAAAGATAATCTTATTCTTTCATACTCCTGCAGAACCTGTAGTAGATAGAATGATTCTATTCTTGTTACTAAGGACCAGTTTGATATGCAGATATTTTTAAGTTTGTTCAGCTCAATTCTGTCCCACTCTTCACTCATCTTGGGAAACACTTCAGTCCCCTCTTTAGATGCAATTCACATGCATGCCAGAACTTAGGCTGGGCTTACTGTTCCACCCCAGCAGTGTTGTAGGACACAGGGGTGGAAGTGAATGCCATATTTCCCACTGGACAAGGGCCATTCTCCAGATCAACATGGTGCCACTTGTGGAAGAGGGTTGTGGCAGTCACAACTTATGTGAAGGCAAGGAAGCAAAAACTAAATTAATAGATGTTGCACTGTGGATTTTTCATTCCAACTTACCACACTTCTGTCTGTGTTTGTTACAGTTGTAAGTGCAATTATTTGCTACTAAAGAGAAGTACTAGCCTTTGTCAGAAGAATGGGAGAAAAAAGATGATACTTTTGCTGTCACAGTTGTGGTCTGGAACATAATGCAAGTATTAAAGCATCAGGTAAGAAAGGAAACACTTTAAAGCTTAAGGAATACTTTGGAGTAGAAAAGATTGAAGTTATTTTTAACACAGTTGTTTCTGTAATGGTGCTATGCTGTATGAGGAAACTTCACAATTCTCCATGACACTCACAATAGATGTCACACCTCTGCAGAATCATTGCTTAGTAACTTTGGCTGGAATGTAATAAAATTAGGAAGACTTGTAAAATCTACTCCTGCTAAAGATATTTCCCTTTTCACAGTCTGTGTTTTTCACATAAGTGTTTATTTCAGTATTTGTACTAACAGCCTTCTTAGAAAGGGAGTAAATCAGATTTGAAATTTTAGGTTACCTTCTACTTCTCAAGTAGCTCCATTGCAAATATTAAAAATAAAAAATAAAGGAGACATACACATTGGAAAGAATGTGTCCCAAGGTGTGTTCATTAAGACAAAATAACTGCAAAGAGTCCTACAATTTGCCCATCCGTTCCATCGTTTATAAACAAGAAATGTAAGGAAAGATCCAAACCTCACCTACCTCAAAATACTGTAGGAATGGCCATGTTAGATATGCTTTTGATGAAGGACAGACACTATTTTAGCTTTCAAGCTCAATAATGACAATAGAAGAGGGGCAATACTGAGAAACATTGATGAAAATTTCAGGAAATCTTAGCACTGTTCTTATACTTTTGAGTAGAAAAGCTGTTCTCTTTGGAAGAATCTTTATATTGTCCCATCATCTTCAGATAATGTTTTTAGAGTGAATGCTGGGTAAAATTGCAGGTTGTCTTCCTTATCTTTCTGCCTTCTGTCTATTGTAGCAAGGCATCTGAAATGGGAGGAATCACATGTGTTCCTTCCTGGAATCCATAACATGTTACAGACATGCTTCCGGAAGATAAGTGGTGTGACAGTATCTCCATCAAAATCTGATTGCATGAAATCTAGGGACATGCTCTGCCAAATCACATATTCTCCATGTGCACAAGTATCCACTGCCAGAACACAGTGGTGTGACACTTGAAATGATGCTGAAAACTGTTAAAAGACCCTAATCAGGCCTTAATATTGTGAAATGCTGGAAAATCTTGTGTTCTTTGTAGATGTAAATGACTGGTTTTCAGCCAGAATAGGCAAATAGAAGACCAGATTTGGGTCTTGGGTCAATGAGATGATTCCTTCAACCTCCTGGAAAGTTTAGCTGAATTATTTTATTCATAATGTGGTCTGTGAATGTTTGTTCCTATTTTAGGATATTAAATGGCAATTTAAAATAATATGGCATTTTGGAGACTTATGGGCAACTATCGTATCATCTGGCATCATTGTAGGTCATATTTCTGAAGGGTAGTTCTGTGTATACATACTTAGATCTGAAAAAGTGGAATGCTTGGGTTTGCATCTTAAGTTCTATTTTTTGGGTGCGAATCTAGAGATTGCTTCAATCAGGACTTGTCAGTGAAAGTTATACAATTAAAAAAGTCAGTTATTAAATATGTCTATCCTTGTGCAAGTATAAGAGTCAGGAAGCAAATTATGAAAACCTAAATTGCATGTGAGGAAGAAAAACCCTTGACATTAGCCTGTAAAAAGTGATTCCTCTCAGTGCCTTAACCAAGGCTATTAAAGGGACTAGGTGTCAGAGCCCATATTAAAATGGAAAATGGAAAATGGAAAAAGTATGTGATTGATTGGTTAATCTGCTGAACAACACTGACTCATGTTAATAAGGTTAGAATCCTATGTGTGGCCTTATAAAACCAAGTCTGTGTTTGCAGCTCTGACCTTCCCCTACTGGGTGACCTTGAGCACGTATATTGCCCAATGCTTGAGTTTTCCCCTTAAAATGGCAGTACTATTACCTCACCTTTGTAAAACTCTATGAAAATAGTTAATACAAAGCTTTTCACATGCTTTGGGTATTATTCTTACTACTGATTTATTTCTGTGGAAATTCTTGTAGGTTATGAGAGGGGAAAATTCCTCTGCCAACATGCAGCCAGGAGAGAACTTGTAGCTGCTGAATGGTTTGAGGTCAGATCAGCAATAACTATAGATTTTTAGAAGTCTTAAAAGCTGCTTTTGGTAGCAGGAAGGACAATGAATATTCCAAGGAAAAAAAGTGGTGACAAACTTTTCTTGTAATTGGCTTGCATCAGTCAGAATATCTGTGAAACACAAAGGTCAAGCAACTTATTTAAAAAAACCCCCTATGTGAATCTAAGATTAGTCTTGACATTTTCAAAACCTCAGAAAATTAGGGGAGGGGCTGCAACCCTGAGGATTGTGGTCCCTTAGGCTGACTGGAGGAAAGATTATACTAAACATTTTGAGACCTGAATGATCCGTTCTGTATTAGAGAAGATTTACAAGATCCTCAGAGAACACTTGAAACATCTGACTGAGAGAGAGTCTGTGGACTTTCTGCTTTCTTGGTAGGGATTCTCAAGGGCACCATTAAGGAATCAACTATTGTGATTGATGGAAAAATAAAGAAATTGAAGAAGAAATGAAGACAAACTATAATGTGGACTTTTTCCTGCAGTCCCATGGTATCTTCAGCATTAAGTGATTTTGGCAGATAATTTCTACTATGAAGCATGTGGATAGCCAGAAGGCTATTAAGAGAGAATGATGCTATAATATAAGCATGGAGGATTCTTATAAAGTGTATCTTTCTCTCGTTCAAAGTACATGATGAAAAATGATGGGTCCAGAGTGCTAACAAATTACAACAAAGTATAAATTTTCCACACATATATATATATATATAATGCTAAACCACCTTTACTATCATAAGTCAGCATTCTTCCCCCCACCGTGTGCTATTTATTTCCTATTTATAAAAATAATTCCAACTGTATCTTTTAGCTAATCCTAGCTAGCTCCATATGCAGGCTGACAATATGCCTGAGGTGATAATATGTGTGGTCAGTTCGACCAGTGTGTGGTAGATGTAAAATGCTTAAATGAGAATGCAGGATTCTGATGGAATAAGACCCCATGTTTGCTTTGCACAGATGAAAATGATCTCATCGTGTAAGATGATAGGGGATAAGGCTCCTCCTTTCTTCCTGGTACAAATTAAATTTGAGTGATGTAATGAATATACACATGCAGCTAGATGGATTCGCTCTCTCTCCCACCCACCTTTATCATTAGAGACTCATCTTACCAGTTTGTCTTTCCCTGTTCTATGAATTATTTCTGAACAGATTAATTTATTTAATTACTTTTGTTAATTCAAAATTATGTTCATCAAACCTTCCTGAAGAATGGCTGTGAGCCTTTGGATTACTAGAGGGCTGTGCTCACTGTAGTGTTACTGGTCACCTCAGCAGCATGGGAGAGCTACTAGTCTCTGCCTGAACAGTTGCAAACATCATGTAAATATAAAGCTTCTATTTCTATCTTAAGGAAGGTTTATGTGCCCAAAACATCTGGGGTTTTTTTCCATGCTACTATAGGCTTATTAGAAGGCTTTCCTTCTCCCTGTTAGCTGTGTCGAGTTTCTATGCTTTGGCTATGATCATTATGAGAATATATCACACCCCAAAGCGTGTTCATTTTCCACGTTTTCATTTTGCCCAGGGAAAGAATACAAGAGCAGTCTGCAGAGCTAGATGATACAGACTGGCATTCAAAATGCCATTTTGCTGGTGCTTATTTTAAACCTTGTTCTTCCTGGGCCAAATCGGACTGACTTCAGTCTCTAACGAGTTCCTTTCAAGGTGTATCTGCTTGCATCTGTGCCAGTACTCTGGGCAGGAGGATTATGTGGTACTAGCTGCAGTAATGTCAATAGTGGTGCCAATAATTTTATCTGCATTAAAGCCAATGCTGTGGCCTTGTATTTAAAAAGCAAAAACCAAACACAATTCTTCCTCATGGAAGGCACAGTACAGAAGTATTTAGAGTGCCATTTTATGAGTTTATTGGTACACATTTTTTTCCTATCTCTATTACAGAACATGTACTGAAGAAATACATGGATCAGCATTCATGAAAAAATGCCTAATACTTATTTGGATGTCCTAAATAGGAATAGTTCTGGATACTAAATGAAGGCACGTCTAAGACCCTATATTTGCAGGTGAAGAGGGAATCTGGCTCAAGCCAAGCAAATATTTTTGTGCTGCCTTTGTTTAGATCAACTTTGTCTGCTCAGCTCTGTGTATCTAGGTTTCCAGTCAACTTCACACACAATGAAAAGTCATACAAATCTCGTGGAGAAATGGAAAAAATTTATTCTATTTGCTTTCACAGAAGGAAGATGTTAGTGTATGCAGAGTTGGGATAGGTTCCTATCGTGACAGAACAAAACTGGCTTTTCAGCTAGTGCCTTACCATGGCAATCTGCTTCAAAGGAACAACTGTCATTTTTGATAAGGATAGTGAGAATTACTGTCATCTGGAGAGATCACTATGCCTCTGGGTTGTATAGTATATTACAACAGAAGGATTTATTCTTTAAGAGATGAATAATTATTCCACTACAAAATTTTATTGCTGGTTTAGAAAAGATGCAGTTTGTACCCTGCATGATTATAATGTAGCTCCTTAGCTAGCTCTCTTCAAATATAAATTTGTGATATGCTTTTTTAAATATATATATATATATATATATATATGGCAGGGAATCAGGCTGAAAAAGCAGCTAGTTAGTGGAATCCTTCACAGGACAAGTGGGTTTGGGGAGCGTGCATGCACACCACATGCCTCCCCGCAGCCAAGAGCCAAAGAAGAAGCTCGCAGTCTCACAGAAGCTGCACAACCGAGTGAGTTATTATGGAGAGTTTCTCTGTGGCTGAGCCAGTAAGAGCTGGGTGCTAAACTTGTTTCCGCTTGAAGTTGCTCTTTGCATACTTGTTAAGGCAGAATGTTCTACCTTTTCACCTCTGCAATACTGGGTGTGAAACATGAGCCTCTAGGTGTTTCCTGGCTGGCAAGAATTCAATGGTAATAAAATTGCTAGTAGAATAAATGTTTCAGAGGCAGTTATCCTCTCTCACCTGTTTGTAATTTTTTATTAATTATTACAAATGTGTTTAAGTACTCTACCTGATTTTAATCTGCTGTATTCCCAGGATTTACATATAAAGGTCTTTTTCCCACAGAATAATGAATAATCGCATATGTCAGGGTGTGGTGTTAAAATACTGAAGGTTGGTGATACACCTACTAGCAATCGCTCATTTTGTAAAAGGCTGGGTTCTATAAGTAGTTTGCTTTTTATGGCTTTGATCCAAAATTCTGTTGAAATTAGACTCTTACTGAGTTAAAAAGCTACGGATCTGGTCCCAAATGTTCTTTTATGGGAAGTGTTTGTAGTGCCATTGTTAACAATATATGCAGCACTGGGCGTGTGAACTGTATAAGTAGAAATTTTACTTTTCCCAAAGCTCTTGCTTACTTTTATGCATTCTTTGCTCAAGCAAACAGCAGGTGGCTTACATGAATAGTGGGGTTAATGAGACTACTTAAGTGAGCAAGAGTGGAAAAAAAAAATCACAAACTGGTCCTCTGTTTCAGAGAATTTAGGACTTGCTAGATAGAGCTGAGAACGGTAAAGGACTAATATTATTATATATTGAAAGAAAAGCTGACCAGGATAGAGGTAGTGGGGGGAAGGAGGGTTTGTTGTTCCAAGAACAGCAGAGTTAATGAGATCTAATGCTTTTGTTTCTTAATCCCTGAACTGAATTAATCTCCCTCCCTTCCCATGTGACATCATCCCCTAGGTGCAGGGAAGCCGCAGGGCAAGATGCAATACTGCCTTATCGGCCAAACAGAGGGTGAGGGAGCCAAACTTAGTAGTGCCTCCCCTTAGTAGAGACACTAACCTTGTCCCTGCTCTCCTTCCACTTTCAATTCTCATGAGTTATATAGAAACAGAGCTATCTTTGACATTTCAGGTTGGATTGAAATAGGACAATGAGCTCAGAAGTTATTTGGGAGGAGAGAAGCAAAGATAATACAATTGTGTAGTCCATTTTCTTACCAACAAAAAATTGTACCCTAAATTCCACTTGGACAGGGCTGAACTTAACTTGTAGTTCTCCATTCAGAACCCGTAACAACATGGCCTTTATGAATTTTTGTACACTTTAATTTCAGAAAAATTTATCTCAAAAATAGTAAGCCATAAGGAGATGGTAAGGTATTTGTATTATGAACTGGATGACATGGTTAATATTTGTGATTTCTCATCCTGCCATCTTTATGCCAATCAGCATGTTACCTTTGACTGCTACCAAACTGGGAGAATGAAAATGAAATATTTTATATAGTTTTAGGTTTTGTTCTCTTTTTCAATTTTCTCTTCCATTTCTGTATTACTGGTTTGACAAGACACAAACAACAGAAATACCAACATATTGCAAGAAGTAAATTTTGCACTTGATCTACAGTATTTGTAAAGGAAACAGTTTGTAAGTAACTGAAGTCTTGATGAAATTTGAAATGACTGGATTTTGGATGTTGATGGATCTCAAACTGCAGCTACACAGCTGGATGCCAGTGTTATCTGGGCAAGTGTCAAATAGGATTTCACAGCATAATGGCTACTCAAAAAATTCCTAACGCTCTTGCCTAGCAGACAAGATTTATAAATATGAACAGTTAGTGTTTGAAAGTTAGGGAAGTCACAAAGACCCAGCAACAAAGCAATCCAACAGAGGAATCTTCTTCCCACTTTCAAACTCAGAGAGTGATTTCTCTCAAGCAAGAGTGACATCAAATGCTTTTTTAGATAAAAGACAGTACAAATAAGAAAGATCCTCCAGGAGAGGCTTTAAAGTGTCTTTCAAAATTAGCAAGCACAAAAAGCCCATAGGTCAAGAATCAAGTCCTCTCCGGTAATCCGTATTCACTCACATAGCATTTCAAACTCAAGCTCCTGGAAGTGACCTTCAAAAAGTCATTTCTTCATGAAATGTGTGTTATGCTATTGTGACTATTCATCCACCTCTAAACACCTGGCATCAGGCAAAGTTCAAAGGAATCAAACAATGAACTGACCCTTTGAGGGGGAAAAAAAGTAACAGCAGCATCAGGGCTGGTCAGAATGCTGAAAAATGGACACTGATTTGTAGAACAGTGAGTATTGTGTGGTCAGTGATCTTGACAATTACTAAGTTTGGAATAAATTGTGCTATAAAAATTAATATACTCATTGTGCATATATTATGTGTAAACACAAGCATTTTCTTGCTGATGAGCCTTGCAGGCTGCTTGGAATTAGCTAATATAAGAATTAGTAGAAATTGTATCCCTAACAGTACCTCTTTCAATTTTGTGCTTGAAAACAATTTCAGCGATTTATGAAGTGGAAATATACAATAAAGGTAACTTGTAAAAGTTACTGATTCATAAAAGTGAGCAGAGACAAAGAATAATTTCTGAATTTTATATTTTGTATCCTTGCTGTGTGAATTGCTATTTCTTCTTACTGGAGGTTTTCCTGATGCACAGCAATACAAGTCTCAAGTGACTTGAGTCTGGGGAAGTCCTGACACAGTTTTCCGAAAATCTCTTTCTGCTTTATATTAACAATACTGACAGCTCTGATCTTCCCCACAAGATCACATTTAAGTATTCAGTGGCTATTAATAAAGACTTGATTGGATTCTAGTCACAGTAGTTGTCATATATGTTTGAAAGCTTTGGGTTAATATGGATTAAGATGTCAAAGGTCAGGAGACAAATTGAAAACAAAGAAAATTCTTCACAGATGCATTTTTTTTTTCTGAAACTAAAAACTATAGTATAGTTCTTTGGAAAACAGATTCATGACTATGAAAAGAATCTCAAATCACCTGGAGGGCAGAAATCAGGCTTTATTTGCTAAGAATCTAGGGATGAGATGATTTTCAGCTCCTGGCTGGGAAGGCTCTGGAGCATTTAGCCTTAGGAAGAATGATCAGTCAAAACCAAAGGAATGTATGGTATGTGCAGCTCTTGAAATGGGCACAAAGTTTTCCATATGTCTCATTGACTTTTAAGCTACAGTAACTTGGGAGGTCTTGGAAATTCACTTTACTACCATAAATTATGTTGGATTTACAAGATGTTTGTTACAGTTATGGCCTTGTAGACCTGTGGACTTACAGATTCATAGAAAAGGTCCTGTCCTGAGTAAGTGCCCTTTCATGCCCTATCACCATACAAATTCTGACTTCTGTACTGAAGATTTATTTGCTAGCACAAAGTTGGTGGGCATCTCCTGCACTTACTGCCTTCCATTTTCCAACAGAAAGATTTCACTGCAGATAACAGAGCTGTGTTAGGATGGTAGGACATGATCTGCTTACTGAGATACTGTAGCAGAGCTTTGCTTGGTAAGCATCTGTGCAAGGAGACAAATTAAAACAGCTGGTTGGCTCCTCTCAGTCTTGACCATTTTGGGTGAAGACAGAGGAGGGTCTGTGACCAATACGTCCAAAGACTGGAGGCTCAAATGTTCTCACAGTCTCATTCTCAGCAAGAAAATCTTGAGCTACAGAAGAGAATGTAACTTGGAATATTAAAATATTAAAATGTCTTCCTCTAATGATACAGAAACATCTAGAAAATCCTGGAGAGAAGCCCTTTAAAATCATCAGGCATTAACATTTTCCATTTTCCTGTCTCTGAAAAGTTGTTCATACCTTGGGGAAATTTGATGAGATTTGTGGGCATGACCCTGGTTTGTTAATAAGATGGGCACTCTTAGGTTTTCGTGAAAAGCTGGTGCTTAGTTATAATCCTCAAGAGGGATTTAAAGTAGAAGTTTTTTCAGTGATACAAACAGTATTTTGGTGCTTATGTTCCCCACTGAGTAATACGTCTGGATTCCCTATCATTTAATGAGCAATTAATGGCTCCAAAGAATCAGAGTAGTAAATGTCAAAATAGATAAAGCTAAATGGAGACTAATATTTTTTATGGACATCAGGTATCTTCAGATACAGTATGTCCATTAATGCAATCCCACAAAGTGTGGATTAGGTGATTAGGACAAACTGTGAAAAATAAAAAGGAATGTATATAGAAAAATAGCAAAAACTGGATTTTCCTATAAAGGTTTAAATGTGGAGTAAAACTGCTGTGTCCAACAAAGTTACTGAAGACTCATTTGGGTGTAAGTTGAATTGGAGTCTGTCTCTAAGAGTGACTTAGCAGTGACTCAACATGCTGAATTGTTGCTCCAAATAGTAGTTATCAAAGGCATCTTGCCTTTGCGTAAATGACTAATATAATTAGCTTATAACATCACCATAGGCATTGGCAAAAGTAATCATCATTACTATCCATTGTGTTCACAACATCTGAACCATTCATTTCGAAGCCTATGGAACTGAAACTTCTATCCATCTCAGGCGAACTTTGTTTTCATCCTCCACATATTTTCTGCAGGGGCCTGTTTTCCATGCCTCCCCATTCTCCTGCCCATTCTTACTGCATACAAAATGTAATTAACGTTGTTAGTGCTTGCTTCATCTTTTTTTTTTTTTTTTTAAAGGAGTGAGGCAAAGATGGGGAAAAAAGTTCTTTTACAATAAAATCAAATACAAAAGTCCTTTGTACACAAAACCTTGTCCCACTTGGTTAGCTCAATTAAACATATGGAGAAAGGCTCACAAAGTTGGCCCTATTTTGTTGTTAGTTTCATCCATACAATTCTGAAGTTATATGGGTGTAACCAAGGTCAGAATTTAGTCCATTGTATGCTTAAAAAGAAAAAAAAAGTACTGTGAGATTTTGATGTTTCACTTTTCTAGCAAAATGATGTGCTTCTGTAGCCATGAAATAAGGACATGATTTGAATGAGTTACCATCTCTGTGATACTGAGATAACTAATCTGAGATTGAATGCTGCTCTTTTTCAGGAAAAATGAACATAATGATTAATAGTATCGTCGCAGCACTATTATTTGGTATATAATACTCTCTTTATATTATTAAATGTTTGTGAAATTGCAATTAAAGGCTTGCCTTGTTTGCTAATATGCTCTCTTCTTTAATTAAAGAACTCTTGCTGTGAACTTTGCCTTTTGTGAACATGCCTAGCAGTGGTGTTAAGGAAGGGTTTAATCCTTTTAGACAAAGAAACACCTGTTCACAGGCCCCTAAAATGTTTAAGTCACATCTCATTTAAGACTAAATTGCTCAGCACCTTGTAGCATTAAGCATAGGCTTAACCTACCTGTTTCTGGTTTTAATAACGTGTAGCAGAATAACTCAAGTATAGCTGAAACAGTGCTTCTTCAAATATCCAGGTAGGAATTCAGGTCTATCAACTCTACTAGTGTTGACTGGTGCTCTAGTCCACTTAGCAACTTCATGTGCCTCTTCTGGACTTGTTCCAACAGTTCCATGTCTTTTTTTGTTGGGGCACCAGACCTGCATACAGCATTCCAGATGGGGTCTCTGTTAGAGTAGGGTAGAGAGACAGAATCCCCTCCCTCGACCTGCTGGCCACACTCCTTTTGATGCAGCCCAGGATTCCAGTGGCTTTCTGGGCTGCAAGCACACACTGCCTTCTCATGTTGAGTTTTTCACCAACCATCACCCCCAAGTACTTCTCTGCAGGGCTACTGTCAATCACTTCTCTGCTCAACCTGTGGGTGTGCCTGAGATTGCCCTGACCCAGGTGTAGGACCTTGCTTGGCTGTGTGGAACTGTTTTAGCCTTCAGGTAAGGTAAGTGTGTGTAGTAGGTCCAGGTTGTCTGCTCTCGGACCTGCTTTTACAGCTGTGCAAACTCCTATCTGCTTTGTGCTCTTCTTTCCCATGCCAGTTTTGGCTCCCTTCCCTTCTCTTTCACTGTCTCTTTGAGCCTTTCAGGAAAGGAAGATGTGATGGATTTCTATGGCACAAGAAGCCCACTTGGATTAGTCTTGTTCCCTGATATTGATTAATCACCCACAGTAAACTCTTGAGAGTAAACTCTGCATGTAGCTTCCTGTCTTTGAGTAATCTCCATAAGATAGAAAGCAAACTTTATTTGTTTGAGGGCAGGAGATGTCCTTCTTTCCATTATTTATAGTACATGTGTTGCGATTAGAGAAACTGCCACTGAGGTGAGGCTTATTTTATTAATAATGCAAACCTTCTACTTATTGGTTTGTTTATAATCTGCTAAGATTTTTTTTTAAAGTCAACTAAAAAAGGCAAAAAAAGTTTTGAAAAGTTTTTGAAAGTTCAGAGAAATTGCCAACAGATAGGTGCAATTCATTTCTACAGAGCTCTCAAGAAACCTCCAATCATTTGTCCAACCTGCCTATTCTTAAACACCTACACTTTAAAGACTGGGTGCCTTAAACTGCGTTCTCAGGTTATAGGCACCTAAAATAAAGACCTTACATCCAGACTTGCAAAATATTCAAAATCCACAATCTGAATAATTCTGAAAAGACCTCAACCATCCTGTGAGCACCCACAAAAACATGAGGATTTTTAAAACTGCATTTTTCTCTGTAAACAGAACTGCAGCTTTAGGATGCACAACTTCCTATTTTCTTGGCTTTGGATTTGCATCTTTGTTTCCTTTAATAATAAAATAGTAAATAAAATATTTGTCATGCAGCCCAGTTGATGGCTGTGGTCTGATGGTAGTAAGCCAGCAAAGCCAAGACTGAGGGATGCCGCCAGTTCGAGTCCTGCTGGGTGCTGAGAATTGCTGCATCTCTGCTCACGGCCAGCAGCACATCCCTCCATCCCAAGACACCCAGCTGTCTATGTGGGCTGATGACAGGCAACTGAGCTTGGAGCAACCTGAGCTAACATCACTGGGAGGTTGGTTTAGCTCTCAGTTTAAGAGTCGGGAAGTGGCAGTTGAGATCGATATGCATAGAACATATTTTTTGATCTCTTTTTTCCTTGAGCTGAATATTTGAATACAAAATCTGATCCTACATATGAGCTCAACTGTGGAAGTGTAATGCAATAGCATTTAAAAATAGTGACTGCCAAGAAACAAATTAACACAGAGGAAAACCGTTTGGAGGTGTTTGGTGATGGTTTTCACCAGGCAGGCTATGCGCAGTTTTTATATACAGTAGGTTAGCATTTCCAAAGGGCAAAGAGAGATGAAGAATAAAGGATAACTTTTTGTAGCTTCCAGGCATGTGATCTTTGTGGATGTTCATTTGCAGTTGGAGAGCCCAAGCAGTGCTATCTTTCAGTCAAGCCTTGCTATACTCAGAGTTTTTCTGAAAGTGTCCTGACAGAAAATTGACATTAGGAACATACCTATTTATGTGCTCTTTTTAAAAGAAGTGAATTAAAATCCCATTCCATATCAAGATTTTAGTTTGATTTCCATATCAAGCTGTTTATGGCTCTGACAAACAATGCAGATATTTGAAACCTGCCCAGAACATTTTTAAGAGCTGTACTGCTGTAGATTAATAGATTTGTAACATATTTTACTCAGATTTAGCTCTGCTCATATGGAATGATGTATTTTTCCCCAAGAACAATACAGATAAAAGCTGAAGATTACAGTTTCTGTTAGAGTGGGTATGCACAGATAAGGGTATTTCTCTTCGTGGAAGATGAAACAAGTAGAAAAAGAGCCTAAGAACAACAAAGACGATCTTTCACAGCAGGGAATATATTTGATGACCTACAGTAAATATTATAAATGCCTGAAAGTGCTTTTACATACAAGTATTGCTTTGTAGTAGGCACTTTGTAGTATGTATTTGCTATTCTCTTCCAATACAAATAAATATCAGGCTAGAGGAGAGTTACAGAACCATAAGATTAGGAGGATGATGAAAGCATAGCATTGTCATTACTGTCAAAGACCACAGTGGTCTAGCAAAGCGACACAGACTCCTCATTGATTTGCTTGCTACACTTATGTTTAGGACTAATGTAAGCAAGTAATAGGTAGGTTAATTTGAGCAGCAAGTGTATAACATATGCTGAGTATATGTTATAGTGGAATAGGTTGTCATGGGGAAAGTCAGTATAGCAGTTAAAAAAACACATGGGAACTCAAATGTAAAGTGCAGGTCTGAACTGCAGAAGGAGTTTCTACCTCTGGGGTCATACAGGAAGTCCAGACTAAGAGATCCTACCAATAATTCAGAAATCTGTTACTGGTCTTGAAATCTCTTTCTAAGGACTAATTTGAAGACACTTCACCTTTGTCTTGAGCAAGGGGCAGTAAAAGCCTTATCATTTGGAAGCTCTTGGAGAGCAAATTCCCGAAGCAAATTACGTGGTGGTGTAGGGTAGGCATGTAGGTAGATGCTTTTCTTTGCATTGTGGGGTATTGTGAATCAATGAAAAGGAGACAGAAAGGAGCCTCTTAGTGCCTCCAGCTGTAGGACATTATATGTCTCAGCTCTGTGACAAAGCAACCTTACTTCCGGATTCACTGAATAGATACTGTTCGCTGTCAGGATGCTTCCAGCAATCTAGAAAGAGAGGGAAACATTTGAAGACTCATGAGGAGGTGAAGGACTGGATGAATCAGAGTCTTAATTAAAAAAAAAAAAAAATTATTAAGAGTGCTTAAGGATTTGAAGCACTGTATTTTTAGGATTCCCAGTTCTGATAACCAGAAAGTCATTATCAGGGCTCAGACCCCATAGCTCTGGATACACATTGAAATCCCAGCAAATTAATTAACTGGGGAATTTTGTCTTTTCTGTTTGCACATATATTTTAAAATGAAGTCACCTATTACCTTTTTTCCTGCATTTCAGCATTTGCTGCTGTGCTCATCATATCCAGACATGCTGCAGTGATAAGGGACCTTGTGTTCAGTGTTTCAGTACCCTTTCCACTTGGCTCCTGGGAAGAAGCTGAGGCTTGGCTTTCTTTGAGGCTGGTAGGAGATGACAGGGTAACAAATGGGTTGCAAACAGTGAGAGAAGGACATGGTGAAACTGAGAGGAGTTAGGCATAAATGCCCATCTCTTTGGGCCATTGGTTCCTTTCAGTAGCCCACTCTACTCCTCTACCTTCTGAAGCAGCAGCAATATTGTAGTGGGTTGACCCTGGCTGGATGCCAGGCACACACCAAAGCCTCTCTATCACTCCTCTCCTCAGCTGGATGGGGAAGAGAAAATACAACAAAAGGTTCATGGGTTGAGATGAGGACTGGGAGAGATCACTCACCAAATACCATCATGGGCAAAGCAGACTCAGCTTAGAGATATTAATTGAATTTATTGCCAACAAAATCAGAGCAGGAGAATGAGAAGTAAAATAAATCTTAAAAACACCTTGCCCCCCACCCCTACCTCATTTCCAGCTCTACCTTCTGCTCCTCAGCAGTGCAGGGAGACAAGGAATGGGGGTTATAGTCAGTTCATCACATGTTTCTGCCGCTGCTCAGGAAGAGGAGTCTTTCCCCTGCTTCAGTGTGGGGTTCCTCCCAAAGGAAGGTGGAAGTTCATCTTCCATAAACTTCTCCCACACAAGTTCATCCCACAGGCAATGAAGCAGTTCTTCATGAACTGCTGCAACATGGGTAATTTTTCCATGGGGTGCAGTCCTTCAGGCACAGCCTGCTCCAGCATGGGTCTCCCATGGGGTCACAAGCCCTACCAGGAAATGTGCACCAGTGTGGGCTCCTCTCTTCATGGGTCTACTGGTCCCTGCCAGGAGCCTGCCTCAGCATGGGCCTCCTAAGGATTCACAGCTTCTTTTCAGGCATCCACCTGCTCCGGCATAGATCTCCTCCATGGGCTGCAGGTGGATCTCTGCACCATTGCGGTCCTCCATGGTATTGTCTTCACCATGGGCTGTAGGGGAACCTCAGCTCCAGTGCCTGGAGCACCTCCTCTTCCTCCTTCACTGACCTGGGTGTCTGCAGTGTTGTTCCTGTCACAAATTCTCACTCTTGTGGCTTTTCTCTGGCTGCAGTTACATCTGCGCAATAACTTTTTTCCTTCTTAAATATGTTCCCAACATTTCTGGTTGGCTCAGCCTCGGCCATTGGCAGGTCCGTCCTGAAGCCAGCTGGCATTGGTTCTGTTGGACATGGAGGAAGCTTCTGGCAGCTTCTTACAGAGGCCCTGTAGCCCCCTGCTACCAAAACCTGGCCATGCAAACATTTTTGCTTTACTCTTTCCCCAAAATAGGAGGTGAAACAGCCCCTGGGCAGCCTTTATTGATTATATTTCTAAAAGTCACCAGCCTACTGGTATGAATACATCTGTATAGAAATGGGGAAGTGTCTGGGGGACTTTCCCAGTGACAGGAACAGAACCAAGGTGTCGGCGGAATTTCGGATGTCTCTGTGGAATGTGTCACTCTGGTAAGCCAGACCCTCTGGGGAGGCACCTCCACAGAAGCCTGGAAGTAACTCACTGTGAGATTTTATAATGTAGGTGTGATCATATGTTGGCTTTGAACATAACAAAGATGTCACAAATTAATCCGTTCTTAGCTTTTTCTGCTTAAATTAGCATTGTATGGGAGAACAGAATACAATATCAGACCTGTAGGAAATATTAAATTCTAGTTTATCTGTCCA
Source organism: Orthonyx spaldingii (assembly GCA_013397795.1). Classification (NCBI taxonomy): domain Eukaryota; kingdom Metazoa; phylum Chordata; class Aves; order Passeriformes; family Orthonychidae; genus Orthonyx; species Orthonyx spaldingii. The sequence goes on along the minus strand of VZTJ01001082.1, from coordinate 452,087 downwards.
TTTTTTAAAAAAAAATGAATGACTTTATTCACAGGATAAAAATAACCATGACTTTTGCTGATAGTCTGAAAAAAGCTTGAAATTTATTTTCTAAATTTTAATGAAAGCGGAATGGTTACCAGCCAAAAAAATCTTCATTTAATAATAATTAGTTTCTAGTTTAAAATATGTATTTCTTTTTGAACCAGATCTGATCAATGCACACAGTGTCTTTTGCCAAAGATTTTTTAAAATGCTTCACTTAAAATTGTCCAGATTTTTGATCAAATAATTTGGAAAAATGTATCTGGTTTGTTCTCACATCAGGGAAGGCTTTTCTCCGTTTTCTCACTTCTCTGTTTTTCCTGTCTTTTGACGAATCCTGACTCGAGTGCTCCATTTAAAGGCTTTGAGCATCCCAGAGCGTGGGAAGCCTTCTGGGGCTGCCGATATGCAGCAGAGTGCATGACCCTGCGACTGCTCCCTTCTCTTCTCACCCACTGTGCAGCACAGGCTCCCAGACTTCTCCTGAGAAGTGTTGAGGCCCTGCCAGTTCTAGTCTGGGAGCTGAGTCTGTTTAGTACCTCTGAATACTAACTAGGTTGTTTTTACCCAACAGTAATATGTGACAAATTAAACAATATAAACTTTATCTTGATCTTAATTAAGGCAACAGCAATATTCCCATTAACTTCAGTGGGACCAGGACTATATCAAATATTATTTAAACATTTATAATAGCATTAGATAATGAGGTTAGAATAATTAAGAGTCTATTGAAGAAATTTAGCTTGATCGTGGAAAGGCAAATTATGTCAAATGAACGGGAACTGTCGTTTATGGAGGCCTATTGAGATAGTCTTGTTTATTGAGGGAAGAGAACGAAGCTCACAGGAATCTTTCAGGGGCAGAATCTGAAGGTCTTTTTGGGACTGAGAAAGACGAGTGGGAATATTAAACAGATGTGTGAGGTGGGAACAGTGTTTTTCACCATCACACAGACTCAGCAGTCAAGAGTATCTGAAAATTAATTTTCGATTGGCAAAATGAGATCCTAGAATCAGTGTAGGCTGTTTCAATTAGGTATGTGCAGATAGACAAAATTAATGGGTCAAATAAGTCATTAATGGTGTTAATATATCAATCACTTTTCTAATAAAAGTGTCTAAAATGAGTCAGGGGAAAAAAAAATCTAATAATTAATTTGAAAACTGCTATGATGCTCCAATTGATTTGATGCTGGGGAAAAAAAAGGAGAATAATTAGTAAGGATCAAAAAACAATATCACATTTAGTCCCCCAAATGGAGAGGAAAATTAGACAGAGGTGGGATTGGAATATCATTTTTTATCCTCTGTAGAAGATTGGGATTGTCAACTATAGCAGAATCCTATTTTTTATTTTAAAAGACCTATATATGCCCTGTCCTTCCTCACTTCTACTAATGTGCAAGGTCATGTCAACCCAAAGAGGAAAAAAGTGGTTCTGTGTGTGTGTTCTAGACTTTCTCCTTAACCCAGAACTTTAAATGTTAAGCAGCTATTTTCTCAGCTTGCTGCTATGATAAAATAATGATGAACTAGCATAAAAGCCATAAATGTAATGATTTTTTCTCCTCCAAAAGCATGCTCATTTCAACACAAAATGAAGGTATTAGTCTAAGTGATCTCTGCTAGACTGCTTACTGGACAGGAAGTGAAAGAGAGGGGGCATTGCATGAAAGTGTCTATTACTCATAAAAACAGGTTGTGTGTGAGCTTTTTAATTTTTGGAGGAAATTGTTGAAACTTGTGAGTTTATAGGTGTATTTTTTGAATAAAATACACTTACTGAATACACTGGTAGGGGTGCAGAAAGCATGAATTAATAAGGGTTAAAAAAATAAAAATATAGGATTTCCATTGGGAAATTTTTTGACTGGCCACACAGTGCTGCTGAGCTTGGCTTGGTCAACCTCTGTGTTATTGAACAAAAATGTACTGCAATTGTTATGAAAAATAGTTTTCTAGCAACATTCATCCTTGTTTTGCCCTTCCCTTCTCACTGCCAATATGAAAACCAACTAGCAAATGAATAAGAAACAACCACAATTCCTTTCAACAAAAAATCAAGATTGAACCACCTCTTCTTTGCAAGAAGTTGTCCACCAAAACAATTAATGGAATTAATCCTGCTTTAGCTGATACCCTAAAGCTGTGAATGAAAGGCAGTAGTTAAAAGTACTTGAAATAAAAGGGAAATCAAAACAAGTGCAAGCTAACTCAATGCTTTTGAAAATGTGACATTTTGAAAAATGACTCTTAAATAGAATGTGGAGAAGTCTGTTATCTGCCATTACTTTAAAACTGTAGCATGGATGCTGCCTCTTGGGAAGCTGAGATGTAAGTATTGGTGTACAAGTGCTAAACAACTAGGAAGCATTAGAGGAGTGGAACTGATCAGATGACTGAGAATTCACACTGTGGTTGTTCAATGTACTTCAGGGGGTCCAAGTAACCCTAAAAAGCTTTTCAGCTAAGTAGTGCTCTTTCCTCTCAGTAGGAGTAGTTATTCTCTGTTTATTTTACCGTGAGTTAAATTTACTCACCATACACCTTTGTTCTTCTTGGTAATGTCTGTTTTAATGACACATGCACCAGTGTTGGTGGTTGTGTTCTTTGCTATATCAAAGTTTTCCTTATATTTATTCCAGGCCGCTGCTGCTGGGCATGATGTGACAAGCATGCTGGTTTACAAGGCTGTGGTGTACATAGAAGAGTGATTTCATTCAAACAAGAAGTTGTTGCTAGGTAGGCATTTTATTAGCACTCATGCAGAGTAGCAACTTGCTGTAGTCGGCAATTTTTTCATCTTTAAAGTACTCTTAAAACTAAAGCCCTGAACAATGGACCAGTAAGTTGGAAAACACATTTGGGCTTCTGAAGAAATGCACTAAGCAAGAAAAAAAACCAAACCAAAAATACAAAGGACAGTATTTCAAATAGCACATGGTAGTATGGTGTTTAATAATTTGTCCCTTTTTTACCATATATTTCTCATGTATAGATTCCTTATTCTCTTTGTTCTTTCTAAATTTACTGGTACACCCTCTCTATCACTTTAGTTGCTCTTCTCTCTGTTGGTTTTTTTTTTTTTTTTCTTATTCTAGTCTGTCTTCTGTTCTGCTCTGTCTTAAGATGCACAGACCAGAACTGCAAACATATTTAAAATATGGGTGGAGCAAGGTGTCCCCAGTGGCAAAATTATTTTCTTTGTTTTGGTATGACTGTCTTTCCTAATGACTCCCAGTATTTTATGACTGGTGTTGCAGACTTAGAATTGCAAAAAACTGTTGCTGATGACTCCATTAGCACTTCCATTAATGGAAACTGTTTTGAATACAGCATCAGGTAAGTAAAGTTTAGGTTATTCTTCCCTTGATACAGAACTTCACAATGATCCACACGGAAGATCACCTTCTCCTGAGTGTTGTGCACACTCACTCAATTGGCTTTTGAAGTTCCTTATGGTCAGTGTGGCACTTTATTATCTGAAAAAAGCCTTGGTATTATCCATACACTGCATTCTCTAGATCATTGACAAAGATGTTGACTAACTCTGGTTCTGACAGTGATCTCTAGAGGTTCCTGAGATTTATACTGATGTGCATTTTATCACAAAACACTTTTTAATTATATTTGCTATTTATTGTTTTATTCAATTTTAAGTGTATTTGAGGTGCAAATCTATGGCTCTTTCAGACTTCAAATTCTTTTTCTGTCATTTACTTTTATAATATTTACAAATAGTTTGGTTTAGTGGTTAATATTATGAAAGCATTGTCTGCTGTGAAAGATTGTCCACTTCTCTAGGTCCCAATGCTAGCAAACAGACTATGGGCAGACTTAAAACTTGCAAACAAAATTTGACTTTTGTGCAAATTGAAAATGCCCAGTATCTATCTTTCTCTGTCTCAGCCTGGGCATTGTGTGACATGCCCCTATCCTGGCAACAGAAGTAATATCAGAGAGAGACGCATTTGATAGTGTCCGTTTTGCCTGGAGTTAGGAAAGCATCTTTCCAATTTGTTACTTTTGGACTGTCATTTATTGTGCAATTATATAAAATGTGCTCTTGGACCTGTCCTTCTTTGGAAAGTGTCAGTCTGTGAATGACATTTCCAGAGCATACCTCAATGCAGTGATTTATTGAGGCAATATATCATCCAAGTAAGTTGCTTTAACCATGTTTTGCTCACCAGATGATACCATCCAAAGAGAAGAAAATCTGAGTCACTATTTAGTTGTGTAATAAAGGTATGTCAGGAAGCAAGATGCTCTTGAAACACTAAGCATATTTGCCTACAAGTATATTGGCATCCTTGTGGCTTCTTTCATAAGCATGTTAGTGAGCTGGATAGGCCTCCATACCTGGTCGCTAAGGTCTTGGTCTCCTTGACAACTAAACTTTTCAAAGATTACATGAAAAATGTTTTCTTTACCCCTCAAGCTGTTTTAATGCTTTAAAATGTCAGGGAAAAGATCCTTTTGTCCCAAGAGTAAGGAAGAGGTGGTAATGGAGAAGGAACAGAATATTTAAAAAACATATTTATGGAGTGATATAGCACCACAGGACAGCCCAGACAGAATGCCCTCAAAAGCGATGATCTGAATTTAAAGTTATCAATGAAAATACATTGCTTCAGAATAGATTGGGCTTTTGGTTGAAAAATGAAACCTTTCACCTTTAATTTGCCTCACTAAATTCAGGTAAGGTTGGTAACAGCAGTGGCAAGCTTTATGGCTGCTGCTGCATGTTAAAACTCACAGGGAATGAGCTTTAGTGTTGTTTTCTTGGCGTTTTTTGTTAGAAACATGGAGTTGTGTTAGCTGGTAGTCAGAACCACTGTTTGGGTCAGGATTTAGGGTATATTTGCCTCCATGGTGTACTAATTTGGGTATTGCTGAAACAATGGGTTGTGTAATAATTGCTATTCTGTGTCTTCCATAACAAGCTAAATAGCCCTGTGCTCGCTGTTTGGCATGAGCATTCACATGCAGGGGCAGTCCCAAATAGGACATTGCTGAAGGTGTAGGAGAGAAAAGAGTAAAATGTTAGCCCCTGTTTAGGAAGTTGGCCTGGACAGTGGTAGGCCCTGGCCAAAAGTGGCACTGTGGAGCCTGTAGCACTCTCCAGCAAGTGTGCCCTTCCCAAGGAGTAACGTGGAGGGCTGACAGGAAGAGAAGGGGCATTGCTTGTTTCTGTGCCTGGGAAGCAGAGGAAAAGAAAGTGCAGGGAGTCAAAAAAAAGGATAATGCACTGAGGGACCAACAGGCACCACAGCTGTGGGCTTCTTTTCCAGCAGGGCTTGCATACTGTCAAAAGAAGCTAGTGGTAGCCTGTTTTTTGTAAGTAATTGCCAGTGCCTCAAATGGCCTTCATTTGAACCTGTATTTACAGAGGTGATTAAGAAGGTGGTGGTGAGAAAAACAGCTGAAGGGAAATTTTTGCTTGGGGTTCAATATTAGCAAACCTGGGGGAAACTTCTGTTGTCTATAACCCACAGGTCCATCTGTGGGAACAGTAGCCTCATCTCATTGTTCATTTTCCATACTGACTTGCCTATTGGTTTATCTCAGGTTATCATTACAACTTTGTGTCTTCATTTTTGCTAGTCTTCAAATGCTGAGAGTTCCAAAATAAGTTGAGATTTTTTGTAACTTTTTCAGATTAAGGGCCACGGCCCAAGACTAAGACACCTAGGAACAGGAAAGCAAGTGAAGAGCATAAAGTACATGAATGATAGTGGATTTTCTCTTCATCATGCTGTCTTTTTAGTGTGGTTGGTTGTTGTTGTTTGTTTTTTCAGTTAAAGTTTGTCTTGTTCTGTGTATTTGATGCAAGTTGGTGTAATTTCATTGGCAGTTGCAGTCAATTGTCTGAAAGATGACTACTGTAATTTTTTGTCTGATATATTGACTCCTTAACTTACCCAAATACCATAACTCAGGTTAGTGGAATGCCACCCACTGGGTAAACAGTGAACCCTTGTAGATCCTATTGCACAAGATGTGGGATAGACTGATGGCAACTAATTCTGCTATAAGAAGTAGATTTTCAATCAAGGTAAAATTTGTTGACGATTCTTTCTTTCGCAAACCTTACTCTGATCAGGCACCTAGACTGGGTTGATGGCAAAATTCAATGTAGAATCATAGAATCATTAAGGTTGGAAAAGACCTTTAGACATTAACCCAGCGCTGCCAAGTCCACCACCAAACCATGTCCCTAACTTGCAGAGGGTACACTCATTCCCCTTATCCAGGTCATTGATACAATTATTAGACAGGCCTGGCCCCAACACTGAGCCTGAGGAATACCTCTTGTGATCATCTGCCAGCTGGAGGTGACTCCATTCACCATCACTCTCTGGGCCTGGCCATCCAGGAAGTTTTTTACCTGGCAAAGTGTTTGCCTGTCCAAGCCATGAGAAGCCAGATCTCCAAGAGAATGATGTGGGAAATGGTATCGAAGGCTTTACTAGTCCAGATAAACAACATCCACAGCCTTTCCCTCATCCACTGTGGGTCACCTTGTAATAGAAGGAGATCAGGTTAATCAAGCAGGACCTGTCTTTCACAAACCCTTGCTGCCTGGGCCTGAACCCCTGGTCGTCCTATGTGTGCTGTGTGATGGCACTGAAGATCTGCTACATAACCCCCCTGGCACTGATATTATGCTGGCAGGGGTGTAGCTCCCTGGATCCTCCTTCCTGCCCTTCTTGTAGATGGGTGTTGATTTGTTAACCTCTAGTCAACTGGGAGCTCCCCAGTGAGCCAGGGCTGCTGATCAGTGATGGAAAGTGCTTGGTGAGCATTTCGGCCGGCTGCCTCAGTACCCTTGTGAGTGTCTAAATGGTGTAGTAGGTCACTGACTCTTCTCGCAGGGATTGTGGGGGCTTCATTCTGCTCCTGTCCCTGTCTCTCTAGCTCCAGAGAACAATAGCTTTTACTGTTAAAGACTGAAGCAAAGAAGGCAACGAGTACTTCAGCCTTTTCCTCATCCTGTCATTCTGTTTCCCCCTGCATTCAATGAAAGATATGCAGGAACTTTTTGAATATAGATTGAATTCTGGATTTCTAAACAGTCTATGCGCTGCTTTTTTTCAGTTCAAGTGTGATACTAGAGTCAACTGATAGCTCTCAGTTCTGCTCATGCCTGTTAATGTTGGGACCTGTATTTAATGATTCACTATTCAAAACCAAAGTAAATCACTTCTGTTTGAATTGATACAATCTGCATATTGCCCCATCATGCCCAGCAATTCTGGGTTCATCCACTGTTCTTTCCACAGATTCTGGTTCAGTTCAAAATATTGTTCTTGGATTTCTTTTGATTGGCATATTTGAGAGAGACTTGGATACCCTCATAACAGGATGCAACAAACTGGAAGTTTTATGTAATCGCTGCTGTCCCTCACTGGAGCCACAAGCTGATGAGACTAACTACCTGTGAGATACTAAAGTCTTTGTGATATGAATAATATGAGAGTGCAGATACCATGCTCCACCTGTTAACCTCTGGTACAAAACAGTGATTTTTTTCACTCTAGAAGATATTTGCTATCTGAGTCAGAAGCTGGGGATACATGGGACTACCTCATTTAAAGGATTGCCAAGGAATTCTCATTTTGATGCCTTAAGTGGATAACCATGACTTTGTCAAATAAGGTTCTGGCCTCTTGAAGTTTTTTTGTAAGTGAGTGAGCCCTGCTGTAACCACAGTTGAGAGTTAATAGCCTCTGCATCTTATTAATTAACTATTTAAAGCTCTCAAACAAACATGCCTTTTCAGGGAGCATAAACTCATCTGACAGGCCGCTGAGAGCAGATCTCTTTCTGCAGTTGCTACAGGTAAATCCTGTCCTATTCATTGCCATTCTAATGCTCTAGCAGCATTCCAGCATTTATTTACAACTTTGAGAGGAAGATGTTAGACCAGGACATAGCAGCATGTCTGGATGACACCCACATTTATTTTTGGAACCCAGAAACAACACAGTTGGCATGTTCAACTTGTCCTCAAATGCCTCCACCATAATAACCTGTTTGCCAAGCTGGAAAAATGTAAATGTGATCAGACGGTTGTGGAATTTGTGGGCTATGAAATTGCCTTTGGGGATGAACTGGAGAAGGTTCTTCATGAGATTGCTGCTGTGGTTGGCTGGGCTTCCCTGAGGGATATGTGGAGGATATTGTGTCTGTGGCTCAGAGTCCTCTGACAAATTTCACACACATTTACCCAAAATGCAGAGATCTCAATGGAATGAATCAGAGCCTGGATAGCAGTCTCATTACTCCCTCTACTTAGGACAGAGCACACTTTTTGTTTAGATAAACTCAACCAAACCCATAAAGAACCAAACAATGCTTTTTGTTGTTCATGGAATCTCTTGCTTTTTTCAGAGTTTTTGATGTTTTCCTCTATGCTGTAGAAGACCATGACAAAATTTGGAGTGGGGTTTTCAGTGGGAAAATATAAATTAATGTGTAGAAGCAGAGAGGCTGTTATCTAATATGCTGTCCTTGATAAGGAGTTGCCAGTCTCAACTCAGTGTTCTGGAGCATTGCATAAAAGCATCTGTAATAATTGACTGTTAGTGAGACTCTGGGACAAGCAAGGGGTAGAAGGCAAAGTGAGAATTATCTTGCCTTATGTTTTCTGCATTTCCACTCCTACTGCACTATTCATTCTGTTGAATACTTCCTCCACTTCATATTTCATTTGAAGCCTGTGTGGCTTCAGGAGAGATAAGCACACACACATGTTGCCAGTATCTTGTCTCCTCAGCAGGACTTCATTGAAAAACTGCCATTCACTATTTTCTAGGACATCACATTGCTCATAACCCCCCCAGCTTCTTCAGGATTTTCCACCTGTCCAGGAACCATCAGACTGCAATTGGGAGCATGGGAAGATGAGCCTTTTCTTTTTCTTTTTTTTTTTTTCTGTTTTGGTAGCTTTGATATTCTGAGTGGAAGAAGTTTGAGAACCCCCGAAGGAGGGGAAGTGTCACTCTGAATATGGCTGTATTGGGAGTTGCTCATGCTTCACATTAATTTACATCTGGTTTAAAGTCCTCTGAAAGGGTTATGGGGTTTATCTGATAGAGACAGAGGGTAAAAATCTTCTATGTCTGAATTGCTGATTGATTGCATACAGTAGTACAACAAATAATTCTTATTATGACTCATAATTCACCTATGGGGTTTCCCGTGAGGCTTGAGAATAGATTTATGTGGGTTGCTTGGCTTTCCTTTTTACCTCTGCTTAGGAAAGGGAAAAAATTCCCATCTATATCATTGTTTTCAGAGAGATATTTCTTGTATAGAACTACTATTAAAGCCATGTTTCCAGTTTATAAAAACTGTCTGGTTTATATTGCTGTGACATGGAAAGCTATTACGTCTGTTCTGTGTATCCGTCTTTCTCAATATACGCTGTGCAGCAAGGGACACTGCCCCAGCTACAGAAAACCTGTAAAACAAGGCATATTACTGCTTATCTACAAGCACTTCGTGTCACAAGGAAATTCTCTGTCTAATTAACACCCAAGTATTAACTCCTTCACTGCTACTGACATGGGAAACTGAGCTGGCTGTAGCAATTAAGTACTTTTGTGACTCTGCAATTCTGCGCTTCAATAAAGACATCGTTCTCCTTGGAATTCTCTTTTGTATTAGTTTGCTTGATACACCTTAAGCTTTTCATTAATTTAAGCATCTTTGTTGCCTTTTGGTGAAGTGATAATAAAATTACAGATTAAGTGGTAGCGAAATCATTCGGCTAAAAAACAATTATTGCTTCCTCTGTAACTTTAATCAATAACATTTATCTCTGATATATAATCTTATAATGGACTTTATTAGTAACTAGTGGGTGGGCGTGGCTCCCTTTATGGTTAATGGGTGATCTAAGGGGTGTCAAAGGGAGAATAATACCCACCAAAGACAGCATCAAAAGCCTGGGAATATACTTGTGTTCATCTCTTTAGTCTGTCTTTTCTTCTAATTACCTCACTGATTGTTCACTGTAGATTAGATTGTATCTTGTTGCCTTGTTGGAGGTATATTGGAGCTGCAACATGAAAAAAACCTCCAGGAGACATTTTCTCTGAGTCCCTACTTTCACTGTTAAAATGGACAGTGTAGTGTATTCCTCTTCTGCTGCTGAACAGTACAGCTTAATAGCTAGTAGGAATAGCCAGCCTCCTTTATGCCTTATTTTTTAATTTTCTTGCAAGGACGAAAGCTGAAGTGAACTTCTCTTTACACAATTGGTGCACTAGGAGAAAGAAGAAACAGAGGGGTCTCTTCCTCATGTTCCCTTATAAATCCTTATAATCTCTTCCTTAAAAACAAAATTTCATGGTAAAGCTTCAGGGGCAGCAACAGTTTTACTCTAAATAAGGGCTGGCTTAGTTTGATAGTTTCAGTCTATCTTTGTTTCAGAATGGGAAGAATGAATCGACAGCGCAGGTATAAGAAAAAGCCTGCATCACTGAAAAAGTAGACCCTTCTCTATCTTCCCTTATGTCTTCCGAACAGGAAAACCAAGGAATCGATACTCAGGGTGATTGTGCTCCACAGCTCATTCTTCCACTACCTTTGTGGCTGGTTGGAATATAAGTTTTTCTCCACTCAGTTCTACTGAAGACTTAAAGCAATACATTGGAGCTTTGACATGTTTGCCTGAGAGTAAAGGTTTGATTAAAATGCAAGGATTCCTTAACTGAAGTCCACAGGATCACAAGCATTTAGGTGCCTGTAGACCTGTTTTACTCTTTTGGTTTTGGGTTAAAGTGATTGTAAGGGATTCAGCCATTGTGAGGTTTGCCTCTTTTGTTCAGCTGTCTCAACAGTCTCTTAGAAGGTGTTAACTGCTGGAAAAGATCCGTATCTTGTGTCAGAATTCTCTATAAAATACAGCCCACAAAATTTCCTAAGGCTTTTTTATGTTAATAAAACCTGCAAGTTTTCAAAGGGAAGGTGAAATGGAAAAGGCAATTACTGCTGGAATTCAACAACTACAGAGAGAGATTTGTAGTCCCACTCCACATGCTCTGTCCATATGAAATTACCAGCTTCTACCTTCAGAGGTCTGCTGAGTCAAAAGACTGTTTCTGAACCTAATTGCAAAAAATGCTCAAATCTGCCTGTGGAGTCGTTGCACCTACATATAATAAACAGCATGGCAATTAACTTTTCATAGTTTAAGCATATTTCCCTCCTTGATCTGAGAGCACCCCACCAAATGCTTCCTGTTCCCATTAAACAGCAAGAGGCACAGAGGCACTGCAAGATAATGCTGGAGAAGTGAGTGGAGTTTGGTATCGTCCTGGTTTTCTTGTTCCAGGTCACATAGTGAGCAAGTAGCTCAAACTTGGAGTTGAACTCTAGTCTCTTGACCCTTACCTACTTGCTCTAAACAGTAGAGAGTGGAAAAATGCCTACAAATGAATGTAAAGGGAAACAAAACCAGGCAGTTTATTGTCTCTCCTCACACATACCTGTACAAGACACAAACTTCGTAACTGAAGGGTGGCCAGTGAAGATGTTTTTACCATAAAGTGACTATTAAGTTAACAAGGGTATTATGGTTTTCTCCTGAAGTCTACTCAGAAATCATGGCTTTCCTTTGTCTGGTGACTCAGCTACACTGTGAATTTGTGTGGATAACAAGAAAAGTTTACACAAGCATCCCTCCTCACACTCTAGCTCCCCTGCCTCTGATTCTGTCCCCCACCTGCTTTCTGCCTGCTGTTCACTCTTGGCCTGTGCTTTCTCTCTGTGACCGCCATCACACCTCTGACTCCCTATTGCTTCTGCTTCTGCCTCTGTTTTTTTCAAGTTGTCAAATAAAACTTGTTTCAGCCCTAATCATACTATAAAACAAGTCCTCAGGTAACTGACTCTTTCTCTAGGATATAGATAATTTCAGTGCTTGTGAGTTCATGAAAATATTGCGTATACTTTCATACTGTATGTGTCTATCAGAGAGAGATTTCTTGCAGGGGAAATAAGCATTTTCTCTGTTTTGAAAACATTCTTGTGCAGTGCCTAATCTCCATTAGCTTCAATGGACAAAATATAAACCAATGGCAACAGGTAAAAAAGTCATGCTTTAGCTTTGGCCTTAGGAAGATAGCTGTGATCACCTGCCTTACTTGTGAGCAGTCATAGCAGTGAAGGAGTATCCCAAGGAGTTGTGCAGAGGGTAGAGAGGACAGATGAACCCTGTGATGCCTCCTGACTGCTGATGCATCCTTTTACACTAAGTCACACCTCGGTAGGTCAGGGCCAGCATCCCCATGGGAGGAGGTGCAGGTTACCTCCACAGGGTAATGAAGAGGTTAAAGTGGTTCTTTAAGCTCAGGGTGTGACCCATGAGGTGTCATATTAACATATCTGATACCTGTACATTAGTATGAGCAGAACAAGTAAAAACCTGCTTAAGAGAAATTAAATTAAGCAGTTGAAGGAAACAGTCTTTTTAATAAGGAGCTTCTACATACAAAAAAAAAAAAAATCCTGATACTTCAATATCTATTTATTCCTTTCAGTGACTCAATTTTATTTTATCCTTCATAATTGAAAAGGAGACAAAATCAAGTCTTTAAAAATAATCTGATGCCATGGTTTTGTGTAAACAATACTGGTGGAATTTAGACTGGATGTCTAAATTCCCAGTCTGTAATAATATTTTAGCTTTCTCTTTATATGTATTTTAACAGTTATGGGGTGATATTGCAGTGGCTTTGCTACGATACGTAACAAGCTTTTGTGCAGATCTGTAGATCTTTCAGAACTTAACATATTGAAATAATGCAAAAGTCCACTATTTCATCAAAACTCATCCTGTGGTCATGTGTTACTGGACATGTAGTCCCACTGATGTGAGTGGTGCAAGATAAAAGACCCAGAAGCTAAATAGAGCCCTCAGGAGAGAGGATCTCATTTTCCACTCTCTTTGGTACCTGTGGGCATCCCCACTACTGCATGGGCAGTGTGCACAGCTCAGGGCTGGATGCTGCCTGTATGTAATAATTTTCCAGAGCAGTAATGCTTAGCAGACTTGAAAAGTGGGGGAAAGTTAGGCCATAAACACTCTTGAAGGTCTCACATCACTTTCTCCAAACCTGCCCTGTGCTTGTTTCAGAGGCTCGACAGTGAGCTAAGCTCTGAAGAGATCTGAAGAGGCACATACGGGGAGAGGCAGCATCAGGAGAGGATGACTGAGGAGAGACTTCGTGAAGTTTCACCTTCTGTGAACTGGGATAATTATGAAGTTACATCAGTTTGCCATGGCTGAAAGTCTGATCCAGATGAGCAGAAATGCAAATTGGACATGAGAAACCAAACTTAGCATACTTGTCTTCATGCATGAAGGAGCACCTGGCAGTGGGCTGGAGGGAAAAGTCATTGAAGCTGGTGAGAATCCTCCTGTCACTCTGCTCCCTCCTCAGTGGTGCTGCAGCAGAGGCACAGGGTACTTGGCCTAATATTGCTCCAGCAGATTTGTTCAGGAAAAAGATTGTTCTATTTTGCAAAGTTAATATTCATCAAATGTTAATGAAAATACATAACAAATAATTATGACAAACATACCATCTGATTAAGATGAAAGAGGATGACAATTCTTGTGAATTTTTAATCTAAAAATATAAAGAACATTACATTAATAAGATTTAATTATATCATTAAATATTTAAATTTACTTTCCATAGTAGATTTTATTTTTATTTAACATATTTTGTTTTTAAATATTGCTCACATTTTTATGAGATTTGTTCATAAAACACATAAACAGATATGGTTTTGTGAGGCAAGAGGAATTTTAATGTCATGTATTCATTATATTGATCACAATTTCAATTTTATTTATCTTTTAAAAAGCTAATAGAATCCTTTCACAGTTTATTATAATTCACAATATCTTCAGCTATAGATAAATATTTAATAGCGTTACTAATGCATCATGCACACAGTATTTATTAATTAGAAAATATGAATTACTAGTTGTACATTTCAATAATTTGCATTTAAAATTAATGCTACATTTTTCCAGGAAACCATGATTAACTTTGGGAATCTGACTTCAGCTGTCCAAAGACATGCAACAAAAGGTGCATAGTGCAAAACTCAGCTGTTACCCCAGAAAGCTATGACCAACAAGTGAAGAGGACTGAATATGAGAGGATGTCACCTGACAGACGCTAACATGTACCCTGCAAGGCTGGCTTCAGAGAAAAGGAGATAAAAAGACAAAGTTTCAGCACTCCTTGATTTTCTTTGATAAAGTCAAAGAGCAGATTTGTCAATGTGGTTCCGCCATGTAGTTCTAGGTATAAAACTCACTCAGGTATCTCTGTCTATCCAGCAACTTTAGGGAGCAGCTTTCCTAGGTGAGAGAGGTGGCTGAGGAAGGAAAGGCTGGGGGGTAGAGGTTGGACAGGACGGGAGGCAGAGCTGGCTGATGAAAAGTAGTTTTGCTGGTGCTCCAGGAAGCCAATGATAAAGTTTCAAGTTGGGTTTCTCCTACTGTGTCAAAATTACGTGAGGTATAGTGAGACTTGTTCCTCCAAAATACTTGTTTAATATGTGAACAAGGTATTTAGGTCAGGTGTTAGATTGAAATTTTACCTTCACTTCAAAAGGGCTGTATCTGCCAAATTTCCCTTTTCTGTGAAACCAGACTTTTTTTTTCCAACTAAACTACTGTATTTCTTTTGATGGATTTATTATTTTCAGCTGAAGTTTCCGGAAAGTCAGCAACTTCCTGATTTGTTAATTTTAGAAAAAAAAAAATCTACTTTTTGCTAAAAGAAGAAAATTATGGCACCAAGAACAAGTTCCCAGTAAGGTATCTTAAATACAAACAACTTTCCTGGAACTGTTTGTCAGACAGACATAGACATGACAGACCAACAAGAACCCTTCCTTAGAGGTATCAATCTGTTAGGTTAATCTGCAGTCTAAGTACGCATTTTACTATGTTGTTAAGTAATAACGGATATGAACTTGTCATTTAAGGCATGGATTGAGTATTTTTGAACCCCAGCAGCGGTTCAGTAAATGAAGAAGTTAGAAGTGCTTCACATTTTTTACCAAAAGATTTTAAAAGGCTTTATATAGTTTGCATTTTTACGGTATTTATAACCTTTACCTATCAAACACTGAATTGCGTTTTCTGATAAAGCCACTAACAGACCCATGTATGTAAAGATTTCTGTTTTGCTTTGCTTTTGCCATGTGTTTATGGAATATTGTTGAATACAACCTACTGCAAATAGCTGTACAGCTACATTGAGCTATTTGCAGCTACCACAGCTGTATCACAATGTATTTATGTGTGCATATTGCTCCATGTATGTGTGTGCATACACAGACATACAGATACACCACAGCACTATAATCTGTATGTGCGTGTGTACACTGAGCATTTACAGTCATATGCACTCATGTACGTGAAAAACGACTAATAACTTTGCAGTAAAAATCCTGTATGTGATGGTCAACATACCACTCCCTCCCATAATTTTATAATTACAGTAATAAAAGAAAAGAAAAGGCTTGCACAGCCAGGAAGCAAAAGAGAAAAACCTCAGATTGGTTACCACTTCACTTCTGTAGTGACTCTTTGTTCACACATACAAGCACACACATGCAGTTTCTGATAAAAACGAGTTGTTTCTCAAAAGACAGAGAAAAAAGAGAGGGCTGATGAAACCCTCAAGTTGTTCTTGAAATTACACCTATACCTGTTGTCATTTTCAGGAAATCTACTTTGTTTAGTTGATAAACTTGTTTTGACTTTTCAGTGGAAACACTTTGCTGGCACTACTTCCTTATCTGTAGGCCAAATTCTGACCTCGGTTTCATGTGACTCCCACTGCAGTTGATATAGGTTGGCTGTGTAAGGCAGGATAGGTCCTTTATGTCTACAATTATATGAACACTGAAAGGTATTTTGTTGTTCTTACCGCTTGCATTGCTAGAACTGCATCTGAAGATGTCTATTTTAGGCAATATTCAGCCCACAGATACGGTTAGCCTAAAATTCTCAGAAATATTGAAGTGCATACACGGAAAAACTGACGAGGAGGAATCAACAAAAGGGATTTCATTTTAGCTGAATGCACAGTATGGCATCTTGATTTTATACTGGTGTGTGGAAGCATTGACTTGCAATGATTTTGGTGTAAATCACATGCTTTGATGTGCAGAAAGGTTATGGAGCATTTTATATGAAGTAATAACATTTAGTAATTCTATTGAACTAATTACCAGTTAATCTGACATTTAATTAAATAAGTAACACTAAACATGATGTGAGGGCAGATTTTATGGACTTAAACTTTAATCAATTGAATGGGAGTCAAAGGTGCCATTTTTGCTGATGGTGGTGAACAGCGGATGATGGCGTTTGCTAAAGAGTTTCTTGTCTTCATTATTCTAGATTGAATAATTGCTCCTAGGTAAACTGGGAAGAGCTATTCATGTTCTTAGTGACAAGAGGAAGCTGCGAGATTGTAAAAAACCCAAATCCTTGTTATTTTTTGTTGTGGCTGCTTGTTTTTGCTAAGTATATGCCTGTTTTACAGGGTTCTGATTTGGAGCCCTTCTACAGGTAGGACTGCAGATTGGCTTTACATTAACCTGAAGTTGAGGATCATACTTGGTGCTGAATTCTTCTTCCCAGCGTCTACTTTTGCCTCCCAATCGGTTTTGAGTCAGAAGAGAGGCAGAAGCTTGCCAGGCAATTCAGGTACAGATTTAGGGCTGGTTTGCCTTAAAGGCAGTATGGACTCAAGATGCTTGGCTCTTCAAATGCAAATCCAAAGACAGTATTGATCTATGACTCACATTAGGTCTCATTGTTTTTGCTTCTGCAGTAAGCAGTTGCCTCAAGGGCTGGCTGATCCACATAGGACTTTCCTTCTCTCCTTTCCTCTTGACAGTAGTTGGTACTTTTGTGCAGCGTGTTATCTGTAGAATGTGGTTCCAATGTCCCTTGGTGCACAAAAGTACCATTGATTTTTTTTACAAATTTAAGTAATGCGATTGTGATTTTACACTCAGGATACATAAACATAGACTAGGGAATTTCTGACGAGAGCCAAAGGTAGAGCATGACCTAAATTTGTAAAAAAAAAAATTGCTCATAGTGTAATATGCAAACAAAAATACACCACACGGAAGATTAAGTAGTTGTGCCAGAGTCAGTCATGCTATTCTCTTATCATGTTCCTTATTAACAAGTTGGTGAAATTCAACCCAGTTACTCACATTTAATCCAGCATTGCTGTATAATTGATGATGAAGTGGGAGAAAGAAATTGGAAAAAAGATTTTAACATGAAAAAAGTAATAGATTTTTTTTCTTTGTGGGAAGAGATTAATTTTCACTTACCTGGTTTTATGTTACAGATCACTGGCACAGCAGTATGGAGAAGCTTGTATGAAAACTGTCTGCACAAGCCCAGCCCACCTCACTGCTAAAAGTTATTAATTCTTTTAGAAATTTTTAGAAAGAAAATGAATAACTTGCTCAGACATATCCTTTCTGATGTTTTTGGAACATTCTGTACCACAGATGTGGCCAGGAACAAACTATGAGTTACATCATTTAGGCCTGTTCCCAGATCAGGTTGGATTGGGCTTTAAATTACATGAATTTCTTCAGCAAAAATTCTAAGGCCTGACCAGATCAGAAGGACATACATTAATAATAGTGATAAGCTCCTTTCTGCAGCCAGTTTATAAATCTGTGTCCAACGTTACCAGGCCAATAGTAATGTTGTGAATGAAGTTATTGTGCTGAATTCGTTCATGGAGCATGCTGTTCTTGTGCCATGCCATTTCTCCAGTAGACTCCATCAGCTGCCAGGCAAGAGAAGTTCGTGTCTGTAGAGAGGGAGATGCCAACCCTCCCTGACACTGGTTTGGAGATTGTGATAAAAGAGAAGGGAAAAAATACCAAATGAGCACATGGGTTAATGGCTGCTATTTTAGTCTCTTGGGGCCACTGCCAGCTGCCATTAAGTCAGAGTAGCCCTCAGGCTCTACTTGGTTTCATGATGAATAATTTAGGCTTTTCTGGTGCAGAGCCAGGTTGCATTGGCTTTGTATGATAAATTCTACAGATCTCCACTGTGAGCACAGGAGCATAAATATATGGTGGCACATACGGGTGTGATGGATCAACCTCCTGTGTCCTGTCCAGCAGTAACTGCAATAATCTTTATGAACTAGAGATTCTGCATATCCTTAGAGATGTCTTCCTTCACATCTGGATACTTCGGTTTCGTTGAACTTATTGCCAGTCAAAATCTTCCTTGGTATCCATTTATTTTAAGGAGTTAACAACGGAACTGGACATTTTCTACCCACTGAAAAAAGTAGTTCATATCTGAATAAATAACTGAAAATCGCTTCTTACTGTTCAGGAAATACAATCAATTTGAAATTAGGATTATGGAAACATCTGTGGAAATTCAAGTGTCATCTCAATTTGGGCTCATTCAGATCCTGTATTTTTTCTACTTCCCAAGCAGTAAATTTAAAATCTAATCCTAATTAACACACATAGTTTAATTATAGCCAACAAAATATTCTCCTAAAATTGTGTGTGGTAGCTGGGCGGTAAAGTATGGAGGGAGGAAGCAAGGAGGAAACCAAACAAATGTTCACTGATTGTAAAAATCCTTGTTTCATTAGTAATATATATCTTTAAAGACTTTAAACATACAATGAAGTTTCCCTCTCATGAATCAAAGTGACATAATAAGTGTTGAAGCAAGCACAGCACTCATACTCTCTTTTTCTCCTTGCTCATTTCTTGGTAATTTGAAACAGAGAAACTGCACTGGAAATTAACACTTTCCTTTTTGAATCAATTTCCTCATAACTTTTCACAGAAAATATACAATGCTGCTGCAGGTAGAAACAATTGAACCATAGATGTCATGAACAGACCTTGGGACGAGTTTGAAATTTGAGTGGAGCACTGGAAAAGCTGGGGTGATCTGCTACTACAAACTTTGTTGTATATCAGCAGAACTCTTTGACACTACCAGATAGTTTGGAAGTCCTATGAGATTTTCAATACTTCTGACTTGTTTTAGCACAACAGGTCTGGAAATGAAAACATCATTTTAGGCTGTTTCAGAATGCTGACATTCCTGGACCAGAGTTCAGAATGCAAAGTATCCCAGCTTAGGAATACTGTAGCACTTTATGGGCAGCACTCAGGACCTTTTTCTCACAGGGCCTGGATTGGGTGAGAGCAGATTCATAGTCTGTGGCTCTGTTACTTTACCCTGCAATCAAACTTCTTGCCTGTGCCCTTGAGTGTACTTGGAGTCCACAGTCCAGCTCCCCTGGTTCCTCAGAGCAGCGTTTCAAGTCCACCAGCACCACCACGATATTTACAGAGTCCCTTAGAGTTCTGCTCTGGCCACTGGTAAGATATTTTTTCCCAGAGATATTGGGAAGAAGTTTTTGGACTGATATAATGGCAATCAAGAAATGTCAGCCTAATACTTTGTTGAAAACAAGACTGTACCTGATCATTAACTTCCTCTAAGTCACACCATGCCTGCTTTGTTCTGCTTTTGTTTGAGGCTCTGTTAATATATTTCAGGTCACAGAGAGTTCTCCATGTCAGATGAATCCTATGTGGCAAATGTCCTAAAACTTTGATCAGCACCACTTCTTGTGCATTTCCGGCCTCTTGCTGTTTTGTCATTTACATACATCTTTCTACTGCATATTCTGTGTGAAAAAGTTCTTTCACAAGGTTGTCCTAGTGGTCATGTAGCAATAAAAGTTGATGGATCTAAACTACTTATTGATGTCTTTCCAAGAGGTGTCAAGATCAGCATTTTTCCTGTCCTAGCAGTAAACTAAAAGCAAATCCAGCAGCCTTGGCTTGACAAGGTCAGATATTTTTTCACTTCATAAAAAGAAAAAGGAGATTAAAATAAAAAATGGACTTGGTAACATTTTTTAATATGTCCCTTTCTGTCAAACATGACAATGGAAACAATGAATGACCAAGATTTTTCTCCCTTTTTTGATCAGATTTATTTCTGCTTTCAGCAGGAAAAGGTTGATTTTGGGGTCAGCAGTAGCTGATCTGAATTTTCTATTTTTTTTTTTTTTTGAGAGTGATTTAGGAGATTAGGAGACATAATTTCTCTAAGAATGAATTAAACTCAGCTCTAAATCCCATCAGTAAGGCTAAGAACATAATGTAGACAAAATTTGGACCAACAAATTAAATTAAAATAGGAAAGTGTTATTACAGAAATAGACCTTTTACCTCAGCTGGTTCCCATATGCTCCTTTGCACTGTATCCACATGACTGAAAGTAAATTTTCCTACTGTATTGTGAGCTCTGTGACAGTCATAGAAGACTGAGCTGAGATCTCTTTCATCTCATGTTCAACATCTCATTGTTGGAGCCGTTCTAATAGTAGATGCTTTATTATGAGTTCTGATGGAAGAGGCAACAGGAATATTCAGATTTTCAGATCTCGAACGGATTTTTAAGTATAAACAGTGACTAAAATCACCTTTTGATTTCAGCTGAGCAAGTTTATTCCTGAACAAATACGGAGATTTACTTTTCCAAGATAGGCTTTGATTTTAAATACTTCTTTGACTATGTTTGTATGGATAGCATTTTCTTAATTTGGGGGTCAAACGGCATAAGTTTTTGTCCTAAGTGCATATTTTATTGTGAATCCAAAGAGTATGTATTACAGTAGCAGTGATAGTTTGCTTTCCTTATCCTTCTGGACCTACAGTGAATTGTAACAGATTCTTCTGGCAGTTTGTTAACAAGACAACTTGGGACAGAGCTTGCAATACTGTTTTCTGAATTCTCTTCTGTTACTTGAAAAAACATTTCCCCTCATCACTTTTGCAGGTGCTGTGTTGAAAGAGAAGTAGGAAGAATGCCTGAAAGGGATCAACCACTGCTTTTGTGAACAAATACCAGCAACTAAGCTAGACTTATTGCATGGAGAGGGAATAAAACTTTTAAATTGGAGTACTTCTGCTTCATTCCTCTGGCTCAGGATTCTGGGGATGGACTGGTATTGAAGGTGACTTAAAGTGCACTTAAATAAGTGCAGAGAGAGACCAATCATCTGCTGTTTTGTCTGAATTTGGAATACACTGAGCTGGAAATCCTTTCTATGCCTTCTAGAATATTAGTGCTATGTGGCTACTACATGTCTGTCCAGAGTAAAGTAGGGAGGCAAATGTAATTTATAATTTTGAAATTTCTAATCTTAGACACTTCTGCCAGCTCAGAGAAAAGCAGCTGTTATATTTTGTAGGACAGATGAAAGTACACGATCCCTGCCTTCTTGTCTCTGTACAGAGATGTCAGAAACATCAGGAGTTTGGTCAGTTTTTTAAATCTTTCCATATGGGATTCAACCGCCTTAATGAAGGGGACCATACCATCCTCCCTTATCACAGTTGGTCAGCAGAAGAAAGGGAGTTCTCCAGCAGCTCCTGAGAATCGAGTCAAGGCTGTCACTTTCAGACGTCATGGGGATAGACTCAGGGAAGGAACATGGACACAAAATGATCCTTAATTGCCCATAGCAAGGGGATGTGACTGAAGGACCTGGGACTGTGAACACAGCCCTAGCTTTGCTACTCTAAGATCAGCATCGTTAAGGGGGCTGTGCAGCAACTATGTCTTTCTCAACGCTATCTTAAGAACAGTCTTTTCTTCCCTACACACGTAATGAGGTGATTCCCTATGGTGCTTCATCAGGTTGCTGGCTCTTAAACCAACCCTGAGCTTTTTGCCCTAGATATTTCTCAGCTTTTCTCAGTTGATAACTACTCAAAGAAAGAATAAAGCTGTAATTATTCTTAACTGTAAATCATGGATGTGGCATTATATGCCCCAAGAATGACATGGAATAAAAAATGAGCTGGAAATATACTCTGTAGCAAAATTGTGGAAAGCTAGCAAAATATAATAAAATAAATTGCACAACTACACACAAGAGCAGTTAAAATCATGTGAGACTTATGTATTCAGAACTGCAAATGCTTTTTCAACATACTAAAACACAAGTGGGTTAAATTTATCACCTTCCATTTTAATTTAAAAGATGTAGGAGAACATGTAGCTGAGGATTTTCTAAAAGAAGTAGTGATTTGAGCATGTTGGGGGTGGTGGTGGAATTGCTTGTAGTTTTATTCATTTAGGCATATCTTATCACTCCTCCTTTTCTTCCTTCTTGGAGGGCAATGAGAGAACCCAGATGCCAAGCTGTGGAACATGTTCTTCTGACACTAGCATCTGGCTCCTTGGCAGAATCCTCCAACTGTCATGCTGACAGCTTTCCTGTTGTGTCCTGGTATATTTTTATATAAGAAAATTGCAGATGGGTTCTCTTCTCAAACTAATACGCTATTCTGTTGACCCTTATCATGCAGAAATGTGTTGGTTTTATCTGTTTGTGAATGAGACCTTGGCCAAATATACTTCAAAAAGGATACTTCTCTGTTCATCTCTGAATTTGTCTGCAAGCTGTCTGGGAAGATGCCAGAATCCTATTACACACCCTTTTTGTGCCTTTAAGCAGTAAGTCCTTCATTCTCTCTGCTGTACAAATAGATTGCACTTTTTGCAGCAAGCACACTGGTAAAATACAAGCATATTTATTTAATAGTTTCAGTGGAAAAAAAAAAAGAAAAGAAAAATATTCCTTGAAATGGGAAGAAATGTGGTTTGGTTTACTATGGGGTTTTTGTTGTTGTTGTTTTGGTTTGTTTGGGGTTTTTTTCCTACTGGAGGTTTTTGTTTGTTTATTTTTAATTTGACATTACCTAGTATGCTGCTGCCTTGAAGGATTTTTTTCCCCCAGAGTTTTTGTCAGAGATCACCAGTCCAGAAGGCTTTATAATGTTACAGCAGTATCACAGTGACTTCATTAAAAAAAAAAAAAAAAAAAAAGAAAAAATTTAAAAGCACAAGGATTTCACTTATTAACATACTCCAGGACCTGCTGGTATTTTCTAAATGGAATTTTCATAGTCCCACACTGCATTTAGATGCATGCCTAATTTATGTAGATCATCACGAGCAGTCCCAGTGACTTTACAGTGAGGCACAATCCTACTTCAATTTAAGGCTGTGCTCAGATGGAGCCTGATGGATTCTCGACTTTAGGCTTGTCAAGATGACAACAGGAAATATTAAAAGTTTCCATGTTGCTTCCTCTTGCTCTCCACCCCCTTACAGAACTCTTCCTATGTATGTTACATATATATGTATATTTGTCTTTTTTAAAAAAATTCAAAGACATGCCCTCTTTCCCCCAGATTTCAGGTCTCCTTTAAATACATAACTTTGCTAGTGCAAATAAGATAAAATACAGATAAGAAAATATTGCAAATACATAAACCAAAATTGATCTGGGACCCTGCTTAGTAGAGACTGCAGCTCCATTGGTGTTGTCCACAAAGGCTCTTCAGGGCCCTTAAGCTGGGACCCATTGAGACTATTTAGCCATGATTCCTAAGCCCACTCAGACTCTGACCTTCCACCTCATCTCAGCTCAAGTAGCAGAAACCTGAATCCAAATGACTCCCTGATGGCAGTACATTAAAAAAAAAAAACTGATGAAGCCAGGTGGATTCCACTGAGCATGTTCTCTCTGTCCACACTAGGGGAACATCCTCGAAGTTTGACTGCTGTAGGCTTCTCTTAATTTATTCTCCTAGCAACAGATATTAAGTCTTGATTGACACTGTTTTTTTGTTTGCTGCTTTTGCAATAAATAAAGCCACAATGAGTAATTTTATTGTTCTCCCACCTCAGTTGTTCAGTTTGCATAGACATTCCAAGGAAAAAACCCCAAACCCCCAAGTCAGCATTAAAGGAAGAAGAGGTAAGTTTCTACAGGTTTCTTATTCCTATTATCACAAAGAGGAATCTTTATAAATTTCCAACAAATGCAAGTACACAGAAGCAAACAGGTTTGTGCATGACTCTTATGTTAACTGATACATTGTCCCATATCATTTTCTCGTCTCAAAATTTGTCATAAATGACATTAGAACTATTCAGGAAAGATCATAAATATCAAGAATGAATTTCTGCATTAAGCATTAACTTGAGTGGAGCTGGGATTTCACTGTTGTTACCCAGTGCAAGTTATTTCCTGCTGTTTTCTTGTTTCTGTTTCAAACAATCTGATTCACTATTGGGTTAATCATCTACTAAATACTGTCTCCAGGTGGTTTGGGTTTTGCTGTTGTTATCTCCATGGCCCCAAGGGACTATACCTTCCAAAGAAGTGAGGGGAGCCCAAGCACTGATATTATGCAAGAAATAGAGACAGAAATACATCAGCAACTGTATCAGCATGCTTTCATTTGTACACATTCTGATCTGAACATACATGCTTTTTGAAGCACTTGGCATGCACCCTGAAGTCTCAAGTTACTTAAGATTACGTAAGCAGGTAAAAATTATATTTGTTAAAGAGGCACTGAGAATCAGGGAAAAAATATATGCCTTGTACTAGTGGGTGGAGTATAATTAAGAGAAACTTAGTAGGTTAGGGTTTATATTTCATATTTAGGTGACCACTGTTGTGCCAGTGCATAATTTTGTCCCATATTCAGATTAAATTTGAATGAGAATTATCACATGTATGATGCTTTCAGGGATGGGTTTTGGGTCTTACTTCAGCCATGGATTCTGTAGGCAAAGCACTGATTTTACTTTATTGTCTTTCTGTAAATTAGGGAAACTATTTTCTCTGGCACAGAGGAAACAGAAATTTGAAAGGTAGCTTTACCTGTGGTTGTGAGATACTTAACTACTACAATAATAAAGGCTGCAATCAAAGCTTGGAATTTTAGAAAGGCAAGTTTGGGATACATGGGGAAGTTAGTTATTGAGAAATTGGATTCAGGGCTTGAGAACTTGAATCATTATCAGAAATGGAATTATTTCAATTCAAAGGGGTGATGATGTTGTTAAGTGGAAAAACTGTAAGGAAGAGTATAGAATTATTGGGATTAACCAAGAGTCTACTGTTTGTAAACTCTTTACTCACTAAGATGTTTGTTCATTTTCAAACTAATAGTCTCTATAGAAATCAAATTAAATTATTCTCAAGTCTTTCTGAATTAGCACAGAAAGTAAATGTCTGAAGCTTGCTAATCATATAAATAATCATATAAACATAATCATATAAACCACCTGAGTGGAGCTAGTTCTTCTGTATGCTGATGGTGGACTGCCAAGGAAGGAGATGAGGCTTACCAAGGACTGGATCAAGTATCAAATAAATATTTTGCATCAGTTTTCAATGCATATGGTGACTAAAGAAGATAATAATAGATTACTCCTCTTCTCTGTGCCTATCCACGACAACCATTCTTTCTTTCCAAATCAGCCAGAGGTTCTGGGAAAGTTTCCCTTCCTAAATACTTGTCATTTGTTGGTTCCTCTGAGGCAATGCAGATCAGGAAGTATTCTGTCATTGGTTTTTCTTTTGTAAGACTCCGTATTACAGTAGACCTGATTCTAGAGGTTAAATTTTGTTTTGACTCCTTGAGCAATGGTTCTAAAGTTTTCAAATTTCCCAATCTCTTTATGAGCAGCATGAAGTTTTTATATATTACTCTATAATACATAAAACCCTCAATGATACGTTTCATTTCAAAAGCCTTCTGAAGCGGAAGGTTTTCCAGAGCTGGATGATTATTTTGAACAATTTAAATCTACGAAAACAAAAGATATCTAAATGAAATGAGGGTAGAGCAATAAAAATTATATCTAAGCAAAAGCAAAAATTAGAGTTCTGTACTTCAGAATTGCAGAATTTGGACAACATCCAGTCTTTATCCTGACAGTCTCTAAGCCTTGGACCAAGGATTTTTTAATATGCATATTTGCAAGTCCCATGTGAAGATGAGATTAGGTTTCATAGACAATGACAACGGGTTGAACTTGATTGTTGATGGTAGTAATTATTTTTTACAGAAGAACTATCAGAAGAATAATTAACTGACTATTACAAGTGCTTTCATGGTTGGTCTTGGGAATGATCCCATTTAACTTATTGGTTAGTGATATAGGAGATACAGGAGTGCAAAATCAATGTGTAACTATGAGGTGTACAGATAACATAAAATGGGGAAGGATCGTCTTAACAAAGGATTGGACCATCAAGCAAGGAGAACCAGATGATTTTGTTGATATGAGTGATGAGATGAAATTTACTAGCACAGATTTCAAAGCCAGGAATTTAAGGACCTTGTTCTTGAATATAATATGCATTTATCAGTTGAAGATAGTGGAAAAAAAAAATGAACATACTATTTTATCTGGGTAATGACTATCAGTTGCCATGCAGAGTAACTTTGAAAGTCTATTGTAATTGTATAGTCCATTAGAATTGTAAGATGTGCTATCATTTAGGCATTTTCATGTTATTTCATTGTTCGTAGCATTGTCATTGCTCTATTTAATTTATGCAAAGTCTTGGTCACTTGTGTTCAAGAAAGATGACCTTAAAACAGAAGCAGAGAAAGATTACTGGTATGTTTATAGGAATGGAGAATTAAACTCATGAAGAGAGATTAAATGAGATGGGCTGTTAAACCTAGGCAAACAAAGGTTGGGAGGGGATAGAATGATTCTTCAGAAGTGTGTTCAGGAGTAAGTGTTAAAGAACAGCTATTTAACTGAAAAGGTCTTTTTGGCATAAGAACTATAGTTCTAAAACTGCTGTGAATAAATACAGAGTGGATATTAGCAGAAAGTTTCTCACTACTCTTGGAGTTGTTTTTCCACTATAATAGCAGTGTAAAGAACTGAAATTATTTGAAAGTGATTAGTTTTAAAAAAGTCTGTGTGCTTAAACAGGTGAATTTCTGGAACAGGGAAACCATGATATCAGTTTTTGGATATCCACTAAGTTGGTGTAACCAAGGGTGACTGACCTAAGACTGAGCTGTGGCTTATGTGCATCTTCCTCATATTGCAGACTGTATTGCAGAGTTCCTGTTGGTTTCTCAAAGAGACCAGGAAGCAAATTCCTTGCTTCCTCCCTTCCTAGGAAGAAGTCATCCTCTCTCCCTCCACTACCAGCATAGTCAGGTTGGCAGGAATATGTTGCCTTTCTCTGAATTTTGGGGGTGATTTTACTTGTTAAAATTCCTGGGGTGATTTATTAAATCTCAGCAATCTGCTATTGGAGAGAGCTTCTCCTGTCCTCTTCTTCTTGCAGGTCTGCACACCTCTGTAATCTGGCGTTTGGTTACAAGTTTGCTAGAGCATGCAAGGGAGCTTTTGGTGACTTATGGAGCCTGGTGACATGTGGCACAGAAGTTATGTGAAATCTTCTAAATGAAGCCTTGACTGTGAGGGTGTCTAGCTGTACTGGATTTCTGCAGTCAGGGGGTGTTGCAGGTTTCGTGTGCCTGCAAGGATCTCAGTACAGCAATGCTGCAGTTTGGCTGGTACTGGGAGTGCCCTGCTGTGTTGAACTTTTCTCCAGTACGCTTGTATCAACATATCAACAATATGCAGTCACTTCTCCAGACATATTCAAACCAGCTACAATAATAGAGGACATGTACTTCTGGAAGGAAAAAAACACGAGGCTTCAAAAGTGTTTGTTAATTTATTATAACCTTTTTACTTTGGCTTTAAAGGGAAATTGTACAATGTCATTATATGTCATTATATCTTTTTTTTTTTTTTTTTTTTTTTACTTTTGGTAGTGAAAACCAAAACTAAAGTGATTGGGGTTTCACACATGCTGGAAAAACCACTAAAGGTGTATGCAAACTTTTCATGGTATATTTCTTTTTCTGTCTCTGATTTTCAACATAATTTTTACCCGAAGACAGTTAGACTTCCACAACTCAGAACAGGCCATTTTCAGTGTGAATCATTTGTAAATTAGTGGTTTTACAATGGATCTGAGAAAAGGCTAAATTTCAAACTGAATTTTGCCTTCTTGTAGACTCAAAAGGAGATTGTTAAACTATGAGAAACAAATCTGCCACATAGATTCACTCATCTGCACGTAGATTGAAACCAGTGGATTTTGCATATCAATGGTATAAACTCATCATGATCTGCCTGGTAATATTTATCAGAAATGTTTGAAGTCATTTATTCAAATTATAAAAGGACATCACACTAACGGAAATTGAGGTTTCTGGATTGACTGAAGCTCTACTATGAAGTTGCACTAATGTGGAATGAGTTGTTCATACCTACATGACTATGTTAAAGAAGACACAATTCATTTCTGGTCCCTTGTCACTATCACCCTGCCTCATAAATTCTATATCCATGTCTTGTAAGTGTCTTGCCTAATGAAGCCCATTGGAAACTTGCAACTCTTACTGGCTTCAGTAGTTCTTTTTTAAGTGTTCCAGTATAGCAGTCTTCAAGACTTGCACAATGTTTTACTAGTTCCAAATACTGAAGGTTGTGTTTTGTAATGGTTGAGGGATTATAATATATAAAGCACACTAGATGCAGATAAATAATTTTCAAACCCCTAGAACCTCCATTTAATGTGTCAAATTAACCTGTATCAAGGACAATAGCACTGCTTTACATATATATATATATATATATGTGTGTGTGTATGTGTGTGTCCAGCTGTATCATGAGAAACCAAAACATAAACCTTGTAAATAAGAAATGAGTAGCAACAAGTCACATTATCATGCAAGAGGTTAATGAAAGTGGATGTGTTTGGAAGTAAAAACTACTTTAAAAAAAAAAAAAAAAAATTCTAAGATTCATTAAATTTGACCACCTTAGATCAATAATCATATACTCTCTTGAAAGTGTCAATAATCATATACTCTCTTCAAAGTGTCTTAGCCTGAGGCTGTGTCCTAGTAATATATTACTGAATTCTCTTTATTTTTAATGGTGAATACATGGTAGAGACCACTGTGGTAAAGAAAAAAAATTGAGTTAGTTTTAAGATTTCCTCATATATGAAATATTTACCAGTAGAAAAATCTACCAAGAAATGGTTACATACCCAAGTGCTGTAAAAAGTTTGGTGAAAGAAACCACAAATGCACATTATCAATTATTAAAATGTATATATTATTATATATATATTTTAAGTCCTAGTTTTGCATGAATAATAAAGTAGTGGTTGGATTTAAGAACTTTACTCTTTTCTCTGGGCTTTGAATTAGGTCAGACTCCAGGAGCTTGTTTGTGGATGCAATTGAGAATAACTTCAAAAGGGACATAGACTGAGATTCTTAAGACTTATAGCACAGGTGCTTGTCTACTCTGAAAGTGCCTGGATTTACTCGGTATCGAACTTTGAACTACTGAGTGTATAATTGCACCTAATTTTTATGGCATGAGTAAGTGTGTAAATGCAACTTGCTTAGGCCTTTTTTTCCAGAAGGGTCAAGGAACCAGACCAGGTAGAATTTCATGGTGGTTTTAGCAGTGCAGCCCAAATCCTTTTATGTCAGTATTTATTTCAGCAGTTCTGTGTTTAGCTTGTTGTCTTCTGTGAATTCTATTCAGAGGTGCCAAATTTTCTCTATGCAAACAACACAAGCCAGGCTGCATAACTTTCTAACACAGTGTCTAAAAGTTAGGTATTGGAATATTTGCAACATTTAGCATTTGTCAAATCACTTTGCAGATCTAGCCCCAGTTCTGTATGAATTTGCATGGCAATATTTCTTGTTATTGCAGGTTGGATGGACTAAAAATATCAGTGCATGCATTCCTCTGGACCAAATCACTAGCAGGTATTGAAATCAGTGGGTTTCACAAAGTCACGGATCAGCAATTTTAGGCTGGCCCTTTTTCAGGAGAGAAAATGAATGCTTTCCCAGTAACTGCAGGACATTACACTGGCTTCAATGAAAGTGTTAATCAGCAGTGTGATGGATACTTAAAATTAGAACTAATGAATTATTTGGTTGCACAGATAAGTAAAGTAGAATGAGAGGTGACATTTTGTTACTAACAACTTTCCACTCCAAGACGTTCTCGGGAGCAGGAATTGAGCGGATACAGGAACACGCAGCCAGGTAGCCACCACACAGCACCTCACATGTAACTTACATTATCTCACTGAGTGTTTATGTAAAAACATATTTTTCCTTGACATGTTTGTGTAGGTATTTTTTAAACCTCAAGTTGCCTCCTGCTTTCATTTGCCCCACTTTACCTGCAAGTGTCTGTTTCTGTAGAATTTTTCTTTCCCAGAACAGAGACAGAGTAGAACAACCACAATAATGCAAAAGTTGAGGCAGAATGAATAAGCAGCTGGGGGACTGCAAAGGGCATTGAGGAAAGAAGAGTGTGCAGTGAAGTCTTGAGCTCAGAGGTAAAGTGGACAGACTTGCTGCTCACAGTTGAGAGTGCTTTAGAGAGAAGTAATCTTCAATGTGGCATAGTTCTAGTTCAGCAGACAGGACTTAGGTGCTCATATACCTTCTATTGCATTAATTTAGATTAAAGCTCACATCTAAGCTCAGCTTTCCTGGCTGCTCACAGTTAAGGGCTTGGCTTGCCCTCCGGACTGCTTCTCCAGATGGGGAAAGTCAGCTGTGGTCCAGGACTGACTTTATTTTGAACTCTGCCCATGAAGGAAGAATTTATTTGGCAGGCAGTAGGTCAGGCTTGAATTTGCTCACCTGTGAGTCATCTAAGCTGGTATGTAAACTCAGGCACTTGAAAGCTGTGATCAGAAAAGGGAACATAGGTGTGCACAGTCATGGGGCTGAAAAACTGTGTGTTTACACCAGACTGGTGTCCCTCCAAGGGAGGGAGTTGGCTAGGTTTTGATATTCAAGTGATAATGGCTGAATCACTCTATCAGACAACCAAGCACTTTTATAGGATGGTTTGGCAGAAGAGAAGATGTTACTGTTAATCCATAAGCAGGCTGTTGAAGTTTTAGAGGCTGTTGTGGAAAGGCAGATAGAAAGTATGACTCATGCAGTAAGAAAAATCAAAGAATAGATTTATGATCATGAAGAGATCTGACAGTGGCTCTACTTAGAAAATGAGAGCTTAAAGAAGGTTGATGTATGCTGTGCGACTCACGTTTGGCTTGAGATCCCCAAAAGCACCATGCAGTAACAAAGGGGATTTTATTACCTGACCTGACCAAAAATAAGGTTGTTGTCCAAAGGGCAGGCTGCTCCACACGCACACACTCCTCCCCAGCTTTCCATACTTCCCTTGCCTCAACTATAGCAATGCCACAGCTGAAGAGTGAGTCACATCAATAAATTAACTGTATTTTTTTGTTAGTCTTCTGTCAGATCAGTGAGCTGAACTGAATCAGCACTGGATACAAGTGAAATATCAGTGAGGTATGCTTTGGCAAGGGAAAGGAGAGAGGCAGCAATTTGCAGTTAAATTGAATTTAAGTCCTGAAGTGAGACTGCATCCTTAGATTGATGGAACCAATGGGACCAGATTAGCAGCTGGTTTAAAGTCATATCGCTTTACTGTTTTTAATAGCTCTACTTTACTTTACATCTGTTGATCTAGATTGGTTTAGAGGTATAAATTCACAAGCTGGTAAGCAACTAGTTTCTCTTCCTGTTTTCTTCCTGTTGTTTAGCAGAAAGTTCTGATTTATCTGCTCTTTCAGAAAAGGCTTTTAAAAAAAATGAAAAAGGAAATTCTGCTCTAAATCCATAAAAAACTTGATCTCAAGCAAAAGAATATCTTGGTAGCTAATTTTATGGGGTTATTTTGCAACTGTCTCCATCCAGAGACTGTTCTCAGACTCTGGACTTTTTGTGCATGCATGTTTATGCATGTATGTCTGTGACCATGCACTCATGTTGCAAAAAATACCATATATTAGCACTCAAGTGATTCTTTCCCTAGTCTTACAGTAACATAATTACCAGAAAAGAAGAAAAGAAGATGAAGTGAGAATTCCATGATAGGAAGCAAGACACTTATAATTGCAAAATGCTTAGAAAGCTACAGGCAATAATTTTTACTTTATTTGTTAATAATGAAAGCCACAGACATTATCTACTCTTATTGTTGAGGAGTCTCTTGTCTGTGACAAGATTTTATGGTTTGAGAGTACTGAAATAAGATGCACAGACAGGTCGAAATTTCTGTGGGGTTTCCTTTCTGGGTTAAGAGAAGGGGTATCTCCAACCTGAGCATGTTCATAGAATGTAGGGTTCAGGGATGTTAATCACTGCTACTTTTATCAGACAGCTTTATTAAGATCAATGTTTTTTGTTACCAAATTAGAAGGAACCTAGAGCAAACTTCTGAGCAGTTATTAACACAAGTCCACATTTACTGAAAGAACTGGGCACCTTCACGTGCACTGCAATAGCTGGGAGTTACACAATATCTATATCATTTTTCACAGCTTTGTCATTAGCTGGTAATGATTTGATTATTTTGCAGATGAATCACAGTATAAATCTCTTTCACAAACACTACCTCCAAGTATTAATCAAAACCATTAAGGCAAAGCAGTCAGTGCAAATTAAAAAATTTGCATGTCTAAATTAAAAATTACAGTAATACATCATAAATAAATCTTTTAAATTCTCTATGGTCTGTATGAGCATCCCCTTTTTGTGCCTGTAATGAGCCCATGAATACGGCTCCTTTCCCCACCTCCCCCCCATCTTTTTAATCAGGCTGTAATCAAATTTTATAGGTAGAATTCAGGTCTTTCTCTTTGAAGTCCATGTTGGATCTTATTTGAGAAATAAATGATTTTTTCTCTTCATCTTTCTGAAACCCAGCAAGAGTGAAAGACACAGACTCAAAGACAAGTGTGAAAGACAGGAGTTCAAACCCATCACATATAATTTGCAGTGTCTTTGGCTATAGCAAAGTAAATATTTGCTAAGAGTGATATATCTTATGCAAATAACTTTGAACTATGAAGAAAATGACTGAGTTGTGTTTTAGGTACTATTTCATTTTAGAACTATTAACACCTTATTTCCAGCATGGAAAAGATTAGAGGAACTCTCATTAATGTAAGCCACTACTGAGATATAGAACACACTCTGCTTCCTATAAATAAATATAAATGTTAAAGAACAGCTCAGCAACCTTGCATTTTTCAGCTAATTACTGTCCTTCACTTGAAAAGCAGTATTCAGGGTACAGAAGTTTGCTGGCCTGTTGCTGCAATTTTATTTACAAGTTGATGAGTTTGGCCTGTTATAAGAATTTTACTTGTCCCCTTAACGGTGGCAAAGGATATTTAGGGAAGAAATTTGTTGCAAACCAGCAAGTACAGATTTCAAAGTGTTTGCCATTTGACACTTTTCAGAACCATGACCTCGCCTGCACAGAGTTTGCTGTGACCAGTTCCAAATCAGTCATTGTTTAGTCTGTGATCTTTTGGCTTTGCTGCCTCACAGAAGTCTGATGGCTGAACAACCCACTTGGAAAAGGGACCTTTTCACTGACTCTGGAATGACCCCAAGAAGGAACTGTAAGATCCAAAAATTTTCCCCCTTCAGTGGTTTCCTTTCAAGGTCACTGGCTTTTCTTTTCCTTGAGTGTGCACAGTAAAAAGTTAAGCACACAAATGTAAGCCTAGGAAGGAAAAAAAAAAAAGGTTAATTAAAAGCAGAGTAAAACTAATAAAAAAATTGCTTATTGATCTGACTAGATTTACACATAAACTATACAAAACATTAAAAAACCAAACAAAAACAAACCTTGCATGTCTTACCTTCCCCTGCTAATAAATCTCCACGTGAAGAGACATGGTCTTAGTTATTTATCAATTGTTTGCTCTGCTGTTTGGGTGGCTGAAGATAGAAAGACTTACAATAATTAGTAGCTTACCTGTCAGAGGTACATACCTAAGAATGTGCTTCAAGACAAGTCTGAATATGTGCTCCAGCCCACTTCTGCATTATTGCTTTAAATGGTTCATTTCTTTTGTTGCATTCCACTGTACATACATATAGAGTTCAATACTAGATCTTCAAATTCAGAGGAAACCCTGAAGTCTTCAGAATTGCATTTCAGGATGTTTTGCTTCATGGATGATTTGATGTAGCCTTCCAGTCCACAGACAAATATAGTTCCTGACTATTAACTTCTACTGAGGTTTAGGAACTGAAAATCAAGATTCAATATTTTGGGCTCGTGCTTTTAGGTCTGGTGAAATTCTAGATCTGGTGTCACTTTTCTATTAGATAATAATAGTAGTTTGTAGTTTGGCAATTCGACAATACTTTTCATTTATACTTTCAAAATAGTTTTCAAAGCGTTACATTTCAGGCAATATTTTCAAATTATAATAGCAAGAGTTTACCTGTTTTACGCAGGAAATTCAGACATGAGAACAGTTGACAACTTGTGTCTCAGCATGTGAGGTCCATTAAAAGATGTGAGCTTAGGATCTGATGGTGCTCATTGACCATTTGGACAAAATAAAACAAACAAAAAAACCCCATAATGCCATGAATCCACTAGATATAAGAAAAAGTAAATCACTTTCAAATTCACAATTCCATAACATTGTTGAAACAAGAATGAGAAAAACCTTTTTAAATTTAAAAAATCACATTAAATCCATCACTTCAATTAAGTTCAATAAAGACCATTCAAATCTGTATAGGTGGAGGATCAGATCCTGCCTCTTTATATTTGTCTGTAATTGAAATGTCACTAGCAACTTGTCTTTTATTTTAGATTTCCTTGAACTGATCTGGGCTTGTAGAAAAAGAGCCTTAGAACTTAGAAAACAACAATTCCAAGATTGTTGCTTTATCAAGGCCCAAGAAAGGAAAGCTTCCAACTCTTCCATTGTGAGATGGGCTAGGACTTGTATTGGGGAATTATACAAAGCAAGGTGTATTTTGTGTCTACAAAACCCATAGAAATATACACGACCATAACAGCTGTGACCTCACATTCCCACACCAAGATTGCAGAGGAAGGAACTTGCTGTGCAGTTGGCCTAATATTCAGAATTTTATCAACAATGAGAATTATCTGACATTTTCTTCTTATGAGGGTATTTGGGGAGATAAAGTTGTCCAGGCCTGCAGGTAAAGGTCTCTAAACTGTTATAAGAGACAATAGAATCTTATAGATGCAAACATTCCCCTCAATATACATTTACATGGCTTTTCCCTCCTATAATCTTCTGCTTCTTATTTCTCATTGTGGGGTTTTGTTCTTGTGTGGGGTTTTTTTGTTTGTTTGTTTGCTTTTGTTTTTTGTTGTTTTTCTTTTTTCTGTAGTGGAGATTTAATGTAAAGCCACTGCATGAGAAAACAACGGTTTTTCTATTTATAAAGTCTCCTACAAAGCAAGTTCTGCTTAAAGCATTTAGTTAAAGAACATTGTGACTTTACTACATATTATTTCTGCTTATAAAATTCTGTGCTCCAAAGTTTTCTTTCTACTAATCAGTCTATGTATGTAGTAATCATAGAATCATAGAATGTTTTGGGCTGGAAGGGACCTTAAAGATCATCAAGTTATCCCCCTACCGTGGGCATGGACACCTTCCGTTAGACCACATTGTTCAAAACCCCATCCAGCCTGGCCTTGAACACTTCCAGGGATGGGACATTCACAGCTTCTCTGGGCAGCCTGTTCCAGTGCCTCATATAGAAGTTCACATGCGTCATGCTTAGCATCAGGTTTACACTCACACAATCATTTAGTTTGTAGATTTCTTATTCTAGGATCTCTTAGGGTTAAAGAAGGAAGGAATTAATTTACTCAGGTGTAAACTGGCACCATAGAGTGATTTCAAGACTTATAGAAGTATTTAAGCATTATGTGCTGTATCTAGATTGAAAAGCATTGAGTTCCCTGTTCTCTGGTTTCCTGATTGGGAATCTGGTAGGACCATCACGCTGTAACTCACTCAGATCTCCTTCCTGTGCAATTCTGAGCATATAGTAGCATGCCCAGAGCTAGTACTTGAAAAGTGCTACTGAATCCACAGGCACAGCAAAAAGCCCAGATGATACTGAAATCAAGAACATACATGCCTCTAAATCATCAGTCACTCTACCAAACAAATTTTTTTTGAATTAACATTTTAGTAGTTAAGTGGGAAAATTCCTTTTATTTATCTCTTTAATAAATAATATTTTACTCAATGTCTGCACTAATTATCAGTGAGGTATTTTCTGAAAAAAAAAAAAAAATTGCTGAAATAGAAAGGCAGTGAGGAATCTCAAGCTAACCTGACGATGCATGTTGATATTTTGTTTTTAACTATCCAATAAGATTGCTCAGATTAACAGGTCACTCAGACTTTTCCAGGCTCTTTTTGTACTGGTGGGACAGGCAAATGCACCAGATAGGCTTTTTAAGTAACTGCACAGATAAAGTCTGGACAGTTTTAGTATATACGACTTGCCAGCTCAAGCAGAGAGACTGACAGTGTGGAAACAGCTTGTCAGAGCTCAGGTCGTGGTTAAAAACTGCTAATGTTAATGCTGACAGCCTGTAAAGTCCCTGCTATCCATGATACCTTTAGTCAAGTTATAAAACACTCTGGAGGATTCTTTTTCCTTCACTATTTTATCCATTTCTGCCATTACTGAAAATATTTAAATAATTCTGTGAATATCCCTTGCTTTATCTCCATGATTCAAGCTGAAGCCCGTCACTGGTACCCAGCACTGCAGCACCCAGTGCCTTTGTAAAGAGGAAGATGTGCTTGCAGATAGCTGGGAATGGCTATTGCCCACATGACATCCTGCTCCATGAGCCTCCCTGGGCTGCATAAGAATGCTCTTTGATTTAGCTGAGATTTGCTACAAGTGAGGTCATGGAGAGGGGCAGGCAGGTGATGACCTCAGTGGACACTAGCAAATAAGCATTATTGCTCAATTCTGGTGACAAGTCATGAACTTGCAAGAGCTGTATTATCCTCCTGCTGAGCTTCTTTTCACATGGGTCCACAGAAGGCAGCTGTACTCAGACACCTGTGTGCTGGGGCCACATCTGTTACATAGAGTTGTCCCTCCTTGCTGTGAGAAGTCTTTATAGCCTGCATAAATTCCAACACTCTGTCTATGAAATAAAACTTCTTAAAGCAAGTTGTCTTGTTATCCTTTTAATCTGGGATCAAGCCTTGCTTCCCTTGTGTATTTATCTAATGCACTCTATTATCACTAAGTAGTCCCTTTCACTAGAGGACCGATGTGCCCACTCCTGCCATGCACCAGATCTAAAAGCCATATATTAGAAGAATCTGCCATAGGAAAGATCAGTGGAAGAGGTCCAGTCTGGTGATAAATCTGTGCATAGCATATCTGGGTAATTAAAGAAGACTGGGAACCTTTTTTGCATTTTCTACAAGAATTTGAGAAGTTACCTGCAAATTCATCAAACACATTCTTGGCCAAGGACAAGGGAATACAGCATGGAAATAGTGTTATTTACTACAGAAGTCACAGAGACTAAAAATGGCAGGATACAAATAAGAATGAAGTTAGAAATTGAATACAATAGAAATAAAGTTCAGAACAACAGAAATAAAAGGATCAGGGCATGGATTTCAAGACCAAGAATCATCCCCAGTTATTGTGGGATTTTCCACTGCCAAATCAAATGCAGTAGTGCAAGTACTAAAGAAATAAAAAGCTCACAAAGTAACTCCACATTGTCAAAGACATCTCACTATCAAAAAACCAGTGTATGTAAGAGCAAAAGTGGAGTTTAGACCATTTAAATCTGAGCTGAACCTTCGCTTGAAAGAGAGCCTACTAAAAAGAAGACAGTTATTCCTTTGAAAAGATCACAGAATTACAGGAGAGTTGAGGTTGGAAGAGACATCCACAGATCATTTAGTCCAGCCTCTCCTGCTCAAAGCTGTCAAGTTTATCTGTTAATAGCTGTGAAAAGAACTGTATCACAAATATTGGGTGACTACCAGGTAGAGAGAAGGTCTAAAATATTCTCAGTTCATATATCTGCTTTAAAAGGCTCTCTGAAAATATGTTACATGGCCAACTGGTTCATTAGGGTGCTTAGATTTCGGGACAAAGGAGCTCATTCTGCAAAATAACTTTTCCAAATTAGGATACTTTGTCATTACTTGCCATCAATGAAAACAGACTAGAACCTACTGCGCTGAGCTGCTTGAAGACTTATACCGATATCTCCTGCAGCAGTCAACTTTGGTTTGGTCTCACAACATAATTAAACAGACTCTGATGTTCATCATATGCTTTTAAAAAACATTCAGTTAGGTAGAAATTATCCACTTTAGAAAGTGTCTATATTTTTAAACTCTTTTTACGCCTTTGATCTTGTTTTCCATTATAGGTAAGCTATAGGTAAGTATAAGACTTGTGGCATAGAAAAAGATGATACTGAAATAATTGCTTACACATGGCAAGTTAAATATTAATTATTAGAGGATTGTCCCATGTTGAATTTCTCATCTAAGTAAATGTCAAATAAATCACTGAAGCTTGTCAAGCAACTTCCTATTCTGGCAAACTTTTAAAACTCTTTTAGTTTTAGAATGCTTGGTAACACAGAGATATGTGAATTTGAAAAGTCTTTTTTTTTTTTCCTTTTTGAGTTTGTCAGTATGCTTTGGTTCTGTTTTTTACTAGTCTGACATGCTCTCTGTTATTCTAGATAGTGAGCATTTTTCACTCTGACTTCTAGTGCCTTTCTTTCTAATCCTTTTCTTGAAAAGTTTGTAGCCCCCTTCCCAATTCTGAAACTTAAATAGATTTCATAAGATGCAAGGTAACTCCTAGTACATTCACAGCAAAAGAAATTGCTAGGAATCTGACATGTAATGTAAACAGGAATGAATCTTGTATGAGCCCTGCAAATTTTGGTCTTTGATGAAATATGGTTTGTTATATGTTCTCTTATCATAACTAGATGCAACATTTGGACTGAAAGAGTTCTAACTAACAGCGTTAGTTTTTCTTTAAGTTTCTTTTTGTTTTGTTTGCTTTTTTTTTTTTTTTAATTGACAAGGTTGCTGTAGCATCAGCTCTGTTTCCTGGTGTGACAAATATCTCTGCTATAGTATGAAAGTGTGGCACATGTAGCACCACCTCCTTGACTGAAACACTCTGTGCCATTGCAGTTGAGCTACATTGATTTATACCAACTGAAAACTTGGCCCACCTTTTGTATCAAACCAGAGAAGGGCCTTACGTGAGTAACACTCCTATCCACTTCTCTTTGATCTTCAAGTAATCCTGACTGTAGGATTTTGCCCTCAGGCAAAACCAATGAGATGAGCATAGCCCAGAGAGTTAAGAGCAACATGTTGCCTATGAGGTGAAATACTGTGGCACTAGGAGAAAATAATAGAAGGAAAATTTCCTGACATCATTTCCTTGGATACCCATGAAGAAGCTTCACATGAAAACAAAAGTATGTCTGGCATAAGATAACATTCTCTACTGGGGCAAATATGTACACTTATGTGCACTACTAGAGAATTTATCACAGTGAGTGAGTTATCAACAAATAAAGTTGTCAAAGTTTGTGGTAT
Source organism: Orthonyx spaldingii (assembly GCA_013397795.1). Taxonomy (NCBI): domain Eukaryota; kingdom Metazoa; phylum Chordata; class Aves; order Passeriformes; family Orthonychidae; genus Orthonyx; species Orthonyx spaldingii. The sequence goes on along the minus strand of VZTJ01001082.1, from coordinate 412,537 downwards.
CTGACAAGATAAAAGGAACAGTCAAAGTAACAATATGTGTAGGGCCAAATGTTCATGCAATTTATGTATCTAATTTGATTCTATAAGACAGAATCTGGCACTGCAAGCAACTTACTTGCTAAGGAGAGATGACATACTTCCTATGAAAGGTCTGCATGATATTATTACTATTTTACTCAATGCTTACTAGAATTTTACTTTTTTTTTTTTTTTTAAATCCTTTCAGTAGGCTCCACACAGTAAAGTCTGTTGCTCTGTAGTAAAGTCTGTTGCTCTGTATTTAGATCACATTTGGATTGTGGTTATGCTTTTTCTTCGTTTTTTTCCCGTGGTTTTATTTTTCTTTCTTTCTTTTTTTTTCCTTCTCCTTTCTTTTTCTTCTGTGGATTCTCAGCTGTAGGTGACATTATTGTGATGGCTGCATTTCAAAGACCTCACCTGCTCTGTCATCTCTGAATTTATGTTACACTTCATGGTATCAGCTCTAACGATCTTATTCTTTCGCTCTCTCTTTCTTTTGCACCTCTACTCACTTCCTGACACTTGACACAATAAAACCCTTTTTTCATTTAGAAACTGTATTTAACCCCTTTTCACCAACAGCTTTTTACTCAAAAAAGACAGAAAAGTATATCAGTGGGACACTGCGACTTTGGGCATTCAAATTCTTTTTAATTGCAAATAAATATATTTACACACTGTTGTTTATACCTAGCCAGTCTTTATAAGAGTTACCTGTGCATATCTCTCTTTAAAAATTCATAAATGAAATGTGGGCTCCTTTAACTTTTTTTTCCCCCATCAGTCTTTTATAGTCAGGCTTCATTTCCTGGCAGTTAAGACAATAAAAGAAAACAGCCACAGTGATGAAGAGAAACTTAAGTCTTTCATGAAGACCCTTTCAACCAATGAAAATCTTCAATGTTTATGACTTGGCACATTTTATTAAATGCTATGGCTTCATTTGCATGTACACTAAATGGCATTGTTGGGAAAAAAATTGGTTTAAAGAGTCGTTGCCTTTACCTTATAAACAAAGAAACACAACTTGATAATCAGAAATTCTAATGAATGAGTGAACAGCTTATTTAAAAAATATGATAATTTTTCTGACATGTAACCAGTATCTGTAAGAGAAATATGTATGTAAAAGCATGGTAATAACCATCCAGAGAAGTTGCATTAAAAAAATCCCTGTTAATTTCATTTCCCTTTTGCTGAAGATGTCATTAGCAGACAAAGTTGTAATTCTTTTAAAGTAGTTAAAATTTCTAAGTACTTAGTGAATATTTTGAATGATCAATATTTAGTCTATTCGTTATTCATGTGCTATTCAATTTAGCTATATGTGGTTCTTTATTGGTAGAAGAGCAACTCTGAATTGAATTCACATAAATATGTATTTTTCAATAGGAAAAGATTATGCAGTAAAGATTCAAGCATGTTGGGTTTTAGCTTTTTGGTTTTTGGTTTTTTTTTTTTCAAGTTGAGGGGTTTATGTTTTTGTTGTACCCAACCTATACTATTTTCTATTTCTTGAATGCACTTGTTTCTGTATTTCTGCCTGAGAAAGGATCATAAATATATTGAAGTAAGTTAAATACAGACTTTACAAATATGGGTACAAAGAGATATGTAAAATGCTGTGTCTTCAGTGAACAGATGGACCAAGAAGTTGTTGTGAATCTGGCTAGGAACTATGGTGAATGATATTTCATTAGCCCGTATCAGTTACAGATCTGTTGAACAAAATAAGATTCCAGACATTTTCTGAATTACTCTCTTATATAGGTCAAATCACAGTTGTAAGAGCAAATGTTCACAAATGGCCACTGATCTGGGTGGCCCAGATTTTAAAAGCCCAGCTGGAAGCATTTTGGGTCTGGTGGAATTGTAGAGTACTTTTTTCTGAGACCCAAACCCAAGGATATCTCAAAACTGAGCTTCAGAATAAAAACCATCATGTAGGAAATGCCTGTTATTAGAAGTCCTGTCTCTCCGTCATATACTTTCTTTAGTATCATATGGACATTATGTCCTTTGGAAAGGTGATTCTTTCTTATGTGCCAGAGAAAGTGAGTAAGCAATTGTTTGGTCTGCTGTAGACCTCTTTGCAACCTTAAACAGTTCACTGATCATGCCTTTGTCATCATTCCTCACCTATACAGTAATAACAGCTAGCTCTGTATTGTGCAAAATAAGTGTGGCAGTATTTCACATCAGTCAATTTCATTTTGAGCAAAAAACAGATACAAGAACTATGCATATCTATAATCTAGGGCAATATGGCCTGAATCTTGAGTGCTACTGTGATACAAGTAATTAACATTTTCTTCCTGGAATGAAGGCTGTCAACACATTTTTTAATAGATTCCATGAATTAAGTCATGGTTTCAAACAATTTGGTCTGAAGTTGTGCATTAAAACTGTGGTGAGCCATTAAAAAGATGACTTACCAACTGTCAAAAGCAAAATAAGAATTAAGAAGGTGAAGAGAGAGAGTGTTGTGTGACAGCCACCATAGATTTTCCAGACTGAATGCTCAGATGCCTCTCTACATATGGGTCTGCTGGAAACCTTCAATGCAGGTACAGAATTCACACCTGTGTCTGTAGCAAGAAACCCTAATTTCCTCTTCAGTCTTTTCTTGCCACTTATGTAAAAGACTTGAGCAAAAAAATTCAGCCTGATATTAGTGTTAATTGCAATTTTGTTAAAGTCATTGGGAATAACAGTAATGAAATCATATATTTTTGAAAAAAATTGAATGCAGTAAGCCTAAACTCTTTTGGCGAGCAAAACTATTCTGGTGTTAACTTCCTCTTAGGTAGACAACTAAATTCCACTTTCAACCATAATCTGAAATGTATCACCTACTAATTTTTTTCCTAGAATTAACTCCCACTGCCTGTTCAGTGATTCATAGACACTGCTGCATGAAAGCTGTCAGACTGTAGATACTGGAGGGTAAAGGAAAAGAATATATTGCCCTTCATATAGAATGAGGGAATTAGTCACTGCTTCTTTTTGGAGCTTGGTACAACCTCCTGTGAGCACTACAGTAGCTCCAACAAGCAAGCAGGCATTGTCTTGTGTGAAAATCAATAATGCCTCACATGGCTGTTAACAATGCCTGTAAAGTAAGAGAGGTACTCAGCCACAACTACTAAATGCTACTGAAGGAAACCCTCACTTTTCAAAGCTACAGGAAATCATTCTTCTGAAGTGATCATTTTCTCTTATTCATTTTGTTACTCCTGTTCATCTTTGCCCCCTGTGCCGCTGATAAGTAAGTGACAGGGCACCACAGTAGCCTTTTAACATGAGGTATGGAAGGCTGAAAGTAATTCAAAAGGCTATTTTTTTTGTTGCAGTAAATAGCCTGTCTGAACCAGATACAAGCTTCTGATGTAACGCTGTTTGTCTTCAAGCACCTTCAACAGAGCAAATCTGCTTTTGTTTTGACATTTTGCTGTCAAATTTCCTGAATGCATAATTACAGATATATTATAAAAATACGAGTGCTACAGTCAGGTCTGCTTCCCAGTCATAGATAGATAATTCCATGAATAACAAATCCATTCTCACCCTTGCTACTGACAGCAACAATAACAAAATCATTGTATCAACAAAGGAAACAAATGATGCTAACATGTACAAAAGGAATATTGTATTGACCCAGTATACAGGTAGCCATACAGACAAATATGTCCTTCTACATATTTGAGTTTTTAATTTTTTGGAGTGGAACAGGAATAACTCTTTAGCAAGGATGAAAGCCACAGACCTACCTACTTGTTTTTACAAAACATCTATATGTCAGGTTCTCAATGGGAACAAAATAATGAAGTTGTAGTTTGCAGGATCCACTGTACACTTTGTGGCAAGCACAGTACACTTCATATTTGTGGCAACTTAGATTCAGTTCTCACATACTAAAAGACTTTCTCTTCACATTGAATGCTTATTTGTTGCAAATTTTATTACAGTTTAGTGCAAGATAAAGTTTGCAAATAGCTTGACCAAGATGTGGGCTAGACTGAACTGCTGCAAGGTGTGAAGGGCTACACATTCCTCACAGAACAACTAATAGGTGTCCAAGTCCTTCCAGGTTATTCCACATGACTTTGTTGGGTGCTGGGGTCAGCCCTGTGTTTACCTGAGTGTCCTATACTGCCCTGACAATGTTCTAACAGTCGTAACAAGTCACCTTGCCTAAATGCTAGAGCTGAGACAGGATCTCCTTATATGATTCCAGTGTACAATGGTCATGCCTGAAATTGTATCATATGTACCATATGTAAATCCTATACCAGGTAATTCTCCAGCTGGGCTATTATATACCAAGTAAAACCTTGAGAGGGATATAATTTCCAGATGCTTATTTATTGTTCCATCCTATGTAAAAGCAGTTTTCCTTGGGTCCTATCACAGTAATGAAAAGAAAAGAAAATTCATATCACAACAGAAAAGCACTTCTTTTCCAATTCTAATTTCAGTATCTTCCTTCTATTCCTAAATCTTTCAAATACACAAAATCCACTTGGGGTGTAAAGACCTTTACTCTTATGCAGATAACAGATTGAAATCAAACCAAGAGGGGATGCTTTTTCAAATAGTGTATATTTAAATTGTGCAGCACCTTGGCACAGGATATTGCAGATGCTAAAATATTTCATTAATTCAGAATACAACTGGATAAATGCATCAAATAATTCCCCACTGAAGTTTTTCTAGCATTAAGACATTTCTGAGCTGGGAGGGGAAATAGTGTTGCAATTTTGTCTTGTTCTTAGACCCCTTCCTGAATGTCAGTACACAGACTTGTCAGAAACAGGGTGTTTGCTTTGATACAGATGTTCTTATGTATCACTGAGCAAGTGTCCGGTAAAGGCTTCATGAGCCAAGATTACAAAAGATAATTGAGATCTTCAAGATGACTGGAGTAAAGGAGAATGCCTTAGTGTTACTGCCATCACAGCAGAAGTTTCATTCCATTCTTCAAATAAAATAACAAAAAAATTGTTCTTATACTTTTTTAGAACATCCATATGAATAGCAACTCAGTACTGATTAATCAAGTTTCAATATTGTGAATCATCACCTCTATGTATCTGAATTACAAGGGATGGAAGTTAAAAAGTCTGTGTTGGAACAGTGGTTACAGCATAATTGTATAACCGTAACTATGCAAACACTTTCATAACTACCTCTGTGCTGTGTTTTATGATGTAGGAGAATAGTATTTTCTTCAGAATGGTGCTCATTGTCACTAAAAAAAAATGTGGTGATTTATCTTCCCTCAGCAAAATAAGCACCAGTCTACCTACTGCTAGGTAGCAAAATATTTCTTGAGAGCTTTCCATGTGATTCTTCATGCAGAGGGGAACTCAAACATAGATTTCTGTCACTACCACTCCAGGAGAAACCCAGCATAGTTCTAGAAAATTGGCTTTTGACATCCTAAAGATCTGTGACTGATTACCTGCAGCACTAGACAGATTTTGCTGAGTCTGAAAGCAGTATACCAATACATTTACTTGAAGGAAAAATGTAGGAGAAGGAATGTGTTTTCAGTGATCTTGTAAACCTTCAGTGCCCTGAGGCACAGGCCGTCACATGACTATATATGTGCCGGTGGCAATTTGTTTATATTTATTCAGGGAGACACTGACATTCACTGGTGTTCTGTCCACATTACTCAGCTACACTTTGAAAATGGTGCTAGCACAGCTGAAGTAAAAAGAACCATGGAAAACATCTGTCTTGATCCTAAGCCATGCAACTACATTACTTTCTGAATGGAAATTGGAGCACTGTACACAGAAACTCCCATGGCCTATGAAGCAGCCAGGGAGCATGGCAGCAGAGCAGAACATCTTGGGGCGACTAGTTACAGTGCCTGGGACCTATCAAAAACACTCCTATGCTCTAGATGAAACTATAACCAGGAAAAGTGCTATAAGTGAAACACTACAGCACAGTGAACCTGCCTAACCTACTGGGAGTGTCATGAGAACACATGACCAATCTCCATTTTTTATACTAATGCAGCAAATCCTGTTATGTATTATCTCCATATCATTTGGCATGCACTGCTCATGGAGAGGATCTCTCCTGAAAGAGATGTGAGGGAAGACTGACTCCCTTTGGTTGCTGAGAATAAAGACTGGATTTGTGACCTTCAGTAAGTGTGTTCCTCAACTACACACAAGCGGTCATCCCTGCAGGATCCTAGCAATGAATGGGCCACTGCCTGTACATCTTTCCCAGTAAAATTAGTGCTGTTTTCTTAAACCAGGGCAGGTCCTACTCAAGAAATTGTACTTTGTTGTACTTTAGGGAGATAGTATCACCTGTAAACTTCAGCATGTGTATATATACAGCCCATGACAGATGTGTGTACATATGTACTATGTATGTGTGCCAGTTGTAAACATCTGCCTAAATGAGTGTGTTGATAATGAATTACTCAAGTAAACTTGATTTTTTTTTTTAGTGTGAATTAACAGCTTCTTGACTTGTTACTACATCAACTGCTAATTAGTTCCTGAGTGTAGTTCAAGGTGTTGGCATTCATTACAAAGCTTTCTGCGGTTGTTTGGATCTTTATCTGCCTCAAAGGCAGAATCTTTAGGCAAAAATAGTTCTTCAGGATATAGAGAGCAGGGAAAGGAAAGGTGGGCTGTAAGGTCAGGAATTGGGGTTAAAGACAGCACATCACCTAGATTTGGATCCAATAATGCAAGGAGTACTTTAAGTTAGGTGATCAGGACTAAGAGCATGATTAATGGTTGGAATAAAGACAGGGAAATTAGAACTGGGAACTTCAGGAGATTACTGAACTCTTGTTGAAAGAACCACGTAGCATGTAGCCGTTGATTCTGAAAAAAACCCCAAGTATATAATTCTAGGTGTCTAGATAGACAAAGATAGGTGTCTAGATAAACAAAGGTGTGAGAACAAATATCCTTACTAAATATTACCAAACAAGCAGTAATAATTTGAAGTGATGACAAATACAATGCATCTACTTGGCAAAGGTGAAAAAGCTGATTCAGGAAATTAATAAATCTGTACATTTGTCCTTTACAGTATTCAAGAATTCAAAATTTGATTAGATAAATATATGGAATCTAAATGAAAAGACAATATAAGGCATTATCATCTTTTATGTAGGATAAGCATATCTGGGTTTTATTGGAAAATGGACTTCTAACAAGATGTAGCTAAATGTATCTCTCCTGAAGTTTTCCAACTAATTCCACATATAAACACTTAACGTAGTTCAGTTTTGTAAAGTCTTTAACACTTAGCTTCCAATGAGATTTTAAAACCTTTATTTTATTTGTCAGTTAATAAAATACAGTTTGTTTCAGAAACGTGATGAAGGAAACACTTTGGAAGTAAAATGCAGCTTACTTTTTCTAATCTACTTAACTTACTAACTAATGCTCTAAATCCACCTAAACACAGGTATGAAGGCTTACACCATTCACACCAAAAGTACTGAGCTATGTTGTCCTTACAAAAAAAGTATCCAGCTGAGATAACCACTAGATAGAGGAAAAAAGTGTAGGGTTCATCTAGCTTTTCAAGATAGCAACAGCTTAATATGTCATATCCTTCAGAGCAAAAGATGCTCCAAAAGCCTTGTCTGAACTGACTATAGTTTGTCTCCACATTTTTTCTTCCTCTTGACTTTCAGGAAAAAAACCCATTTCTTTAAATACCCTGATCATAAGCCAAGAGAAACCAACACTTCTGCTCATTTCCTGTCTCTCTGTTTCCTTTTCTAGGCTTGATCTGCCTATCACTCTAAAAGCCTTCCTTTAAGGGTTTTATTAGCGATTGCAATTGCATTTCTTTGATTTGCAGGAAAGTTCTACTACATGTTATCAAGTATACTGCCAGATTTCTTTGTTAGACACGGTTTTATTTTTCACATGCTACTAATTTCCAAGAGTTCATCCTGAGCAGAATTGATGGCTACTGTTAACATGCTGCACTAAAGAAACTTCTCTACAGAAGGTTTGAAAAAAAACCCCAAAACAATGGCATGGTGTGGCTAGAGTGGTTGACAATATAGGAATATTTGCATGGAGCCCTGTGGAGTTGTGTGCATGCCACACTTTTCTTACTGTAGAATTTCATAGATGATGGGTGCTTCTTTTCACTCATAGTGGTAGAAAGGTGTTGACATATATTTTCAAGCCTGGCATAACTTTTCATGGGGGTGTTTCATGGAACTACCAGTGGAAAGCTCCTCTTTTCTGCTCTTCATCATCTCTTCCTCTTCCACTTTGATATTTTCTAAGAGGAATCACAATAGAAAGTTCAAAGTCTGATTTTTTTTGGTAGTTCTAGGTGCTCTGCAGATAAGAGTAGGATACTCATCAAAAACAGTGAAGGATAAATGAGACTGATAAAGGGGGATTTCTATCCCTTTTTTTTGAGGTAGTGAGACTTAGCCACAAAGTATTAAAATTTTAATCTATGTGTGAAACTAAGAGACTAATATAATGTCTGACCTATGTATTTCCCTTTAAACAAAAAACACAAACAGGACTGCTTCATCTTGATATCAGAAATATTCTGATGTTAATTAATTCATTATTCTGTGAATGGCTAATGATGTAAATATATGTTTTGCAAGCACATACACCATATTATGTTACATATGTAAAGTTGTCAGTGGGTAAAGGAATAAGGAAACTTTGTACACTGTTCTATGGTACCTGCTATATTGCTTTTATACACATCATTGAAAGAGAAGATATTTTCTCACAATGTCTGTGCATACTCACAAAAATGAACGCCTCCACAGTTCTTGTTTAATACCTTCATTTCTGTGGTTATCTCTGTATTGTGTAGATTAACCCACAGTCAACCCACTGATGCCAAGCTGCCTGGCTGCCCATCTGCCCTTGGTCCCAGGTGTCCTTCCTCTCAGTCTTCTGTGGTCCTGAGGGACATTTTCAGACCCATGTGGCTGAGGTGCTTTGGAGAAGCACTCTCCTATCTTTCCCTGGGTAAACCCCTGCCTGAGGATGCTGTCACCTGCACCAGAGAGCAGGGTCAGTTACTTCACAGCCCTGAAAGCACAAAATGCTCACAAAAATGCCTCATAAGAATGATTACATTAGAAATTTATTCAGCTGTTAGCATTGGCACTCTATGTGCTGGGCAGGATGACCTGTACACCCCCTGTCAGGAAACTCTGCAGATGGTCCATAGGGACAGTCAACGAGTGTGACTGACCACAGCCAGAGGCAAGAAGTTGCAGCCATGCAGACAGACCCCTGTCCTCTGGCCTCGAGGGGTGGTGGGCTCTCCTCACCCTCCTGCCCCTTGCCTGCCCCCTGCCCTGTGTTGGCAGATGGCCCTGTTCCACCTGGCAACACCTTCCCCGGCAGGTGTCTGCACCAGCCGATGATGGATCACAGCAGCAGGGCCAGCTGGGCCAGCAGCCATTTCACCACTTGCTGGTGGCCGACCACAAGCCTCTGGTGTGAAGGGTCAACCTGGGCCTGGAACCCAGCTTTTCCCAAAACCCAGCGGATGTGTGCTCAGGTGCATCGCTTCTGAAAAGGTAAGAGGCCCACCTGCATCCAAAACCAGGGATGTGCTGAGAGAGAGGAGCAGTTATTGATAGCTGGGATACAACCTTGAATCGTATCATCTCACCCACTTTCCTAATCCTCCCTCTTTTAAAGCTCTAAGTGGCCATGCTGGCACAATTTCACACAATCAGCAACTTGTCTTCTGATTTGGTGCTCTGGCAAGTACCTTGCCTCAAATTCACACTTTATCCCTCCAAAAAGGCTCCATGAGGGTATTCTTTCTCTCCCCTGAGGATCTGGTGGGCTCTGCTGTTTTAAGGCCAAGTTGCAAAGTTTTCTTTCAGAAAACATTCAGTGATGGAAAGTGACTGTGGGATATGTTGGTTGTCCCCTCTCCAGTGGGCAAGGCCATTGTGTTCAGTCAAGGATTCAGGCAGGCTAAGCCTGTGGGGCAGGTACTTGTTCTGCTGTTTTATTGCATGCTGCCAGATACAGGTATAGGTAGTTCTTTGGAAACTGGAGAAGGCTAATAGCCTAGGGGTCTGGATTCATGTTCTCTCCTTCCTTCCCACATTTTCCTGATAAACAGAAGAGCTGGTAGATAATGGTGAGAGGCAGACAATTACTTAGGGCAAACAGCCTGAGGGATTCACAAGTGGGGCCCAACTCAAGGGCTACCTGAGATTTCTCAGGGGTGGTAGAGAGGCTTGTTGAATAATCAGCATGTCTGAAGTAACTCGTGCCTTGGTCAAGCAGCATAGATACAGACAGGGTCGCTTCACCCTGGGGCACTTTCACTTTGCTTATGTCTAAGGTTGATCTTGGCTCTCAAGAGAAAGTTGACAGAACAGTGTAGGCAGGTCCCATGGATATACTCAGTGGATGCGTTACACTTATGATCTGTGCAGCTGGTGTGGAGTGTATTTGGCTTATCCTTATAGATTTACTTTCCCATTTACTTTCCCATTATTTCAGCTATCAGGACAAAACTTACAAATGTGATTGTGTGTAAATAGTATCCAAACAGACAAGGGAAAACCTTTTAGAAGAGACAAATGGTATTTTCTAGGTGTTCTCTCAAATTTGTAGATTTTCACCAAGCCACAGTACTACTAAATCATTATCAGTGTCCCCTCCTCTCATCTCATCACTGTCAAGGAATGTCATGAGAATACAAATAAGACTTACCAGCCGGTCAGGGCATCCTTTTCTATTTCTATAGCCATTTGATATTTTTTCTTTAATTCACTACAAATCATAATCAGTCAGAGAATATTTATGCAGCAATGAATAAAAAGGTATGTTCAGTAGTTCATACTGATTCATGCATGATAGGATCCATTTGTTTCATGCTCTAAAAATTCCATATTAATAACTAAAAACTGTTTCCATTTTTAGATTTTTTAGTTACATAACAGACATTTTCAGTCTTTAAATATTGTTTGAAATCTACCTTCCTTTAAAAATGCCAATCAAACGCCATTTTTTTTAAAGAAGAAAAGCAACTGCAGCTGGAAAATTGTTTCATCAAAGGTAATTAAGGTAATATGTTGAGGTAAAGGCAAAAAACTCTAAATGTGGAGCTGAAGAGGTAACAGTATGAGTAAAAATATGGCTATCTACCATTTTGTATAATGACTTTTTAAAAGCAAGGCTAACTTTAATTCAATATAGATAATGAGGCTTTAGTGCCCAGTAAACCTAGAGTTTTCCAAGCTTGAATAAGAATAGGAGGGTTGGAGCAACTCAAAGCAAGTAGTAAAATTTGTTTCATGGATTTGGTTTCTGGGAAGATTACTTTAATATCCTGCCTTCATTTAGGATGCAAATAAAAGGAAAGAATCTATTAGAACAGGGATAGACGATGAATAATAAGGAAAATAAGGAAAAAAGTAGGTTTCTAAAAGGAATCAGATTAACTTTACTGCATGTATTCTTCTACTCTATTTTATCACCACTGGAAGGAAATAAAACCCAGACAATTTCTCCTAAACTACCCCATATTGCCAGCCACAACTTCAGAATCACAAATCAGGCTTTTAAGTAATGAGATCAGCTCAAAAAGTTGCATGATTTTTAAAAGCAAAATGTCTGTTTTTGTGTAATTGTGCACGTGTATTCCTTTAGACTAACCTTCTAGAATCTGAGATTTTATCATCCCCAAGTTCTTTCTTTTTATTTTTTT
>VZTJ01001082.1:360284-400777 GCA_013397795.1 Orthonyx spaldingii | reverse complement strand
CCCCCAACAAAATAGGAGGGGTAATTATTGTGAAACTTACAGTAAAATCACAAATATTGTCCATGTCATATCTCCCCCAGGACTCAGTTAATAAATGCAGACTAGTGATAACATAAAATAAATTCCCAGGACAAGATCAAACCTTGTTTTGCTGCTGTGTTACCACATGGGGTAATAGTGGGTGGGGATGTAGGAGGGTGCACAATAAAATACAAAATAAACACGAAGTCATTAAATTTGAAAGAGAAAAAAAGCCCTAAACAGATCTGTATTTAGTGAAACTTGAACAACGAGTGTGGCCTAAGGATTGGAGCAGCACCAGTGATAACTCTTGCCTGCTGCAAAACATATTGCAGGGCAAATGGAAAAATGGTTTAAAAGTCTTATTTGTCTATTGCCCATCAGCAAAGGATGCAGCTGATAAAGGGGCTTGTGGTAGTTCCATCAAAGGTGGGCAGGATGAACTGATCAAGGTTTTCTCCTCCAAATCAAGGAATTGATAAGTATGTTTTATTGTGAGTACTCATATTAAATCAATGGCAGAGTTTCAGCTGTACACATGAGAGCATTAACAAAGCACTATTTTTGCCTAGAAGTTACCTAAAATGGAAAGTCTATTCCCTTTCCCATCAAAATATATGGGTTTGCTATAGTAGAATCACAAAAACCAAACCTGAGCAGTTTTTTTGTTAGTGCAGAGGTCCTGTAGATTCTCCCAAACCTGTGTTGGCTTGTGCAGAATGACTTCACTGCTCAGCAACAGGCACATGAGATGAAATCAGTCATTGCAGCTGCCTGTAGCCACACTTGGCTGTGCTGCAGTGCTTTTAACATCATAGAAAATATCACAGAACTTTAGAAGAAATGGTTACACCTGATTAAACTATTTAAAATCTCTGGAGTTACATCTATTTTTATGGCATTAAATTGACTTACCTGTTAACTTGGGGAGTATTCAAAATCCTACTAAAATTTTATTGTATTTAAACTATAGAGGCATTGAGAATGGCACAGTGAATTATGAAACAGCACAGAGACATACCATTTCTCATTAAAAAGCCTTTACCACAATTAGATCGATCTCAGAAGCATTTTTCTATTTGTATTGCTGTTCAAATGCCATTTTTACTATTCAAATGTTTTGAAAATTGATTTTAATTTCTATTACCTTTTCACTGTCATTCCTTCTGGGCTAAGGGACTACTAACAAGAGAGAAGAAGCAGACAGCAATAGGACAAGACTGTCTTGGCATGAAAGGCTACTGAGTTCTCCAGAAATAATCTTTGCAATTTCCACTGTTCTGATTGCGTTTTTAAAGGGAAAAAAAGAGCCCTTTCTTCCTTTTTCTCACAAATTTGATGGGAGAACTTAGTCCCTTTTGGTGATGTTTTGACTGGCACTGAAAATCTTAAGAAAGCAGAAATGGTCTTTTGAAATTATCTTACAATGAAGTTTTTGTTGGGCAGTGATTTACTTGGTATTAACAGGTGATATAATCAGTATAAACAATTATTGGAGAAATGAAAGACTGATTCCACAGCCTTGTGTGCACTTGTCCACTCACCTGTCATGTATGGATGCTTTTTCTATTCCTGTTTCAGGGTATAGTTTTTCTCAGAATTTTCATTAAGAAAAATTCTGAAAACTCATATATTTATGAAATATTAAACTCTATTTTCTGAGTACCCTGACTGACCCTATGTATGATGGCTACATATATTTCCTCTGGCTTTTCAGGTAATCATTCTAAACAGAAAAGAATTTTATATAATTTTATATAAATTTATATAAAGTTTAGAGCAAGTCTGCTTGTATTTGCTGTTTGGTGCCATTGGTTTTTAGTTTGATACCACAGATCTGAATTCTCTCTTGGATAAGGCAGTCAAGATTCCCCTTTGCTCATGTCCCAACAACAAAGCCAGACTTAGCCATTTCCCCAAATAAATCTTCAGTCCTAGGTTAAAATCCGTAAATCAACTTTTAAATGTTGGCCAGTATACAGGCGATAATGTATCTAAAACAATTCATTTCAGATGTAAGGACATGGATATCTTTTTCATGTACTTGTTTTTCAGTTTTAAAGATACTTGCTTATTTGCACATATATAGAGAAATATCTACACCCTGAAGTAGGCAGATGTAAAGAACTGATTTGCATGTATATATCATACATTTGCAAGAATGTATGAGACATTCATGTCTAAAATAGAAAATCTGGCTTAAGTTGTTTTTTGAGTCTGAGAAAATTTTATTTATTTATTTCACAGATGATTAGTGAAGAAACCTACAATGACTTTTGACTTTACTGTCACTGATTTAACTGAGGAAGTTTTTGGTTAGAAGTAATCAGGTAAGAAGGATACTTTACTCCCAAATTCTCCCTTGAAGATAACATCCTTGGATGGCTATATGCAGGTGACTAATAGCAGTTTTTTAGCTTGTATTAGGAAAGTCTTTTCTGTGTGTGGAAGATCAAACATGCACAGCTAAACCTAAAAGGAAGTAATCATAAGAGAATTTGGCAATGGAAGGGGAAAAGCCAAGTGGCAAAAGATTGCGGAGACATTGTTAAATAATATGTGAGGTATGGGACAGAAGGCTGCTGACATTCAGATCAAGGTGACTTTCAAGTGGGAAGTGTTCTCCTACTATGTACTGAAAGCAATATAGGTGTGATGGTAAACTTCTCATAAAAATTATTACACATGAGCACTTTCAGAAAATATTTACTTGAAAAAAGTTTCCAGTCACTCAAAAAAAAAAACCAAAACCAAACTCTATGGCATTTAAAAAGCATATATTTATTGAAACCATTTAATAGGGAGAATACTATATGTATTTGGGAAATATGCTGGATTTGTTGGTGATTATACAGAGATATTGGACAATAAAAAAAACTGCTTGATTCCCAAACAGCAGATTAAAATATTTCCTGAAGTTAGTTTACCTATTTTGTTGTTGTTGTTGTTAAACTACAAGTTTATTTTAATATGTTTTCCTCTGAAGTTACTGAAGAACATCTTTGACCTTTTCTCAAAGCTAATAGATTTTTATCTTGTAGTTGCAAGTGTCTAAATGTGTTCTCTTTGTCTTTAATTAAATTTAGTTGTGGTGAAAAGTTTGCTATATTGACAAGCACGTTGTTTCACTTTAGATTTGGATTCTTCAGTGTTTTCTTTCCAAGTGCACAGTAACTTAAGTTGTACAAAATATAAGTAGTAATCCCAGTTGCACAAATTTTAAAACATATATTTGTCATCCATTATGTTATGTTTCGTTTCTGTTAACACAGGAAATCTCACACAAACAAGTGCACTGATAACTGTGATAAACAAGTCGGTGTAGTGCTTATTTTTTACTGCTTGCAGATTTGAGGACTGCAAAGTATGTCTCCATTAAAATGAAAAAGGAGAAGAAAGAAAAGTAGAAATGGCTTGTTTTACTTAAACGACAACAAAATAATGTGCACTTCATCCCTGCATGGTGAGAATCAAAACCATAAAAGAGTAAGAGGTGTCATTTTTTCTACTGGAAGTTGAATTAAAAAGAACAGAACTCAACTCCAAGCCTTGGCTTTTTAATTCAGACTTCAGATACTCATTAAGCCCATGTGCAACATACTGAGTTTGCAGCAACTGACCATCAGCTGTCAAAGCTGGAATTTCCCACTCTCTCCCACACGGTTTGTGGGTACTTTTAACCACAAATATTTTGAGAATCATTCCAAGAAGAAAATGCTGGGAATTGCCTTCCCAGGTGTTATGGCTGTATGAAGTGCACCTGCAAGCATACCACACCTATGGCACACTTCATACCTTGCCTCTTTTTGTCAATCGTCTTCTCCCAGGGTCAGTATGAGAGACTTTCATTTTCTCATACTTTATGCTGTTGGTTAATTAGTAAGTTCATATCAGGAGTTCTTTTCTTTAGCTGAGAGAACCTTGATCTAGATCAACTTAAATCCATGAGTTGTTCCTTAGTTTTTGGCCTTATTTTATGTTCCCTACTATTTTCAAGTATTTAGGAGAGTAATAAAAACTATTAGGCAAGACTAAGAAGTGATTCTACAAGATGCTTCTCCTCAGCCTCCCTGCCCTATAAGAGGAAGTGTCATGAAATTTAAATTCCTGTAGTGAGAAAATTAGGGATAGAATCAACTAGATTATGTTTACATACATACAGTAACATTAAATAGAAAGTTCAGTGAAACACAGAATAAAAAATAGAGGTCAGAAGATGCAGAAAGGTAAGAAAAGTGAGCTAAACAGTTCAATTTTTTCCCCAACTTTGTTTTTAACAAAAGGTGACAATTCACAAACTACAGAATACTCTGCTTAGAAACTTTTCTGATCAAAATTTTAAAGAATATTTACATTTTAAAAACACAATGTTATTAAGGAGACAAAAATGAAATTTTAGAGTAAAAAGGTAATTTAGTTTAGAGTAACTTCTATGTTAACTTCCCTTCCCTTCCCTTCCCTTCCCTTCCCTTCCCTTCCCTTCCCTTCCCTTCCCTTCCCTTCCCTTCCCTTCCCTTCCCTTCCCTTCCCTTCCCTTCCCTTCCCTTCCCTTCCCTTCCCTTCCCTTCCCTTCCCTTCCCTTCCCTTCCCTTCCCTTCCCTTCCCTTCCCTTCCCTTCCCTTCCCTTCCCTTCCCTTCCCTTCCCTTCCCTTCCCTTCCCTTCCCTTCCCTTCCCTTCCCTTCCCTTCCCTTCCCTTCCCTTCTTCTTTGCTAAGCACAGTATTTTGACCAATATGAAATGGTTTTTGTGTCTTAAGTAATGAAAATATTAATGAACACACTTTTTGTCCATTGGTTTAGAGTAGGAATATTTCTCAAAATTGGAAAAATTCTGCAAGTGAAGTGTGCAGGTTTCTGTGCAAAGCCAAACTAAAAATCACATGCTACTCTCAAAAGACACAATTTTTATAGCTAGGACAAACTGACCTCTTCTGTTAGGAAGTTTCATGAACATCTTTACAGATTTTAAAATTTATGTGTAATATAAGAAACAGCCCTCAGTTATATGTACCAAAAGTACTTGAATATGTTCTCATCTCCTAGTCACTGGAAAAACATTGTTTCCTCTCACATGCATCTCAAGTATTGCTTTAGAAATTCTCTTAAGCCTCTTCTTCACATCGTTCTGCTGTCTCTCCTTTTTCACTTGCAATAATCAGATGCCAGGTTTGGCGAGGAGTGTCCAAAATTTTTGTTCCTAAAGATTTTCTTTGAATCACTGTTATATATTAAATTTAGAGAGAGGACATGACATTTTCCCCTGAGTTTAAAATTTCAGTAGAGTTATGAAAATAAATGCACAACAAAAGGTAGAACACTGCAATATCACCCAACATGTATGGCTACAGCAGAATTATGATGTAAGCTTATCTCTGAGTCCCAACTTCTCCTTTTTGTTTTTTTTTAAATCAATGTATATTATAAATACAAGTGAATAATCTTTTAAAGCTGTGCATGCATATGGATTATCTTGGGCTTGCTTGTTATCTCTTGCCATAGTCTAGTGAGGTCTGAGAATGGAGCAAGGTTGATGCTTACCTTCTATGTAAAACAGACTGCAAAACATAGACATCCCGGGACAGAGGTGAGCTGTGCCCACTGCAGAAACCTGACAAGAGTGTCCATTTACAAGATGTGTGTTAAGAGATAGCCTTGAACCCACTGAACTAAGAGTTTAAACCAATAACAAAAAAGGAAGATACGCAGTAAGATAAAGATTTTTTTTTCCATTTCACATCTTAAAAGCTGAGTCATAGAATAACTTGCCCAAGGTTATAAGGATGCTTAGTGCCCTACCCTAAGCTGATCAACACTCAGTTTATTGTTTTACTCTTCTCTAATACACAATATTAACTTAGTATGAAAGCAGTATTTTTTCCCATATCAGAAAAAAATCTTTCACTGTATGTTTCTGGGCTAAACTGTTTATGAATGGATTTAGTTTCACTTGCTGAGAAACTTTAGAAACACAGATGTTACAATAAACTGAGTCTGACAGAAGCAGTGTCTACTGATACGAAAGTCTTAGAACCTGTAAAAACCAGAATATTTGCCTTAATAAGAGCACCTTCACAACTCTTACTCTTAAACTATTTATAAATGAAAAGACCTAGAAACATACTTACTGTTGTGAATTTGTATAACACACATAGATGTCCCAGACAAATTCAGTTGATGTGATATATTGTGACCTTTGGCTGCTGGTGGAGAGCAACATGCTTAGCAAATGGAGCATGAAGCAAATGGAGCTCTGGGAGACAGCACCTGGTGGGTCTGTGGACATAACTGGGTCTGTGATGCAGAGAAAGCTGTCTGGGGAGCATGTGAGAGAAGAAAAGATTTATACATTGCTTGATGGAAGAAGCTATTTTTGTGTATTTTATAAATATATGAAAGTATAAAAAATATACATCATATATCTATATAAAATATGGGCAGCCAAGAAATTGGGCAATAGAATTGGATGCAGGCTGTATTAATTATAATTTTTTTTACCTGTGCAAATGCCATATCAGTTTGTTTGGCTTGTTTATGCCGACAAAAGTATGACTGTAAAATGACGAAATCACTGAAAAAAATTCTGCCTGTATGAAAAGGTCATAGTCCTATTCCATAATTTTGGCTCTCTATACAATAACTAGCTAAGTAGGCTTTACACAGTACGGCAAGATGCATTTGGCTCAAATGTAATAGTTCATCTCAGTAGTGCAATTAGAAAATGCTGATAGATATGTGAACTTTTCACCTAAAAGTAAAGCCTCTTTTCCAAGTTTTGCGTTCATTGTTTCCCTGTTCTTCCTGAGACACTCCTCCTAGTGCCCTAGTTAGCTTGCCAGAGCTTGCAAAGAACAAGGATGTGGGAATAATGAATTATTCTATTCATTTATTATTCTTGATGAATAGTAAATTATTCTAATAACATTTACTATTCTATTCATTTATTACTGGAGAATAATTAGCCGGGAATGGCTTCTAAGAAGTTTTTCCAAAATTAGACTTTAATGGTTTTACTGTGTTTATCTACACCTGTATGAAAATATCTTTGTAGCTCTCCTCACTTAACTGTTCCCACCTCCTCCCCCACTCAGACATGTATCTGTTTCCCAAAGCTACTGTATTGTTAAAAAAAATTTAATCTACTCTTCCAAAGACCAAGCCTCTTCCTTTACACAGCTGAACTCCCATTTCAGACAGAAACTCTTCTCCTTGTCAGATGCATCTTCTCTCTGCTAATGAGAAGTGTATTTATGTGGGGGAAAGACCTGAATGAAGATCAAAGAATAGGTGTGTCTGGATGAGAATAGAAGGGTATAGGTAAATGAAAGGAGGTGATTATGGAAAGATATGAGTAAGGAAGAGATGCAGTGTCTGCACAGGTGTTATATCCAGCTGGGATTTTAAAGTTAATGGGAGTACAGAAGTGTGCTCATTTTACCTCATGCAGAGGTCTTGGTATTGCTGTCTTGACTTTGACCAGTGCTTTCTTTGGGACTACAGTGTTTGCTTTTACTAGATTTCATTCTGCCATTTGAATTCTATACTTCTTTTCCTGGTATTTCAAGTCCCTCATTTTGAGGAAAAGAATATTCCCATGGGAAACCTCCAGATGTCCTTTCTCCTTGTCAAGGCAGGACAAACTGGACTGTGTTTTGTTGTTTTGCTTTAGAGCTGTTGTGGAGGAGGGTTGCTTTTCTGCATGCAGTTACCTAGCCAGACTGAATATTCGTCTATCTCTAAATAATTTCCATATGTGACTGAATTCTATATTTATCCAGAATCAATGTTTCATCTTCTCTAAATTAGTTTCCTTCCTTTTATGGAAAGAAGGAACTCTCCATCCCTCTCTTCCTTATAAAACGAATACAGCTTCTATGAAAGATTTAACATATACATTTCACTGTGAATATTATGCCAAATAACGCAATGAAAACTTAATGCTACCTTCCATCCAGTCTGTCTTCTTTTCCAAAGTCTCTTCACTTAACAGTTTAATTATTACTGATATAAGTAGCATAGATGAGGCTGACTGCCTAGTGCATGACCACTTGCATATTTAAATTGGACTTGTCATGGGATCCCACTCAACTTCCCAGCCAGTTTGGTACAAGAACATCTATTAATCTTCTGTGTCTCTAAGGTATAACTTCAGGGTATAATCTTGCAATGCTACAAATATCCTTCCTTGTGATGTTGCACTTTGGAGTTCAAGTGGACTAAGCCCAGAATAGCTACCACAGTAGTTTATACCTGCTCCATCTAATCCCATATGCTGTCTCTGACAGGGACAGTAGGAAATACACAAGGAGAGAAATGAGAAACCAGTCAAGGCACAGAATGTTTAATCTCCTGACTAATCTTCCCATCTCATGGCAAACAATAGCTTAATTTAGCCATAAAATATTGAATGCTTACATTCACTGTCCAAGCATGCCTGTAGGTGCACATTTAAAACCCATAAGCTTTAAAAAACTTTCCCCAGGCCCTGCTCTAAGCAGATCATGAAGTTTCATCTCCTTTTGCCAGGATCTCTGGGTTTTCTCAGGCTCCTTAAAAAGAATGCCTTGCTTTTTGTGAGTCTGTGAAAGTATGCTCCTGATTCAGTCTAGCTGGAAACATCTGAGGGGAAAAACAGACTCTTGCTGAAGCTCAGGATGGTATTGGTTTTCACAAAAGTCAACAGCAGAAAAAAATTCTTCGAGAAAGACAAATTTGAAGAATCATATTTGCAGCCAGGGTCTGGCCCATTTATTTTTAACAGTGCTGAAGAAGCACTATATAATTTAAAATAGATAATGCAAAATTAATAATACTGTTTTCTACTAGGCAAAAAAGTAATTTTCTAAGGGATCTGAGATTGCCCACTTGAGAGCACTTTTTCTCATTCATTCTTTTGTAACTATAGAAATAACAAAATAAAAATATTAAGAATAAAAATCTCCTGAGATATGTACTTATCTTATTTTTACTGCAAACATTGATTTAGGCATATCTGCCCAACTTAGGGTAGAATATGTAACATGAAACACAGGGGGAGAACATTATCTTCATCGTCAGATCTTGTCAGTGGGAGAATTTCTCTGCCCCAGTACTTATATTGCAAAACTTACTTGTTTGCACGTACATCCTCTACATTTTAAAAGTTGCTGTAGGCTGTAAAGAGAGAAGAATAAGTTAACAAGTCAAAGGTTGTAATGCTTCCAACCGTTTGCCTGGGCAGGTTGATAAAGATGGTGAGAGATGTGTAGATTTGATTTGTTTGGCATGTAAAATGGTCTTGAGATGGTAAGTGAAAGGAATCCTTTATGTAGTCCTGTCACTGTCAAACAGAACCAGTTGGGGCAGGGTGAGTGTCTCCTTTGACATTGCAAAAGACAAGAAAAAGAGATTGAAAATAGTTTGCACTTATCTAATATCGCTAATGAAACCACAATGATGTCAATTCTGATCAAGCTGTAATCGGAGTTGCTGATTGTGTGATAACAGACTTCCTTTTTACGTGTTTTCTGCATGTTTGCAGTGGAAAAGACCATAAATGATTAACTGTGGGTGAGTGGAAATAGTGTAGAAAAAATAACTTTGCCACAACAACAACAAATGAGAGAGAAGACTTCAGTGTGAATGCAGAGAGGAAGGGGAGGAGAAGAGAATTCTGAGTATTATTAAATATGTGAAAGAAGACTCATTTACTTTATAAGAAGTAGAACACTCACACAGACACATTCACAACTTTGTGGTCATTGAAATTTGCGTAAGTGCTATTAATCAGCTCACCACAGATTATCATAGCTGTTTCTTTGGAAATGACACTTGAATTTAAACCTAGTGTTAAAAGGGAAAGCAGTAAAAACATGACTCAAATAAAAAGAAAACCCACAAGTTTGCTTAAATCCCTTTGGATCACATTCTGCCACCGATACTCAGAGTGAGTAAAACCTTACACAACAAAACGTCGTTCCTGAAGCCAGTGGGGTCAGGAGAGCTAGTCTTTGATGATAATAAAACCAGCAAAAAGACATCCTTAAATCTACCTCACACTCTTAAGGATTCTTTTAAAAGTTATTGCAGAGGGACCTGTCTGCCAGGCCTAAAATAAAGGATTACCCAGGGGTAGATTTATTTGGGGTGGGTAAGCCAATCACAGCCCCTCCCATTAGCACTGCTGGCTCGTGTCACCTGGTTTGACTGCAGCTGCATTTCTGTGTCACTGCTCCCTTTCACAGTATGGCTGGATCTGTCCCTGACATTGTGATCAAGGTAGTAGATGGGTGACAAACAATAAACCTGCAACCAAAACACAGTTTTTAGAAAATATTCTCAAATAAAACAGAAGAAAATGTAAGCAGAGTGGCTGTTGCTGGTGAATATTGTCAGTCAGGCAATAATTGATTCTGTCAGCCTTTCTCTAGCTGGACCCTGCTGCTGCTTGGAGAGGAAATCACCTCAGCATAATCGTTAATAAATGTGCTTAGCTGGATAACCACTGATCTCAGACCCTTTAAAAGAAAATACTGTCATTACTCTAAGTGTAAAAGATGAATAACCATCCCCTCTCGCAGTACCAGGAAGTTTAATCAGTCAACAAATATTCTGAAGTAAGCAGGTAGGAAGTTGCTGCTAGTCATCTATTATACCCTTCTGTTTCCTGTTGTATTCTTTCTTCTCCTTATAGCAGGCATAGAGGTCAACACATGTATAGAACAGACAGAATATTACCAATATTATTTTATAATGGAGATACCTTTTTTTATGGTTTGTGTGGAAGTCTTCACAGGCATATTCCTACATGCATCTTGGGCAGCTAAAAACCAGTTTTATTTCTAGCAGTAAGTGAAAGAGTATTTTTTGACCTCTTATTATTGCTGTGCATTATTTGGTGAATATTTTTCTGCAACATTGCCTGGATAGCATGCCTTTAAATGGAGAAGACCTTTAGGCTCCAAGACTGACTGATAATGATGCTATCTACCAAAATCTACTGAAACAACTGAACTTATGTGTGAGCTGTATCGTGTGTGGGCATGGATGGATGGAGCTGAGACAACACTTGTTACCATCAAGGGTAGACCTGTACCCAGTTTTCCCAATGCTCTCTGTAGTTTAATTTAGTCTTGTTTATTGTATTTTTTTATATCCTCTAGAAACCATCTAGACAAGTTATCTACATACACGTGGCTTCTTTTCAATGGGAGCAAATTTGTTCTTGTTGCTCCCCACAGCTGAATTTGCAGAGAAATAATGGGCACTGAAATGTCCACACACTTTCTCTGTGGCTGTTGAGGCAGCTGAGGTGCCTGTATTTCAAAGAAATGGGACAGTCAGAATGAAAACACTTTCATGATAAATCATAATTAAGGAGAAGACACAGTCTGTAAACTTCAGTCTTCAACAGGAGTACATATGCATGTGTGTGTGTATATAACTATACATGTATGTATGCACATGTAAACATTTCTATATTTATACATTTTTAATGTTCTTTCATAAGCATTGTTTTAATAGGGTAAATTTTCCCAAAATGGATTTTTTTTTTTAATATTCTTTTTTACATTCTGCATCAGAACAGTGGGATAACTGAATTTTCTAAAGTAGACAATTTCTGAAATATGAACTGATGCCTCAGGGTAAATATGAGACATCTGTGAAATCCTTTTGGACATTATCTTTCAGAATTAAAGGCTAAAAAATGAGAAGTTCTTTCTGTTGGCCAGTGTTTTGTAACTTTGTCATATTGAAAACTGTGATGGATATTATAATAATAGCTTAGCATCCAAGAATAGCTTATTCCCAAAACAACTGAAACACACAAGAAAGCAGAACTTCACTGATAGA
Source organism: Orthonyx spaldingii (assembly GCA_013397795.1). Taxonomy (NCBI): domain Eukaryota; kingdom Metazoa; phylum Chordata; class Aves; order Passeriformes; family Orthonychidae; genus Orthonyx; species Orthonyx spaldingii. The sequence goes on along the minus strand of VZTJ01001082.1, from coordinate 388,927 downwards.
TTTTTCATTTAAATAATAATATCCAAGAATATTTTAGAGAACTTGTACAATTAAATAAAAATAATGTTGATCTCACTTTATTTTGCCTCTAAAGAAAAGGACAGTAATATTTAAACAGAATAAGAATTGAGTAGCGGTAAAGTCTTCATTGTGCATTCAAGGATGATAATAGAACACTGAAATCATAAAAAAGGTGGCGTAATATGGCAGTCATTATTGCACCTTTATATACTTGCTTGTATATTTAATATATATATATAAGAAGTAGACTAGCACTAATTTTTTCTGATTTTAATGATAGGAAATTTTCAACCTAGCTCATGTGGTATCTTGTTTACATTAATTACTATCAGCAATTATTATTGTTCAACAAACCCATTATGACGAATATCTCCCTGTGCTGTGCCATGAGCAGAATGGAAAGACAGCTCCTGTCTCAGTCATGGAATTCTTCATCTAAGGTCACCTCACCTCTGTTTTCTCTCTTTGTAGGGGATTTTGAGGTGTTATTAAGGAAAGGGCACTTCTGTGAAGAAAACTGTTGATTTCCCCCGTTGTGTGAATGAGAATATTTTAAGTCCTGCTGTATCCAATTTCCAGCTGATAAAAGAAGCTGTGGAGATGCAGTTATGATGAGGGAAAAGTAGCGAACAAATAACTGGCAGATAAAAACTGGTTTAGAGACTAAATGGATGCATAACCTGACCTCAGGCTAGGCTAGGAAGCACAAAATTAATTAAATAAGAAATTTGGGACTAGGAAAAAAAATGTAAACTCAGCACTTTCTCATGCTTTGTAGAATATGGAGAAGAAAGTGTTTGCTGCTCTGAAGTTTCTCAGAGAAGGAAAAAGATGTTGGAGAGCGGGAGAGCCTTGGAGACTTTGTTGCCACTGAGAGCAAGAATATATAGAAGCAATTGCTCTTATTTCAAGTTACTTTCTGTGCAGACATATGTGATTTGTCCTGGTCATAACTAGATCTCTAACTTGATAAGGCACAATATTTTAGTGCTCTGACATAACAGGTCACTGGGTAGAGCAAGCTGAAACCTGTGGGAAATCTGTTTTGTTTTGGGATTGCTTTTAGAAAGTTTTACTAATGAGTTTTGATTTTGTTATTATTATTGAGGAATAGCTAAGAAGCTGTATCAAAAAGATTGATTTCGATTTGTTTTACATTACTACTAGTACAGTATAATAAACAGAAATATAAATATTCCTATATATAAAAATATCAATCTTTAGTTCAAAAAGACTAATATTCCTTTTTTTTTAAAAATAGCATTTATTCTGTCTTTAGCTAGTTCATTACTCATAAACATATTGTTTACCTCTTGCAGTTTTTTCAGTATGTTGTGTTAGTAACTAGTCCTATAAGCCTAAGAAGGACTTTCGGCTACAGCTTTTAAGCAGATTTTTTGTATTTTGAAAAACCACATTTTCTTGCTTGTCTGCCCATTAATCTTGCTAGCTTCTGGATTGATTTTTTTGGTGTTACCTTAACCCACCCCTAGCCCTCCTTTAAAAAGAAAAAGAATTAGTTTTCTTTTATCCTTTATGAAGTCATAGAATCTCAGAATGGTTTGGGTTGGAAAGGATCTTAAAGATCATCTAGTTCCAACACCCCTCCATGGGCAGCGACACCTTCCACTAGACCACATTGTTCAATGCCCCATCCAACCTGGCCTTGAACACTTCCAGGGGCAAGGCATCCACAGCTTCTTTGAGCAACATGTTCCCATGCTTCACCACCCTCACAGCAAAGAATTTCTTCACAACATCTAACCTAAACCTGTCCTAGTTGTTAAATTCTCCTGTCCCTACATGCTCTTGTAAAAAGCCACTCTCCAGCTCTCTTGTAGGCTGCTGTCAGGTCCTGGAAGGCTGCTCAAATTTATTCCATGAAGCCTTCTCTTCTCCAGAATGAACAACCCCAACTCAGCCTGTATTCAAAGGAGAGCTGCTCCAGCCCTCTGTTCTTCTGCGTGGTCCTCCTCTGGACTTGTTCTAACAGGTCCATGTCTTTCCTGTGCTGGGGCCCCAGACCTGGATGCAGTGCTCCAGGTGGGGTCTCACCAGAGGGAAGTAGAGGGGAAGAACCCCCCTCACCCCGCAGGACGGGCTGCTTTGGATGTAGCCCAGGGTATGATTTGCCTTTTGGACTGTGACTGCACTTTGCTGGCTCATGTCCAGCTTATTGTCAACCATCACCCCCAAGTCCTTCTCCTCGGGACTACTCTCAATCCATTCTCCACCAAACATACATTTGTGCTTGCTTTAGGTATTATGATCCTTATTAAAAGACAATTAGGGCAAATTAATATAGATACTGTCTGAGAGATTGACAGGGTGGGGGTCTTTCAAGAGTGAAAACAATATTCTATTGCAAAATTCATAAACATTTCCAGAAAAAAAGTTAAATTAGTAATTTTTTTGTTTACAATGATTTTCTGTTTCAGTATGCTCTGTAAGCAAGAGAATTCTCTCTTCATTTAGATATCTCTTTGTAATCCTAATGGAGATTTGTTCTTGGAATATATGCTTCATATTTTATTTATAGCAAGTCCTAATAACAGCAGAACAATTCCCTTTGGGTTTCCATATTTCTACCATTATGACTGAGCCAGATATGTTAATCTATACACAATCAAGTGGTTTGCCTGGGTTTTACAGAGACTTTCCCCTATTATTAGGTATTTAGAACACACAAAATTGCATTTTTCATGCTAGATGGGAAAGTTTTTAATTAAGTGATGGGTCAAGAAAACAAGTTTGTCTGGTGAAGTAATAATCTGGAGGAATTTCTATTTTTAGATTTCCTGTAAAGATGAAGAGAACATATTCTCCCTAGCTCTAAAGCTCATCCCTTTCAAAGATTTTTGTTCCACTCTCAGTGGAAAGCACATTGGTTTACAATCATCTTGAGTTCGTCAAATTGTCTGTTTTCATAAAAGGTTTGTGTATTTGTAATTTGTTGTCATATACACAGGCTTAAAATATACATTGAGATACTGGAGTTTTATGGGATGAACATTCTGATTTTTTTTATTACTTCTACTTTTTTGATTAGTTCTACTTTTACAACAAGTTAATAAAATTATACCTCAGAAGAACTCTATGATGGAGGCATATATTAATATGCTACTTTTGCCTTTGTCATATGGCAGCTGGAAGACATAACAAAGATCATCCAGTAATATTGGTAGGGTCAATCTACTGCTGTCAAAACAATATTTCTAGCAGTAATAGTGGGATCAATTACAAACCAGTGTTTTAGCTCCTCCTCTCAAGAGAAAAATGATTAAAATAAACCAGCAGATTTTAACAGATTTTGAAGGAAAATAGTCAGTAAAAGTGATTACAAAAAATGTTGAAAAACACTGACTGTCATTCAAAACCAATTCTGTTAAAAGGCTTTTATATATCTCACACATTTTTGGAAGCTAATAGAGGATTGTTTACTGTAGGTAAAACCCACAAAGAGAAGCAATTAAGAGGTAGGGATAATTCTAAGTTTTCCTTAGTTTATTAATTCCTGTTGAATACCAAGGTATCAGAAAGCTATTTCTGCTTCATATTGATGCAAGCTACCTACCCATTATAGTGGGCAAAAATACATTAAGATCTGTCTTATGCACTGTTCTTAGTCATTGCTTCTGCTGTTCTTATAGGAGAAATTAGTACAGCAGCAGGTATGGACAGTAGGGCATGGACATATGTGTTATACTCTGGTGCCTCTTATACACAGAAAAATAAGCCTGATCAACATTAAGCTGGAAGGTTTTTCAGAAAATAAGCTAATGGAATTACGTAAATGCCTGATGTTCTTTTAAAAATGGTTAAAGACATAAAATTGAATATGAGTCTTAAAATTACATTTAAAGCTGTGTTAGCAAATACTAATAACCTTTTCTCTTTGCAACATCCCCTGAGATCTGTCTGCTGCAGTAGGGATTGGCCTCTCTGCCACCTCAGGATGTGACTTGATATAGCAGGAGCACCGAGTTTGAAGGATACTCCATGACCAACACAGAAAGTCCGATACTATAGGTGTCCTGTGTGGTAACTCATGCAAGTGCAGGGCAAATCTACAGTGTATGTCCAGTGAGTCCAACCTGCACTAAGCAGAAACTCTACCTAGATGTGTAGATAATGTAAAATATCAGTCATCACAACCCAGGCACACCAGCTTTCCCAGTCAGACACACTAAAAGGACAACCGGTAACATCACATTTCCTTTCAGTTTTATTCCATTGGTATTAGAAAGGATTCCAGGCGAAGCAGATTTTACCCCTCTTACTGTGCAAACCATTACAGTGTCAGCAGTTGCCACTCCATGGTCCTTCCTGCACTTGGGAGATAGTTACTGCAATCACAGCTGAGTGGCCAGTGTTGCTCATTAGATACCTACTGCAGTCTTGGTGAGCAATATTGTGCCATGAATAGTAAGAGCCACACCCTCCAACAGGCAAAGCAACTCCAGCATTGAAGAGCTGAGACCCTGACTCTCCAATTTTACTGGTCTTGACTATATATTTGAAATATGCCATTGACCTAACATAACGAACAAGTGTTTGCACCAAAACCCCACATTTAAGTGCATGTGCAGAAAGTAAGACATTTCTCTCTTGAAATAATGCTTCATTACTCCTGTCATTTTATGTTGATAACTGTTAAATAGCTTTTGCTTTTGTCATCTCTGTCTAGAATTTAATTTTCTGCCTTTATTTCTATTTCAGTAATGTTTGTCCACCATATCTCATAACTCAGCTTTGTCTGCTAGTGCCTCTATCATGAATTTTTGTTCATTTTTGATCTCTTCATTACTCCACATTACTTACTTTTAATGTTGCATACATTCTGGCAGTTTTAATTCTAGTTTGCTGCTGAAGAAGAGAAAAAAAACCCACTTAATTTCACAAGAAAGAATATTTATCAAAAAATGTGCATTTTCATAAATTTAGAACACTGGAAAAAGAAAAGGTAGGGGGGGAAAAGCAAAAATTTATTCTTACTTTTAAAGGAGGAAAATTCAAATGGAAGGTAATTTGAATTAAAGGATTCCATATACAGTAAAGTACTCTGATGATCAACATCTGGCTTGGGGCATGGCACCTCCAATTCCAAACAGTGATGGAGTTTTTGCATGCAGGTTCATCAGTATTTTGCCAGAGTTTATTTTTGCCTTTAAGATTACTGACACTCAATACTTTGAGGTCATTTGAACTGACTGTGTTATGCATGGCTATTCTGAAAAAAAAAATCATAATTCTATTCAGGATAAGATGATTTCCTTGTTTTGTTCTTCCTGTGACCTAAACCCAGTGCTGCACTTAAAATGTAGATCTACTTTCAGTTATGTTCTCTGGACATCCTTTCTGCAGGGTTAGAATTCAGTTTTTGAAATATGTCACTTAACAGTTGCATGAAAGATCACTTCTAGATATGCCATGTGGCTTCAAACAAACAAACAAACCAACCAACCCCAAAAGAAGGGGTAAGAGTATTCTAAATCAGCCAGGTGTACTTTGAATTGCATCTTAAAAGATGCTCAGAGATTGCTCATTTCAACAAAGGGTTTCTGAGTGTGACAAAAACCCTAGTAATTTAAAGGAAAAGAATACCTGTTCATTTTTTGTTATACTTTTATTCCAATTATCAGTGTAATATATATTTTTAAAATCATGGATTATATTGATATATATAATGTAGATGCTCTTAATATCATTCAGCAGTATTTACAACTCACCTGCATGTTTCAATGTATACTTTACTGTCCAAATCTTCCTTTGTGAAATATTGCCTATGGAATGTCTTGTCACAGAAAAGTCTAATCACAGTGTGGCTTACTATTTCCATAACATCTGTCTTTTCTACTATAGAACAGATTAACAATTATGTCTTAAAAAAAAAAAAAAAACCAACAAAAACAGAAAAGGGAAACAAAAACATTCAGCTTAGACAGCAGTAGCTAGCTGTGCTACATGTATGTCAGAGGAAAAAGTCTCCCCCATAGTGCAGCTGGTAGGGTGCACACTTTCTCTTCTCATTGTATAAGAGAATGCAGTATTATTTCTATTTCAAAATGGTTGTTGAGGGTGTGGGAAGGGAAGAGATGGGAGACTCTCCCACCGTCCTGTTTCCATACATGCAAGGCTTTTCAATTGTGTTAAGCAGTATAAGAGAAGGAATTTTTTTTTAAATTAGTGTTTTGTTTTAGCAATGGTTGCTGATGTGTACATGTAATACAGTTTTAATCAAATCCCAAATGCTGAAGACCTTTCAGCAGTATCTTAGGCAGCACTGTGCAATGCTTATTCCACTTGAAGTGGCCACTAGGGAGGTACAATTAGCTGTTCCCATGGAGAAGTTTGTTATACTAATAAATAATAAGTAGTGTAGGTAGAGATGGAATCAATTAAAGATATTTTTGACCATCTAATGGTTTATGGGAATACTAAATAATTGACAACAAGTTTTGACTATGTGTTCCATAAGCATGTTTTATTGTAACTGAAGTGTTACCACAGAGCAAGAAATGCCTCTGTGTTGATAGTCATAAAGGTTAACTTATACCACTTTCTTAATCATCACTGCTTATAATGTTCCCCATTAACCCTTTCTAAAGAGTTAAAATGTAGACATAAGTACGCATGTACTCCACATACTGCTGCAGCAAATCTTCTTTTTCTTATATTTTTAAAAAACCAAAAAGATACTTGAAATGTTAGGAAAACGAGAAGTTATTGCTCTCTCTATCTTCATGTGTTTGCTTGAATAACTCAGAATTAATTTTGTTATTTAAGACTGATTTGACAAACTTGTTCAAACCATAGCTTAATCACTTTTATTTGCCTGAATTAAAAATATTGACAGAGATTCAAACCAAAACCAGCTCTAGCCATCCCTTGGGGGGAAAAAGGATTTGTTCAGTAGTATTTGCTGAAGGCAAAATGCAGCAAATATAAAATCAGATTCACCAGCCCTTTAAGTCTGATTTGTTCCACTTCAACAACAACTAGTTTTTGAGGTTTCCCTACCATTAGAGAATTAATGGATGACCTGAACACTGTCATAGCTCTTATACCTTTTTTTTTCTCTTCATAGGTGTAGAGCCTTTAATGGAAAAGCAATTGTTGGCATAGATAACTTGAACTCAGAAAGGAGATGAAGTTTTAGGACTGAAACTAAAATGAAAACATGCAGTATGCAAAAACCATAGCTCCTATTGCACTTTATACTCATCAGTATCTGCTGAAGAGCCAAAATACTATGTAATTTGGCAATGGTCCTAATTTTTTTCAGTTAGGAGGATACTACTACTACTACTACTACTACTAATGTCTCAGAATATGATGATTCTAAAAGTGGAATGTCTGTTGTTATTATCTATCAGAAAATAAATTGAGATCATTCAATGACTGATGAGGACTTGAATGAAACAATATTTTCAATTTTATTAGAAAAAATTCTACCTCTTCATTTTGTGAAGAAATGTATCCACTAATGAACATTTTTTTGCCCTTAATATTCTAGAAAGTTTTTATTATTATTATTAGCACAGTTTCAATGAGAAGTAACAAAATATACAACTTTGAATCCTTTATTTCTCCAATGTAAAAGAAAGTGCACATGCCATTCCTTCAAAGAAAGAACAGTTCAGGCTACCCAAGTTGCCATTAACTCATGAGCTCATTGTGACTACATTTTCTACTTCTGGTCAGTGTGCTACAGGAGGTCTCTGTAAGAGCTAACAACATTCAATCCCATGTATTTCTGTATTTGATATTATCCTGGGGCATGGAAACATGATGGATAATATGTACTGCTTTAGGAAATCATCTGCAACCAGATTTCACACGCCATTTCTTGATGAGAGTTCAATTTTGCCACTTTTGGAAAAATATTCCTTTTTCTATTTGACTTTTGTTCCTTTTTCTATTATGTCATGACGTTTTAGAGAGAGAGAAAGCTGAAGTTTCTACTACATGCTCAGAAAAATGTCTTTGTGTGCTTGCCCCCCTTTATGCCCCTAATAACAAGCCCTACTCTCTCTCCCTTGGTTAGTTCCTACCAGTCTATTTAGTGATGGATGGTTTGAGATCTGGTGCCCTAAAGCTGAATCAAACCTCTGTAAATATGGAACTCTGGGATTTCAGTCTAATCACCTTGAAAAGCCCTTCTTTTTGCTGATCCTGCAGGTTTCTAGCTATCTTTTGACTTCTGTGAAACCTCCTGGCTAAGCCATTTTGCTCCAAACATAAGAGGAATAGTCATTGGAAGATTTGTTGCATGACTGTAAACTACACTTTTATTTGTCTTCTATTCAGTCTTGGTTATTTACTGGGGCTAACTCTCATGCTTGAGAAAACAATCTTGCTTGAGAAAATATTCTTGCTATTCTCCACAATTTAACATATAAGTTAACTCAAAATTTTCATATGGCAACTCTTAAAAAAGAAGAGCAAAATATTCTAGTGTTCTAGACATTAGACACACAAGTGACTAGAATAATTGATACATCACTTACAATTTTTCTTAAAATAAATATGGCAGTCTTTGCATCATTTTTCTGTTTTGAGAGAATAAGTAGCCTCTGTGTTTCTGTGGAGTCAAGGCAAAAATCGGAGAGAATGCTGCTGCTATTTCACACAAATGATAAAACTCTGTGTTGAGTATCTAAAGGCACAGGCTTCAGAGCTGTTGACACACCACTTCAAGATTCTTCATGGTTGCAACCCATGGAAAATCTATTTTTTTCACTACTCATTTTTAAAAATGGTTTCAATTAATTTTTAAACTCATATTTTCAACTATCAAGAAAACTATTGAATTTGTGGATGGGAGTATTTGTGGAAAAATGTCTAATGTTAAGGAGTATTGAGAGAAGTCGAATTTTGACCTGAAATATGTGGGTTTTCTCAAGCTGAATGTAGTTCCAAATATTCATTTGGGATCTACAAATAAAACTATTTGGTAGTATTCAGCTGATCAAAAAAACCCCGAACCCAAATATTTGAATTTATGGAATTTAAACTCGAAAGCATGTACAAGTGAGAGCCTAGGAAATGTAACTCCATTAATATGGCACATAACATCCAAGAAGAGTACTGTGTCTCCATCTGCTGGTCAGCAGAATAACCCTCTGCCTTCCTGGAACTGGGGTGTAGTAACCAAAGCCCAGAAGGCTTTTGTTCTCTCTCTTGTCATCAGTGGGTAATTAGTTTGAAAAATCTCATTTCCTATACTAAAAGGACTTTGAAAATGGCAGTTACCAAAGGGACATACACCACAGTTTACAGCATAAATAAATTTTTTTATTCTGTTACTTTAAAGTCTGGTTTATTATCATCCCCATTTTCCTTTCAAAATGGATTAGATTTATACCACAGGGGGAAAAAATCCAATGAAAGTCACTGATTCAATTCAAATTTGGAGAAAATTGCAACATTTCATTTCAGTAAAATCATTAAGAAAGGAACATGTTCAAAAAGTAAGAGGGATAATCAAGAATTAAAAAAGATTAAGCAAACCCAATGTTTATTCAAAAGGTCATAATTTCAGTAGAGTGATTTGTTCAGATTAAGGGGTTTGATCGAGCTATTAATAAGAAAATACGTGTAAACATGTCTTGACCATAGCATAGGTTCATTGTGAGAAAGTCTTTCACCTTTAAGAGTTCTGTTTGTGTTTGGATTGGTTCAGATCATCGAAGGGAAAATGTATTATATTTAGGTATGTTTAAATAGATTTCCTCTGTCAGTGGCAGAATTTCTGGTGTCTGGAAGAACCCATTCATCTTAAATTGAGGTTAAGATGCTTTTCAGAGAAGAAGATACAGAAAATCCTGTTCCATGTCTCTGATTTTAAGTGGGAATTCAGATCTAGGTCTTCTGTGGACAATTTTCAGAACTGCTTTACAACCATTACAAAATTAATCAAGTTTAAGGAATATTTGTTTCTGAGAATGAACAGAACAACTTCTTAGAGGAGATTTTGTCCCTATAATTAGTCATCTAGGCTTCTTGGGGATAAAGGAGACAAATCCACTTGTCCACTTGATATAAAACATAACAAACTTCCATGCAGGCACCTTTAATCAAAGCTGTCAGTCACAACTGCTTTCTGGTCACTCTTGTTCGCATAAAAGAGTTTCAGAGGAATTCCCTTTTACCCCTTTCTTGCTTGCTCTAGAATACAAAATCCAAACCGACAGAATTTTTCATGAAATGAAATTCTGGTTGCCTCTGCTGTGTATCACTCAGAAGATTTCACACATCCCTAAGTTTCCTCTTGAACAGTAGTTAAAAAAAAAACAAAACAGAGGAAGGTTGGAGTATAATTACTGGTTTTTAGATGAATGAAAAGAATGTTAATTAGAAGTTAATATTAAAGATTACAGGCATTGTAATCCATGCACTCTAGTGAAAGGAATTACTTAGTATTTCACTAAGATTAAAACCTTTGGCAGATATCGGTATTGTAATTTTTCATTTAGATTTATGATATGCCCTTGTGCCAGGGCCTTGATGTCAGAATCAGCTTTTGGATCAAATCTTCAGCTGGCATAAGCAATGTAGCTCCATATAATTTTACATTTATTGCAAGAAAGCAACTTATGGCAGTAAAAGAGTGTTGTAAGATATAGTAAAAATCAAAAGCTGTCATGAAAGTTTACTGAATAATTTTCAGTGCAAAGCTTGGCTGAAGCAGTAATGAACTGAAATGTCCCACTTACAGCTGCTTCAGTTTTAAACAATGAAAGCTGCTGCAGTTTTTCGTAGCAGTGAAATTATTATATGAAACAGATGCATCTGTAGTGACACTGCTAACACTGATCTCAACTCTGTCAGAGTTGTGTAGAAACAGCAAAATGCCAATTTTACTTACGGGAAAAATTCGGACACCTAAAGTGAAGTTATCAGTGGCTTGACTGAATTTTACGTTACAACTTCATTTTTTACATTTAATGTGTAATTGAAGTGCTTTATGTACTGTTTATTATCGCAATGAAAAGGTAGTCAGAATGAACTTCTCTAGGCTGGTAAACTGCCTCTTATTAGCATTGAAACTATATTTGCAGCGCATTATCTTAGACTAATTTTTTTTTTTGTATAAGGAAATTGCCATCAAAGCATAGTTAATCTGAGCTGAATTAGATTATAATTGGAGTCCTTATGAATGGGGATTTAAAATTATTCTGTATTGTCACAGAGTAACAATACATTATTAGGATATTAAAAGTAGTTGGCAGCAGTATCATAAGAATATTAACACTTGTGCAGAGTTAACTCAGTTCATTTTTTGTTTGCACATTTTTCTTGTATCTTTTCTTATAATAAACTGCAGAAACGTCAGTGCATTAAAGGTTTTTCAGCTTTAAAAATGCATCACATATTAAGATATAGCTTAAGAAAGGAGTCTATCCAAAGCCTTTTGAAGTCAATTGAAAGACTGCGACTTCAATGAGCTTTGGATGGGGCCCACAATGTGCTTGTTGCAAAGTAACAGCTGTGCAGGCCTTTGTTTTGAGGAGAATCTGAAGTCTTATATTTGATGGTTGGGATACAGTGAAAAGCAAAAAAGAAGAAAGATGGAGGCAAGATAATACATAACATTTAAAAATGGAAATGAATGCTGTTTGTCTTAATTAGGAGATGCATCATAAGCCTTTGGCTTTCATTATTCAACTGAAAATATTTGAACAAAAAGCATCTGAAGAGGTCAGGATGTTTCTGTGAAGTTTTTGTAGGAGGGCATATGAGCACTATCTTGCAACCAAAAGGGAGTAACATCTCACAGCCCTTTCATATACAAATGAAGAAGCATGGCGTATCTACTTGACTTTTTTATTTCTCTAACATGTACATTGGGGGTAGTGTGGGGGGTGGTTTACTTACAGCTTACAGCAGAAGGAAGTACCAGTGACTCAGAATTCAGTTTGCTGGGGAGTGAAATTCAACTACTTTTTCATGTCATATATGATTACGTAGTTGGTAACCTTTAGAAATAGTTAACATGGCAAACATTGGCATAATGCAGTCAATTCTATGCCCAGTGAGTAGAAATAAATGTGAGAAATCAACATTGTCAGATAAAATATATTTGAATAGCTAAATAGATGTGCCAGCTGATGCTTACTAAAATCTTGTATGCATATATATATGTATCTCAGTTTTAAGAAATATAACTACATAAAGGTCAAATACCTCTTGACTGTCATTTGCCATAGTTCTTTCTCAGCAAGGCTTGTTAATAGCAGAACAACAGTACAATTTTTTAACTTTTGTTTTGTAATACCTGTCTCCATTATTTCTGATTTGCTCTATATAAAAGGCACTGCTGAAAAGGCAGTGGCAGTGGCAAACACAGCCTGTACATTTCAGCTGGACGAAAACAAGAAGGAAACATAGAGGCAGAAATGAAGAACGGTTGAGGCATTGGGACCACTCCCGTGCTATCAGAGGGTACACATCATATGCCTTAATAAAGGGATCAAGATCTATCAAATATATTTTTACCATCATTGCTCTATTTGAAGGATGGTTCCAGATGTTCCTTGCTGTAACGCTGTAAAATATCTGATTACCAAATGAATTTTACTCTTAATAAAAACATACCAGTTTATTCTTCTGACATCAATTTTAACATTCATTCTTTAGTGTTTACCACTACTGTATTTACTGATGGCTGCATGTACCTTTCTCAGCCTTTGATTAGAATAAGCAAAGAAAAACCCTTTTTAGTATTCTCACATATTTCTTGCCCATTACATAGCTGTTATCTGTATCCTTTTCGCAGATTGAGTTTTCTCTTTGTTTTCGTGGGCATAATTCTATATTTTTGGTATTCCAGATAAGATCTTACCAATATCCAGTCACTTTCCTGTCTATTCTGGAAATACCTTGGCTGTAGCACATCTACCCTGACTGCTTGCATATACCTTTTCTTTGCTGCATCACAATGGCTGTTTATAAACTCCAAGACACTTGTGCCTTGTGGCACACCACGGTGGTCCTGGCCTTCTTGAAATTCTGACTGACTACCCATACAGAGTACAGTTTAGATGTGAGTAGTGACATTAATTCTATTAGCACTTCTGGTGACTGATAAAAACTGCTGCTACCATATCAACCTCTACAGAAACTGTATTTTCAGAGAAATGCACCCAGCCCACAAGGCTGTAAAGAAAATCTTCCAAATGGTAGCTGGATCTAGACCCATGTAAGGCTAAGCATGCTGCAGACATGAGCACAGAGCAACTGTCTATGTTCCTGTCCTCTTTTAATTTTCATTTACTGTGAAGGCAAAGAATAAGTTTCTTGATGGGCTCATGCAAAATACATTGATAATTGCATAATCAAACCATAAAAGAAACAAGTCTAGGAAATACTTGGCTTTTACAGAGTCCTAGGGGTTTTGTTCAATGACATTTTACAAAAACAAAAGAAAATGTTGCCACTGCACCTGGTTTCACTGAACAAATGGTTTTTTTTGTTTGGTGTTTTTTAGGGGGGAGGGGACCTCATACAAGCCTTTATATGATGATATTTAAGTATTTTGAAAAACTTATGCATGGAACTGAATTATGGAAAATTCTTGCATCTTTCTTCTTTTCTGTGTACTTTCAACATCTTGTTGAGTATTATTATTCAATCAAAGCCCCAAAAGTATATATTAGAAGATGTATATACTGATCAGAAGCACAGAAGCAGTTTGTCTGGATACAGTAGCAACACAAATTTAAGATTGTACCATGCAGAGCATGCAATCATTAAACACTTTGACACTTTGAGGACTTTTGGCTAATGTCTCTGTTAAAGGACAGCACCATTTCTTCATTCATTGCCTGGGCTGGAGAGGGAATATTAACTTTCTCTATAACTGGTACGATGCTTCCTTAGATTTGGGAAATAAATCATAGTCTATAATGCGTTTCCCCACTTCAGAGCTGACTGCTTCTACTCCTTCGTGACTGCAGCAGCAAAGGGAAAGATATAATGCAAAGTCTCTTCTTCAGGAGACATTTTAAAATATTACTTTTTGACAGGATTTTCTGTTTTCCTTTTCCTCTCAGCTTTGGATGGCTAAAGATGTCAAAGGCAGGAATACTTTAATAGTTTTATTTGTTTCATGTTACAAATATCTCTGCCATAAGTAGGTGCTGTAGAATGTGCTTCTAAGCTTTTTAATGTATTATCAATGTCAGCCTAACTCTCAGATAACTTCTCTGCAGCTAGCTAGGACTTGAAATAATGAGCTTCTTAGAGCATTGAAGCAGGGCAAAAAAGTATTGGAAATTCCACTGTGAATATTGTGCTTGCAAAACAGTCTTGGCTGCCTGTAATTTAGTAAGAGTACCAGGCAGTTTCTTTGATCTTAATGTTTAAATGTCTCTATAGAAAACTTTGTTAAGTTTTTTTTTTTTTTTTTCATTTACACCTGAAGTCATTTTCTTTGTTTTCCTGTTAAATGTTCAATAGAAAATTAATGTGTTTTGGATCAAGCACATGTGCATTTGTTTGGCCTTGCATTATTCATTAATAGAATTTATTTATTTATTTATTTATTTGCTTTCTAAGCAAGAAAAAAATGCTTTATCCTGTGAGACATATTTTGCAATTGTATTAATATCATTTATTGCTTATGTTCAGTGGCGAGACAGGTATATATGAAAGTGTCAAATCTCCTAAAATCAGTGTGACTTTTGGACATTCATAAATATTAAGGCCCAATTCACAATGAAATTTACAAAATGGAATAAAGTTGAGGTATGCGGAAGCAGAAATCAGTGCAGTTTTTTACAGGAAACAGGGTTTTGGTTGACCCGGAAGTGGCATTACAATACCCTGCACACCAAAGTGCAGTCAGCTATGCCAACGTGGAAGGAATTTTCAGGGAACAAGTGTGCCTGAAACAACACCATCCTCAGAGAAACCTCTCCCTGCTCAGCTGTGTCTGTCACTATACTAGTTCAGGGTTTACAGCTCTCTCTCATGGACTTAAATGTCCATGATGTGCTCTGTGATTTCACCATGGCTCTGTGTCTTTTCAAACAATAGCAGTACTAGTTATTCATGTTTTGTACAATAGCCTCAAGACTAGAACCACTACCTGGCCACCAGGAGACAGGTTTTACATGCAGCTAAAGAAGCTACAGATTACTTTTCTGGATTACTGCTAAAATAACATCTAAGACACACAACAAGTTTATTTGGCCTCATATGGATCACCTGTCACTGGCTTCCAGCTGCCACCTAAATCTCAGGTCAAAATCTTGCCCAGTATCAGGGTTTTTTTTTAATTTGGAAGGGGAGACATATGCAAAATACTTAAAAGGCGCAATGTTCTATAAGTAACCAAGTATTTTCACTGTTGAACATGATTACACTGACAATTTGTTTAGTACTTGAGGCTCTCACATTTCTCCATGAGTTTAAAGCAAGGAATAGCCATTTGTTTAGAGATTTGAGAGGTTTTTCTTCTCATTTTCAGGAGCTAAAAGCTTTTGATTCCTCTTGCTCTCATCACTTCCTTGTAGATAATTGCTTGGTAACTTGGGGCAAATGTTGAGCTTTGAAAAGTGACCACTGGAATTCTACAATCAGAAGACATTGCTGAATGCTAGAGAATGAATGGGAATGCTACTCAATAGGCGAAGTTTTAGGGTTAATTGCATTCGTACCTCAACCTAAAGTTCATAGTTGAGGAAACCAAACAGAAATTATGTGTTTCAACAGAAATGTCAACTCATTGTTTTGGAAGCATCCTGTTTTGAAATATCTCTTTAGACTAACAGGCAGCTTCTTAAGAAGTTTCTGCTTTGCCTTCCTGAATACTAGAAAGCACACATGAATCCTTCAGGCACATCAGAAGGTTAGACAACGTTATATCAAAATAACTGAGGCATGTAAATTGAAAACTGAAGTGTATTGCCATGATAAATTTTATAGAAAACAGGAATACACAGAAAAACTCTCTATATTGTTATTCAGTGAAAGGTAAGTAAGGGAAGAAATGTGACAATGATACAGTGAATTATATGCATTAATAAGGCTGATGGTTTTTCTAGTGATCTTTAAATAGAGAAACAGGTTGTGTTTTCACCACTGATGAGATCAGATTGCAAGAACATTTGCTAATATATACTAATTATCACTCAAGTGTCCCACCTGTTCTTGAGCTGGTGACATCACTCCTTTCATTGCACCTCACTTTTCTGTACTTGAGGATGTATAAGTTGAAGTGAAAATGGAGGGATAAATCTCTTTTCCGTTATTGCCTACTATGTAAGCAAGAGTTTTTCAGAGCAATAATAATTTAATAAATATGTGTTATAAAATGCTTAAAATCATGATGATTGCCATCATAAAATAAAAACTGTTTCCATACAGTTATTAGTTTTATCATTAGAAAAGCTACCCAGAGCAAATGAGGAATGCCAGGATGTACAGAAATTGTGTTAAATATCTTGGAATTTTAAAGAGAAAACTATGTTTTTCTGAAGATTCCTGTGGATTTTGTCAAATTTCAACAGATAAATATGCCTTGTGGACCCTATTTACTATGTCCAATGTCTAAGAACTGTGCTACAAGATACAGCACAGAAACAAAGCAATGGCTTTTGATCAGTCTGACTTAATTTATAACAAGAAGTCTTGATAGCAAGCTAAGATTCCTTTTGTCACGTTGTACATTCTTCTCTCAAACTTTGACTCCTATGCAATTATCCCCAGGTTCAAGATAGAAATGCACTATATCCACACTAGATAAACCGTGTTAATAAAGATTCAGGAATAGGATTTCTTTTAGTAGTTTCTGCTAAGCTTCAGAACCGCTCTGTAATTTTAGCTACATATTCTTGTAAATTAATAGTTTCATCAATTTCCTTAGTTACAATCACGTTATTCAAGATTCTGCCTTGGAATTCATTCATGATCAGACACATGGAGCCATGTCAAAAATAAGAGGTATTTAACACTTACAATGTTCAGCAAATATTATTTAAAAATAATTTTCTAAATTCCCTGAGAAACTGTATAATTTTGAGGTGTAAAAAAGGTACCTTAATGATGAAGATTTTGTTTCTAATAAACTAAGTACTTTGATGGAAATACTCCACCAAGATTCTTAAATAAGTTGTTCTTTCTAAAAAAATAGTTAAGTGTGCAGATACTAATAAGGATGGATATCCCAGGTTTTTTTCTGCACATATTGAACTCCTGAATTAAAAAGATGTCTCAAAATTTCATTTAAATGGTGTGTTTCACTGAGGTTTGGAAATACTGCTGCTGTTCAGTTAGCACCATTATATGAATATGGAAGACTGGCTTTCTTTACAGAACGCAACTCACAATTTTAATGCATTTTTAAAATTGTTGCATTTACCCTTTTATGTAGCAATTTATTTTAAGCCTTTACATCATTTGAAAATTGAAGGTGTACAAAGTTGGAAAATACAAGTACAAAAGACCAAATGAAGACAGACGGTGACCCCATACATCACTGAAGACAGACTAAATAATGGTTCTTTTGCAACAAACTTCAACGTTAACCAAAACCGGACCACTCATTCTTTAAACAGAAAAAGTGCAAGACATAGAGCTGCTACTCTACAGTATTTAAATTTATGTTGACTGTCTTCAGCCATTTGGTAAGATTCACTTTAGTCTTAGAATATCCTCTTGTTTTCACAGAAAAGGCAAAACATCTAAGTAGGGGATTTCAACTAGAGCAATTCTTAGCACTTCCTTTGTTATATTGAAAATATCCATAGTGAAATCTGTGTTCTTCTTTACTTCCAGAAGTCATTGCTACGGCTTTTAGCTTCAGTGAATCCTAGCTTCCTATAGGACATAGCTGAACATTTCTGCAACTGACAGACAATCATATGTGAAGGATTTGCACATATTAACATGTTTTATTCTGAGCACTAAATAAATAAATAAAATAAATAAATGAAATAAAAGTTTAGGATTTTGTTAGTTTTCATTCCAGTCTGATGACAGTTTTTCACCATTCTGATTATCTGTCAAAACATCAGGACACTTGTAAATTATTGTAGTGGGATAATAAGGCCAGCTCAATTTCCCTGTTCTAAGAGGGGACAACACTTGCAGTAAGGAAAACATTCCTGCAACACCAAGTTTTCCCTCATTTAGTTCCTGTATTTGTTTTATTCTTATGCATAATTTGAGTAAGTTTTCTAACTGATGGGAAAGAATGAAAGGAGAAACATTGCTGAATACAGGAAATAGTGTTAGTGATGCAAAACTTTGGCACTTTCCTCAATTCTGGAAAGAATTGAAGTTAATTATAAAGGGCATAAAATTGACTCTTTTTTCCATACACTTGGTAGAACACTTTTTTTTTCTGTGTTATTTGTAGTACTAGCTATTTGGATCAATGGATTGCTAATTAGAAACTGACTTTGGAAGGCTGCAGCATGCTTCTCAATGATTCATGTGTTTGCATTGATTTTTGCATAAAAGCAAAATCTAGCTGTAATATTTAGCACTTAGAAATTGGTCCTCAATGAACTATTTGTAGCTTAATAGGCTTGATAATACTTGGAAGCTCATTATTGTGTTTTTATCATTATTTCTTGGATTAAACTATATACATACACACATATGTATATACACACAACACTCACACTCACATACGGAGCTGTATTAAGCCAAAAGACAAGGTAGGCAGCAGCTTATGGCAGCAGACTGTGTGCTTCATCTATGCCAAAGATGGGGCCCGGCTTTCCAGGCTGAACAGCAGGTCTTTGTTTCCTGCTTTATACAGCCATCTTCCTCTCCTGCTGTTGCTAACACTGAGTGAACCAACAGGATGTAACCTAGGGATGTGCAGCTTCTTAGGGAAAGGATAGTCACTTTTCTGTCTGTCTTTCCTTCAGGAAGGTGTATGGCCTCTCTGACAGCCATCCCTTTCAATGTTCTGCTGTTGAGTATCCCAGTCAGAACAGGCCTTGCCTCTGTGGGAGGACAGGACACTGCAGGCCTTCCTATCAGGAAAAGGGTAGTAGACAAGGATGGGTCCATGGGTGATGAGTAAAGGGTGGATGGCGGAAGTTCTATGCTTCAGGAAAGTGAGGGAGATTACCTATGAAAATAGTCAAGATCTCAGAAGTGCAGAAGGAAAGAAGAGCTGTCACTACCCTGATAACACAACCCCACTAAAGCCTCACTTAGCTTCTCCAGCCTTTTTAGTCTTCTCAATCACTTTGTACCCAGAATATCACGGACCTTCATTGACCTCTGAGTTGCTAGCTCCAGTCTTACTCCAGAAACCCCATTCTCTCCCCCCACAACCCATCTGTTCTGTCCGCTGAAGCCTCCACTGAATCTTTTTAGCCTCTTTCTCCCATCTGCTGTGACCCATATTGCTGCTTCCATAAAACTGATCCTGCCTACACTGCTGAGAAGCCTTCAGCTGAGTTAGCATATACAATATGGATTGTTGGTGTCATATGGCCTATATATGTATGTGTCTATAAATAGATTTATTGTCTGGATATGCAGCCCACGGTTCAGCCAAGGTTCCTATGAACATTCTTAACTTTTTGTCCATGAATACTTAAAATATAAATTTAGGCACCTGCTAAAGTTCCTTGCAAAACAAGGGAACTAATATCCAGATGGTTAGTTACAGGATCTGTATCTAAGATTCAACTTCATTCTCAATCTGTGGACATATTTAAGGCTATTGATGATAGATCTTTGCTTCCAAATCCATGAACTTTCTGAGAACAAGTTTTTGCACTAAACTGCCAAGGTCACCCTGACTATTTTATCATCTCTTTATTTATCACAGCCAAGAGATTACCGAAATTTTTTTTGCACTCCATTTTCCAGTTCTGATTTAAATTTTGCAGTATGTAAATCTGTATTTCTTCCTGAGAAGAGGTTTTCAATTTAAAACTTGCAACACATTTGAACTCTTGGAAAAGAATAGCAATCAGATTGACCATTTAGCAAGTCTCTGAAGCAAAATACTGATATTGTAGTGATTCTGGATTTAGTTTGAAATGTTAAAAATTATTTCTGCCTGTCCTTGTGACTAGCACAGAATTTGCACTAAACCATAACAGTATCAATTAACCACAGACACCTAACAGTAAGAGTTACTTTAGCAGACAGGTGGAATTGGACAAATTATCATACAAGGTTGCACAGAAGGGAAAAAGACTTGCAGTCTCTTTAGGAGAATTACAAGCCAGTGATGGCCCCCTCCCTTTGCTGCAATTATCTCCAAATCACACCTGCCAAGCTGTAGGGAAGCATTCCCATGGTTTGTGGCTAAGAACACAGTCAGGTAAACTGTTGTTTTAGTTGGATTAGAAATCCTCCGTATTTCCACTTGTTTCAGAGAATGCAATATAGTAACTGTTTCTGCAGTAAAAGAGACACTATTAGTATAAAAATCACACTAGAAATTAGCCTTTTTAAAAATTATTATTATTAATGAGCTTTAGGTTGAGATACATTGAAAAATTTTAGTCTCAGAATGATTTTTATCCTCATGGCTAAACTGAGATGATTTTCCACATAGATATGAGAATGTAGTTCCTCTGTTGGAGGAGGAGACCGAGATCTAGAGAGCATTTGTGCTGAATGAAAAACTTGCTCAGTTTGTAAAAAAGAAGTGTTAATACAAGAAATAAATTTCAAGGCCTGAATCTTTGGAGAGATAGATGAGATATCTGAGAAGCAGAAAATCACCTCCTTTTACTTGGGATTCTCAGTGGTGAATCTTAAGTCTAGACCGTAAGTCATCTTTTTCCTGGAGGTCATGAGAGAGTAGAGTTTATTTCACCTCACAAGTTTGTCATTCTTATTTGTACCTTGGACAAGATGAGTAGCAGAATCTATGAGAAAGATCACCACCATCCTTGTCAAGCATGCTTATCACTGTTTCGTAAAGGTACTCTTTCTCACAATTGTTATATCTATTTAAATATTTTGAAAGTGATGAGATCAGAAGTATGGGATCAATCCTCCAAATTTTTGTGGCAGATGATTTCTGATGTTAAGAATCCAATTCTCTATGACTGCAGTAAATTGCCCAAGTCTTCCTGATGGTCTTTTAGACAATGGAAAAATCCCACGTGTAAAAATTATCTGAAAATAATAGTTTTTGAGAAAGTAGCTTGCATGAGTCATAACAGAAAATGTTTATTTTCTTGAAAGAAAATTGTGTTAAATGCAATTTCTCTCATTCATTGTGTTTGCCTCAGAACATGGAAAGAGAGTGAGAGGGCAGTACTGTATGCAAGCAGTCAAACTCAATATATAGGAGAAACAAAATGGCAGCGGCTATATGTATGATTGACTTCCATATGATTGTGCCATGTCCAGGGTTTGAATCTTAGCTTCAGAGTCCAGATGGTATCCTATGGAGAGCCAATACTTCAGTCTTGAGTGCTGGCTCATTGTTTCTACAGGTATAGAGCTAAACCACTAGATAAAAGATTTGAAATTTATGTTTGTGGTCACAAGATGGTGTAAGGCATGTCTGGCACCTGAGAACGGGCACGTAGACATAGCTGCTGTTATTCTAAAGATGGATTGTCTGAGGGAGAGTGAAAAATAGGGAAGATTAAAATAAAGAACATTGGATTCCAAATTTGCTCTTGTCAAAAATAGATTTAGCCTCAGTTATTTTTAGCAAATTATCAAAACACATTTTCATTGCAACTTAATTATCCTCAATACGTTAATTTATTTTACATGGTGAAAGTATTATACATACTGCAGTGTTCATACAGTATTAACTTAAATATAAACATTTGCATTAATTCATGCACCAGATCCATGATGCCAGCAAATTTTAAAACCAGTCTCAGATTACATGTGATCTAATTCTCTGTTATAATGACAGATATCTAGAAATTAATTTGATTCTACCATTACTAAACTATTTCAATGATTCATATCAGAAATGCTCAATAGAAGCCTAGTGATGTTATTGGAAAAAATTCCATTCTTCAGTTTTTGTGTTTTCAAGTTAATAAAAGAATGCATCAGTCAGAGTAGAGGCTGGACCTATAATTTTATAATCCTACATTGTTATCAGGCCTTATGACTTTTTGGTGATTTTGATTTTTTCAGAGGTGATGAATTGGCTGAAAAAAGTACACTGGAAAAGTGGCTTATAATGTAGGGTAGAGGGAAGCATACTTAGTAGTGTCATCATATCCCTTTTGGAAGTTGTCATGAGAATAAACTGTGTCCAGGATGATACCTGGAGCTAGGTCAAAGGTGAGAGAGAAGTTAAGCAGTATGAACAATCAAGATTCCAGTTTTCAGTCACTCATCCTATTTTATTTGGCAGTGTAGGTGTACCTAGAGAACTTATGTCTGAGTTTCATTGTCTTTGAGATAGGAATTGAAGATGAAAAAGTATGATAAAGGTAACGATGGTCTATATGGGATCAGCCACTGACACAGACTTCCTGTCATGCTGTTTTTTCAAGAACATATGGAAATTCAGGGTTCAGCATGTTTTCATAGTCCTGCCTTTTAAATGTAAGGCTTAGGGTTATGTTAAATTGCAAATTGCAGTGTAGTAGAAAGAAAACTGATATTGTGTTAAATGTGTTACTTCAGGTTCTCACAGCCTTGCCAAAGGAGGTGATCAACCTATGCTAAGCATTCTACTAGAAAAGAATAAAACCAGCAATGAGCTCCTGCAAACTTTTGTGTTTACTGGATTGCTCTGAACTTTTAGACAAGGTTTAGGCCTGTTCTTCATTTACTTTTTCCGACTTCATTTCTCTTTCAACAAATCACGGTTAGTCACAGACAGAATTTTACCAAGATATCTAGGGATTCTCTTTCTAGATAGTGTGGTCATAGCTGCTTTTTCAGGCAAAGGGCTAAACTAACTCTTGTCTTAGTTTTCCTTTAAGGGCAAGAATGTGATGGTGGGATTGAAAAACTTAAGCAGGCATAGACCTGTTATTCAAATACAGGTTCTCCTCTCCGGTCTCTCTCTGTACGCACAGAAAAATCCATATTTTCCTCTTGAATCCATGCTTCATCCCTTCATCTCTGATCCATCCCTATCTGTCCTTCATCTCTGGTACTCCAGGTTTTCAAAATCTTCCCACCTGCTTTTCATAATACAGTGTTTACACTTATTCCTTCCAATATGCAAACTCTTCATGGTGATGAAGTCAGAATAAGCCATCGCTTTATTGTTTCTTTGTGTGGATACAATCTACTTGATATATATCCTCTGAAATATATGTCTCTAGACTTATGGGAAAATTAATAAAACAGAAATTAAAACTGACAGCTTTGAAATTATATGCTACCCTTAGCATATGGACTACCTCACACGAACACTTTACAGGATTTGTATCAGGATTATGGACAGTAACTCAATAGGGGATAACTTCCAAACTATATTCCTAAATCTCATTTGACAGGTTTTGGATGCTGTATAATTCTTACAGTATTATAATATCATGCCAGTGATGCTACAGTCATCATTAAGATAGTCCTTTCATTCTTAGTGTTAATTTTGTATTATAATTGCTTTTGCAGTGAAATTTCATATGCTTTTTCTAAGCAGACAAATGAGCTTCCTTAAAAAAAATTAAATGCTTCATTCTCCAGTAAGACATGCTTTGAAGATCCAGTTTCCTTAGAAATAGGCAGCTCTATCTAGAGAGAAACAACAACAACCCTTTATGCTCTGAGCTTTTACATATATAGTAATGATTTGCATTATCAGCTTTGACACCATTAAAAAATATACTAGGAAGTAAAGATATGTAAACAACAATAATTTTATTAGGATTCTGTACTAATTTACTTGAGTATTGGTACTCAAGGATCTTATCTCTCTGAGGGAGTGAGTAAAAGACTAGGATAGGTTTAATTACATAAGACAGAGAGCAGAGTCCTCTATCACATCCAAATCCTAGACCAGTGGTTAAGTAATTTTCTTGGAGTATTTAACTAGGAATACATGTCTTCTGGCTGTCCTGGTTGGTATTTTGTGAAGTCACTTTGAAATTGTTGTAATACTTTTCTCCTCTTGGAACAGAAGTATGAGAAAAAAAAATGGGGTGAATATCAAAGTTCTTCAGCCAAAGCAGCCACATCCTGAAGCGAGAACAGCAGGGAATTTGATGTGAAGGAGAGATTGCTTGCTGTGGATTGAAAACAGTGTTTCTTTCTGCATAGCTGTTGCTAGCTTCACTGGATTGACCTATCTGAATAATTATGCACAATATTCCTGAAAAATCAAGGATTGCCACTGGTTTGGCATAAGAACAGTGGATTTCTCTGAGCTTTGATAACCATTTCTACCTCTTTTCTGATAGGGGCCTTCATTTTTATTTGCTTCTGCTCATTCCGTAAAATATACCATGGATGTTTGACAGTTACTTGTGCTCCATGCTTGTGTTTGTGCTAGATCAGAACTAGCTTTGCAGGGTATATATAAGCTGTACTTTGTACTATTTGGAGTACCTTTGCTCTAGAATGCACATCTCTATGGTCATTGAAATATGATCTGGAAACAGGTTTTTGCTTTCTTTTGAGGCAGATTGTTGCTTTCAAAGACTAGTAATAATTGCTTTCAAGCTATATGCTTTTGTGATCATAAAATGGAATTGGTTCTTCACTCCAAAGACAATAATTTTATTGTTAGTAAATACAATTTTTAGTTGCTTTCAGTAAACCTGAATTGCTTTACGTTGGTGAAATTCCAGCCATTGTGCTGTATCACGATTCAAACAGATTTTGAAGCTCAAGGAGAAAGACCGGGTGAAAGTGAGGGAGAAGGAAAAGCAAACTGCAGGTCACATGCAGTAGCTGAAGAACCAGTCAATGGAAACTACATCCAAACTGTGCAAGTGTCTCTGCCAAGAAGGGATTAGGAGCTTCTGTACAACATTGAATACTCTAGCTCTTTACATTTTCTTACTTTCTGTTCAGTGGCAACAGCATAATGAGTTTCAGTGAATTTTGGCTTCCTACAATGTAGTCTACAGTAGTCCTGTAGGAATTCCTGTTGCACATGTGCACTATACGCAAATGCACGTAGTACATCATATCTTCTAGCTTTGTTTTGTTTTGTTATGAATGATATTTGAACATATATGAAAAAAAGAGTGTGTTTTCAAATATATGGCTAATCACAAAAGAGTGAAAGTGGCATATAGGGGGTTAATGGAATGATGAGGCAAAAAACTGCAGTGCCAGCAGAATTCCCCAAAGAGTAAACAAAACTCTTAACTGTTGCAAACAATAAATTGTCAATACCTTGTAGAAACAGTGGATAATGAAAAGTTATAATGCCTATAGTTAGTACCCTCTTTAAAAGAATTTACACAGGATATGAAATTAAATTCTGTGCACAGTTCTCTTAATTTGCCCTTAATTAAACAATACTCCATAAATGGTGCATTCAGTGACCAAATGTTCAGAGACAGCAAAATGGTGGGTCCCAAGCCATTAGGAATGAAATAAAGTCAGTCCCCTGAGAGCCTGCTAGAATCTGGTCTATCTAAGTGACAACTGATGGTTTAGGAAAGATAATTAACTTTGCAATTACAAACCGCAGCTTTCACCAATGCTGTTTCTTTCTGTATTCTCTTCTAAATGTTCTACTATTTTTACAGTGAGATAAAATGCTTTTTAAAAATGCAGAGTCCATAGGGGTCCATTTTTCCTACACAAATATAGATTGAATATTTTATTTTAAATATTTCAGATCATTAATTATATGTACAGTTACTTTATAAATTACAGATGATAAATATTACATTTTCTATGACTGTCAATACTTTCTTTATGTGAAAGATAAAAGGGGCATGCTTCATCAAACAGATTTCACTTTTTTCCTTTGGTAGCAAATCCTGGACCTAGCAAATCTAAATTAGGCTTGTTCTTTAGCTATGTAGATTGAATTCCCTTCAGTATAGGGAACATCAGTTCTAATCTGCTAACATGCCTTCATATTGGTAAGAAATACTTCTATTGAAGAGGGTTTGCTAGTTGAATCCATATGTCTGTACCCTTGATTATCTTTACCATAATGTCTCCTAGCATGTGAATGACTGTATTTTCATGCTGGCATACGTGTCCTAAAATCTTCAAATATGCAATACGCTCATACTTACATGTACAAGCATCGGTATTTTGACATGATGTATTAGGGGATTAGGAAAAAGCTCAGCATAGAGTGTATAATACTGTGTTCAACAGTAGGGTTTTGTTGTGACTGTAGATGTCTGTATACTGAACAGAGTTCCAGGTAGGTATAGACACAGGTAAGGATGAAGACAGAATCAGAACCTAAACACCATGAAAAATTTAATGTAACTTTATTGGCTGTGATTTTGCATACTATAGTATACTGAATATCTTTAGAACTGGCTTCAGAAAAACACAGTTTTAAAAATACTGACCAAGCTAATTTGGCCTGCTACAAAGGAACAGCTCCATGTGTTGATTTCGTAGGTGAAAATAAAATTTAAACCTTGCTGGACGTGTACCTTCTTCCTTATAATCACCTGCAGACTGATGCTGGTGCCCGATCCCAGACTCTGCTGTAAGCACCAGAGGTCCTGGCACTGTTTGCTGGGATGTCCCATGGAAATCTGCTCCTGGAATCAGTTCATCATTTTGCCTGTGCTTAGGGGAAGCTGATTTATCTCTCTATGCCACCATGATTAAGTGATAAGGACGTTTTTCTCACTCCCTTTGTGTTTGAATTGGAACTTCACTGGAAACTTTCTAGCCACGTACATGTACAATCAAGAATGCAACCTTGGCAGATCTCAGCCACTGATTCTGGTTGCTCTGTAAGAACAAATTAGTTTAAATTATGTATATCTTTCTGGTAAAGGTGCATTTCTATGAACTGTTCTATATACCTCCAATTGAACTGGTCACACCCATACAGCTTCATATTTGTCACTTATATGCAGTTAACCTTCGACAAGTAGGGCAAATACCATGATATTTAAATTACACCTGTTTTAAGTGGCAGTTTTAAAGACTTTAACGACTGGCACTGTATAGTGACATGTAAATTTATAGATAGTCAGGGAAAGGGATGTTATTACTGATAATGTGTATATGTATTCTGTTTCCCTAACCAATTTTCCTTCATGAATATGCTTTAATATCAGCTGTCTTGTATGTCATTTTGTCCAGCTTTGCCACTTGTGAAGTGTTACACACATATGCTTCATCACAGTTAATAGTTCAATCTTACCAGAGGGCTTAGGGTTTTAAGGTAGTCTGAAAACTTGTATGAAAAGAATCATTGCCTACAAAATGCCTGTTATTGCACTCGCTGATTCTTATATGAGCCTCTGAATGTTGTGTTGATATTTGTGTTTAACATCTCTTTCCACTGGAATGTGATGCAATTCTCTAGATCACCCTTAGTGAGGCATTTAAAATTCTTGTTGCTGAGCATTACACAAGCTGTAGTGCTGTTTTCCTGTCCTTCAGTCTTGATACCTCTGAAGACAATACACAGAACAAGAGGATTATTGTGGGACGCAAATCAGTAGAGTCATTATTTGAAAGTACCAGAATGTGTGTTCTTTAAAAAAAAATTTATTCATGCAAAATGCACGTAGCTATTGTCAAGCACTGTCTGTCATTTTATATTTAGAAGCATCTTAAGAAATTGTATTATGTAAATTCATCACAGGTTAATAGAAAATGAAAAAATTGGGAGATTTATGGGAAAATACTGTTGATATATGTGAATTCCTATAAATACAAAGAAGGACAATGATGCTGTTTTTTTAAAATGAATTAACTTTAGTTCTTATTCTTTCTTTTTGTGTAAAGATTTTCCAATGTGTTTTAGTAGTTTTAATTCTAGATCTTAGTTTGGACTGATGCTCCATATGGATTTAAAAACAGATAGTAAGAGATGGATTCAGGTTTTCAAAATCATCAAGTAATTTGAAAGAAAAGTGCTTCACAGTGTTAAGTTCCAACAATTTGATTTGGCTGTTATTGTGGAACCCTGGTATCCGACAGTGAATTTCTTCAGAGAGGAAAACTTTATCTCCACCCTCTTTCATGATGTGTGATCCAAAATGCCAATCACTGGGAATGGAATACAATTATATTCACTAATATGTCTAAAATAGAAACTCTTGCTGTCAATATATACTCATTAGTACTGAGTTGCAAATGAATTCTGGAATTGTGCTCTTATTAATTAGGTGGCAGACTAGAAAACTTCTTGCTTCTGTTTAGCCAGATGGAGGGACAGTGGGTGTAATGACCTATGTTGGGCCTTTCCCAGGGGATTTCTTTGGTGTTTCTTGGTGTCAGTATGGGTCCATCTTCCATTTGCCATTTCAAATAAACAGCCCAAAACTTGCACAAGTGTACACTTAAATTGCATTCAGAAAAAGAGATGGTAATTTTATTTAGTTTTAAAATTAGTTATACATCACATTCTTAAAATTCCAGAGGGACTTGGGCACACAGATGCAAGGTGAAATATATTTTTTAGGAAAAGGTAAGTCAGTCTGCTTTTTTTTCCCCCTGTTACACTATCCTACACAGTCTGCCTCATAATTCAGCAACAAAATGTGGTTTGGTTTTACAACTCTCTTTCTTGTTTTTTGCCTTTTTTT
>VZTJ01001082.1:349455-360270 GCA_013397795.1 Orthonyx spaldingii | reverse complement strand
TTTTTTTTTTTTTTTTTTTTTTGCTGTATGAGTTGTTTAGAATTCTAAGAGGCTTCAGTGATTCAAAAATGGACTTTTGGGGGAGGGGAGGAGCAGGGGAAGACGGTGATCAGCCCACATGAAAAGTCCCTAATTCTCTAATTGACCCTGTATATTCTGAAGAGTCGTCAAGATACTTAAATGTGTATCTTCATTAAAGGGTATGAGTAATACCATGAACTGAATGGAATTACTCATGGGTTTTAAGTTTTGCATGAATCAACTATCATCCTGCATAGTAGTCTACATAAGAAAATATTTGTTAAGATTTGCAGGAGATACTTCAGCTTTGTCAGCATAAAAAATGATTCTTTGAAAGCTGGTAATTTGTTTCAAATGAATAAGAAACAGAAAAAAAGCACCTTCAGAATAATGCGTAACATGAAGTTGTGGTTTTTCATGGGTACAGTTCTGTTCTCGAAGTTTTAAAACCTGTTACACTTCAGTTAATTGGAAAAAGACATTTTGTCTTGATCTTATGGATGACTAATTTTCCACAAATAACTTTATTCAATGTGAGCTCCCAACTGGTGTTTGTTCTGCCAAGTAAAAGCTAATACCAAACGAATCAGGTGAGCACCCTCATTTCCCACTGTGCGTCTCTTCATCTCCAACTGTGTTACTTACTGTACAGACAAATACAGGCAAGCTTATGCAGATCTGAAAAATTTCAGTTTAAATGCACAAGAATGTGCAATTTTTGCTCCCTAAAGAGGGAAAATTGTTTGCAAAGAAATCTGGTTAATGATTTCAGAGAAAAAAAAGGCTTAGATTTTTATTGAACAAACAAATAGAGAAATATATTTGACAACTAATTCCTAGTAGATTATTCACTGGGTTTTACATTTATAGAACTTTGCTTGGCTTTACATTTATAGAACTTTATTACAGAAAATTGTGACAACATTTTGGGTTTTGTGAGTCTAAAATCACACATATAAATGATGTGGTAGCTATAATTTGATACAGGACTTAAAAGCTTGCTATTGTGTAGAAACATATTTTCTCATTCTCATATCCAGTGTCCTTAGATTCCAAATAAGATGGATAATTATCTTTTAGTTTCTTGTGTGTGCTTCTTCTCACTGTCTTATCCCTTTCAGGAAATGCAAAGAGATTGGCCCAATAAGTCAGTGATTTCCTTCCCCTCCTTTTGAAATATGCGGTGGAAGGCAATGTGATTAAAATCCCTTGCAGGCCTGGACACTATATACCTGAAAGCAGCTGGGATCTGAGTATTTGAATTTGGAAGAGAGGCAGAACTTAGGATTGAAATAATTATGAAGATCACATCACGTACAACTGTGGATCTGATCTCTGCATTACAACGGCAATGGAATGAACTGCCCTCATGCGACTGTCTGACATCTTGTGACCGCAACAGTCCAGTATAACCCCATTTTTTTACCTTGTATGAAAATGATGAAACAATTAAGAATAGAAAAGAAATAATGTTTCAGAAGGGTACAGTGTGGCTTTCCCTGCAAAAAGCACACGAGGAGCAAGCAAGAGGGTATTTTTACATCATTCATTTTCAGAACACAGTTGTAAAACTTCAAGCAGTTTTACAAGCATAACTCAATGAGTACCTGCCTGAGGCCAGCCATATCAACTTTGAAGCCCTCTGAAAGCTGAGAGGAGAGACACTGGGTACTAGTTGTTGTAGGCTTTCAGAATAATGTAAAAGGGCAGGACTCCCATGAGATCCATTTTTCAGATCCCTACATAATAGGTCACTTTTAAAACTGACCCTCTATCAGACAGAAATAGTGAATGTACAAGAGCTGTCATCTATCATGTCTGCCCATCATGTTCAAAGCAAGATAAAATAAATTTCATTCTCTTTTCTTTTAAGCTTTTTATTTCCCTTCTATGCTTTTACTTTTTTTTAAATGAAAAATATGCCCTGGTGAACTGTTAAGTGCCAGAGAGTATTAGTATTAGTGTTCTCTTTGTAAATTTTGTGTGTCCTTTTTAGTCAAAAAATGCTAATGAACCAATGAAAATATATGCAAGTCCTTATTTAACATTTAATGATTTTTCAGTATTTTTAAATACTTATCTGTTCAAGATTTTTATGAAGGCTTTAAGTCCTTAAGTGTCTGAAGGACCACTTTATCAGAATCTAAATAAATACATTAATATATTCTGCACTGTGAAGTAGGTTCAAGATAATATGTACACAGTAGATAATGGAAACATGTTGACATTCTTAAGGTTATAAACACATTTGAAGTTATCTTAATTGTAAAATTGAAGATTGTGAAGTACAATGTCCCTGAAAATCCTAGAACGACATCTTTCTCATTTTCTAATTGCTCCAACACTCGAGATCTCAGTATGATGTTTTTTCCTCTGCACAAATGAGCAAGTGGAGGCCACAGAACCTCTTTCAAAAGGCAATTGCATTAAATAATTGACATATATTAAAAATTATTGGGGGGACTAGAGTACAGCTATTACGACTTACTGAGTTCAGATTTTGGTGTGTTGAACTAGGGGTGCAACTTTTTTTTTTTTTTTTTTTTTTGCCAAAACACACAAAAATTTTTTGCCAAAATCCCAATTTTTTCTTGGCACAATATATCCCAGTGCTGGTATCCATATATTTGTGTCCTATGCTTGATGGTCTGAAATGGCTTTGGTAGTTAAGGCTGTGTGTTCACCTTGTGCTTTTCTGTCTTTATGCAAAGATAGCCTCAGATCTCTTCAGAAATCCTAAGTAAAATGTTTTAAATTTTTCTGATAAAGAATGTCTCCCTTCTCTATTCTTACTCAGAGTGCTCAAATTTTCTTTGCTTTTTCTATTATTTTTTTTCAAAGAAAACAATCTGCAACTTCTGCAAGAAAGAAAGGAATCATTCACTGCCTGATAATCATAGAATATCAGGTGTTAATTTTGTCTTGTCCAGCAACAAATCAACAAATAGGAAGAGGTATAACACAAAATTTTGCTGTTGTTATTAGGAGCACTGTATGCTCCTTTTTGTTAGAAATCAGAAGTGTGGGGGTCTTCAGGTCAAACTGCAGCTACTGAAAGCTCTGAACACATACATCTGGCCCCTATAGCAGTGACTGTGATAGAAATGAATTCAGATAAAATACTCAGAATACCTTTGGAGAAAACAGTCCAGGTGGCAAAGCATCTGAATTTATCAGCCCTAACCACCCTGGTGTTTGTGAAGCTCTCTGCCTATTGACATCCACTACTTCAGGAGGGATAATCTCATTTGCATCCCCAGTGGTGGTTTCTCTGCTGCAGATTTTGAAACCACCTATGGAAAAACTGGTAAGGACATTTCACTTTGTATACTCACATCAAGTTTCATGGACTAAGGATATATTAGAGGCTGAAGATTAAAGAAAAAATCAATAGAAACCATTGCCTTAAATAAAAATTCTCTGAATTGAGCAGAATGATATTTTTTATAATTGTTTCCCAAGGGGATAAGCAAAAATCAAAGTCTCCATGTCATCTGAAGAGATATTTGGTCAGTACCAAAACCTGGATTGTTACAGGCTACATGTAATTTCTCAGTGATCTTTTCTAGCACTGATTTTTTTTCTCCTGTCAAAGAATGACCACAAAGTGTCCTGGAATCCCATTTAAACTTCAACCATACCTTTTAGCATGGCTTTCTTAGCATCATCTGTTTAGAGAAAACATAGGAAAAACCTTTTCTAATGTCTTAAGACAAGAGAATATGTTTAATGCAAAACCCCAAACTTACTATTTTCAAATTTGCTGTAGATTTTTTAAAAATTGGGAGGCGCAAGCTGCATTTTTGTATCAAACTCTTTTATTATGTATCATGTGCACGGTTAAAACTCAGGCTAGAGATGGTGATGATTCAGCCTATTTTGGTTGAAACAAATAAATTGTCTCGGCTGGTGTGGAGTAGTAAAGTGCTGGGACCTTCCCAAAAGTGTTTCCAGAGAAGTCGCTCTTGGTGTGGTGCAGCAGCTCACAGACTCACACACACACACACTTGCCAGATAGCTGTGATGGTGAAACACGAGAAGGGTCTTTGTATGGGATTCTGCAGGGGGGGTTTATTGAAGGAGGGTCCAGGAACAAGGAACAGGGAGAGTGGTAGCCACAAAAGAACCCGGGACAAAGATGAAGAACACAGGGGTGTCCGGGGTTTTTGAATGGGGCAAATAGGGGTGGGCAGAGCATCAAGGCCAATCATCTGAGGGCATAGGGGCGGAACATAGGCAGGCTTAGGGTCTGAGGGCCAATGGGGAAAACCTGGGGGAGTGACAAAGGAGCAGGGGCCAATGAGGAAACAGAGATGGGAGAATTCTCTGGAATCAGGGATTTAATAAGGTATAGAGAGGCAGGGATATCAATAACCAACCAGAGGGAGAAATTGGAATAACGTTTAAATAACTGGAACAAGGAAGCCTGGGGGAATGCTTGCTCATGCTAACCTTAGGAGCAATTATCAAATCAGGGGTCTTCACACCAATGAACCCTCCTGGGCCTTGGTGGTGCAGGCCCACTGGCCTCCACCATAAATGGCTGGAAAGCTGTGTTCACAGCTGCCAGAGGACTACCTGAAAAAGTGATGAGGTATGATAATAAAGATTAGAGATACTCCTCTTTGAACAAAAATTGCATAAGATTGCATTTCAGTTATTGTATTCAACATTATGTTAGGCTCATTGGGATAAGGTTTTATTCCAGTAGTAGACAGGAGAAAAATTTTCAGTTTGGATATCACTAGCAGGTTTGCAAGGTTTACAATATATGGGTAACATGGAGGGAACATGCTGAAGGAGTTTAGCATGTGGAATATTTTTTAAAGAATATTGATCTAGTTGATTAACACAGTGTTGCATGCTTAAGAAAACAACTCTTTTTTAAATTCTGTGAAATTTGAGATTATTTCCAAAGTCTTTCTCTTTAAAAGAAGTTATTTTTCTAGCAAAGTAATCTGTCAGATATGGAGAAAAAGTAGAAATTGCAGCAGAGAAGATCTTTGAGGAGAAACCTGACTGGAAAGTTTTCAATTGTGACTTCTGTAAATAATCACTGTATTAAAAAGTACTTGAATCTTTAAAGTCTGTATAATTGAGAATTGAATTTTTCTGCTGAAGAGATTGTGGATGTGGACTCTAAAATTTAGACTGTGTCTCCACTTTTTCTGTTGAACTGCAATTTTACCTTGTGTAATGTGCTGGTATCTGTTTATCCAGTTTGTTTACAGTATTTAGACTACAAGCACTTAAGATATCTGGACAAGCTATTACAATGTCTTGTTAAAGTGCCACACCTAATGGAGCTGTGATACAACAAAGAATCCTGAATTTCTTGCAATGTCAGTGACATTCAAGGGTGTGTGTACAAGCGGAGCCCCAAATGCATGTTGGCTGACTTAGCAAACAATCTTAGTAAAGAAAGACAGGAGAGAATGACAGGAAGATTTTTCACAGTATCTTAGAAGTAGATTAGTATAAGAAGTAGATTAGTATATGGCAGTTGAAAACAGCTTAGAAAGTAACTGATGGAATACAGCAGGGGGACCTGGTGAGGAAAGTGATAAGGTTAGCTGGGTAGATGTTTTCTACTGGTGAGGGGAAAAGAGAGACAATGAAGGAAATATTTGGAGGCAGGAGCGGTGGTGTACTAGCTAGAGACATAACCTGAAACCTACGTGGTGTTCTTGCTTTGATCCATTCCCACCCAACTTGCAGTTTGGAGGAGATGAATGAGTGGAGCTGGGTGGAAATACTGGCCTCTGTTCTTCATATTCTTGCGTGTAACAGCTAAGGCCAGCATTGAACACTCCAGACTGAACATCAGAGCCATACAGAGATCCTCCTCAGCATATATTTAACATACAGAGTCATTTGAACTGCATAGAGACATTGCTGCAGTCATCCTTGTCATACTTTCAGCCCATAGCCAGATTATTGCCTGTCATTAGCAGATTGACAGACTCCAGGATCCTGGGAATGTTGCCCTTTGTGAATACATCAAAATCTTCATTATTTTTCCAGCAAAATACAAGGCACTGTGAACAGAATGTAATCCAAATTCTGAATGCCATTTCTGTGACAGTAGCATGCACATCTCAGCATCTGGTCTGTGAGAGATGTGCCAGATTCTAGGGCTCAGTCTGAAATGTGAATGTCTGCTCCCAATGTAACCACGGAGTCCTGTGGTTCTCTACAGGTAACTCCTGGTAGCTGGCTGCTCACTTAACAAGAATGTTCAGTAAAGGTATCTTTTGCCAAAGAAACCTTTTTCATATCTGCCCCTTGGCATTAGGGACAAGTGCTGCTTGGCCTGCTCCCTCCTATTTCTCTGTACTTGGTGAGTCTAAGGAAAAAAGCCCTTATTCTTGATTTTCTGTCTTTCGTCTGCCTTTCTTTTCTTCACAGGAATCTTGTCTCTTCCACCATGCTTTCTCTTTTACCTCTGGTAAGCAACTTATGGTTAAAACACATGCTCTTCTTGCTTCATAACAGAGAAGACCTGTGGTGTCTCAAAACTGACATATTGCTTTTTCCACCATTTCTGCTTGGCTCTGCTATTATGAGAGTGTGACAAAATGAGGAGGGCAGCTGTAACTGATGAAGAAAGGCCTGAGTGAGGGTTTTGAAGATGAGGTGCACCTCTGAATGCCAAATTGGGTCCACATCTGTTGGACAAGTTAGCAGTGGACAGCTTGTAGTACAGAGTAAAAAAAAAAAATCACAGAAGGCCCTCCAGCAGATGGGATCCTGTGAGACAGAATGTGGATAAAGGGATTTGACCGGCAGGAAATTGATCCTGTGGAGGATAACTGTTGCAAGCAAAGCATTCTGTAGGATGTTTATAATAAGAATATTTTGCAGGCAGAAGAATTAAGTCTACCTCCTTCTGAGCTCTCAGGACTTAATGATTGTCTCCAGTATCCAGGAACAGTGCAGCATAGAAGGCAAAGTAATCACAGGAGCAAAGATTGGCACTTTAGCTATGACTCGAGCAGTAGCCTTGAGAGTATGGATCACACTATGTCTCATACGAAAAACGTATTGAATTTTTCCAAAGTGTGATCAATGTTCATCAGCCTCTGAAACTGTGATAACAGTTGGAGAAGGATGTTGAGATGGGCTACATCACTTGGGATGTGGGCTTAGATATTTAGGGTGTGTTTCATTGATTATCTGAGGTAGATAGTCACATCTCTTGGGTATTTAAATCCTGATTATTTGTGGATGCCTAGGAAACATTTACCAGAAATTTAATTAGGGTAGCTCTTCTGTCTTCTTGCCACACTTTTTTGCTATAGGCTCTGACTGCATAATAATGACTTTGAATGCACCAGTGACTGTTCTGTGGCACTGAGGGTGAGGGGTGTGGAAGGGCTTCAGTCACTCTATTCAATGCTCTTATCCTTCAAAACTGCAAAACTTCTACCTGGGAATGGTACCTGGGTTTTGCTAACTTTCCAAATGCACCTGGATATATATAAAAGTACCTGTATATTCAACAGTTTTATTTTCTTTAAACTGGGATCCCATTACTGTAGCTTCACTAATCACCAGATTTTTGCTGATTCACAGGATATGTTCCTTTGTATGTTCTTTAAATATAGAAGTACATGGTCTTTTATAAGCAATAAGACATTAAAATATTTTGTATGATACTTTAGGCAAATTATTACAGCATTTAAACTAAAACATAATAAGAAGTTGAATAACTTGCAGAATGCCACATAGCAAATCATTGGCATAGCTAATTATTGGTATATTTTTTCTACCTGTACTTTCTGCTATTTCTATTATCTTTTACCTGTACAAGCTTATCGCTGTAGCGCATTCAAGCTTGTAGGCATAATATGTTCATTTACTAACATATTTGCCTGCTGTAACCAGTCTGCTAAATCTGATTTTGCTTCTCTTCCATCAAATACTCATTGCATTTCTTGTTACAGAGTCTGACACTGGGGATATCTGGCAATCAGCTTACACATTCATTGGTTTGCATAAGGGGAGGAGACAGGACTGCACAGTGGCAGCAACTATGCAAACAACTCATTTCATGCTAGCTCCCCCAGGTAAGAGATTCTTTCAAAGGAGATCATTGAATTTGTGTGTTTCATATTTCAGTCACCATTGTCTGATACCCAATTGCACATAAAGCATCTGGTGTAAGCAAAACTAATTTGGATCTTCTTTTGCAAAATGTTAGCTGGATTAAGGGATCAGGTAGCCTCTTTCCTTCTAAGAATCACTAGAGGGAACCATACTGTGAAAAAGATAAAATAATTAGGACAGCAGAAGACAGGCAGCATGGCTCTCAACTGCAAATGTTCCTGCATAAACTCAGCCTATAAAATTATATTAGTTTGCTTATCAAGCAAGCTTCTTTTGAAATTTAATAGCTGTCTGTATTACACCGACGGTATCGACACCTGTGACTGTTCTATTCTAGATGTTTTCCAGCTCTTAAGGGCTTGAGTTCTTATCACATAGGCAAAAACATTAATATTCCAGAGCCAGTTCAGTGTTTGAAGTAATTCTGGGGGGAAAAGGCAACGTAAAGTAGTACTAGACTTTGTCAAATGCAGGATGTAATATTCACATTTATAGTAGAATAAACACTACAGTAGTTACTAAAAATAAAGCTACTGGCCAACACCTGAAATATATTGCAAGGATTCCTAGGAACTACTGTAATCCAGATAATTAATAGTAAGCCACAAGAACATACAGAAGTGTTAGATATTTTAAAATGCATTTATATAGCAGATTGTTATGTGTGATCAAAAAATTCTACAGAAATTACTGTGAATTGGTTAAAAAGAGATAAATTCTTTTGCATGTTGGTAACTATTATTTGAAATGATATGTCAAACACAGTTTTTTGGGTTTAGTTTGTATGATTGCCAGTAGATTTCAGGTTTTTTCCCCCTGCACAGTCAGAATGTACCCAGCACGTTTTCAATCTCATGTCAGTACTAGCACTGAGAAAATCAAAAATAAAGAAAATAAGATTATTGTCCCGGAATGGCTAGTCCTTATTACTGTGTAACTCAAGTTTGTTCTAAGAAAGCCATAAAATGTCTTCAACACAATCAAGCAACTCAGCACACTATTACTAAATTAGTTGGAAATGTTTGAAAAACTTTGGCCCAGTATGTTTTTGCACTTTATAGTGCTTTACAAATTTGTAAAATAGGGTCTAACTTCCCATATTTCTTAGGCCATTACACAACTTGCCAAATTTGGGAAAAGAATAAACAAATATTAAGGAGTCTCTTATCCACCTAGATGACACTCATTACAGAGGTGCTCAGTCTTCTCTTTCTATATGATGTACTACTTATTTCCTTTATATTTCTGCAGTATTAGAATTAAAATTTTCTGTCTTTCTGTTATAACCCTTTACACTCAATAGCTGAAAATTTACTCCAGACGGCAAGAAAACAATGTAATGCTTTAAAATGTATTTCCTGTTCTTTATGAACAGGAATCAAAAGTACTACTTTCTGAAACAAATGCTAACACAATATTACAATGGACTACTAATCTTCCTGTTCAGTCTTCAGAAATTACTGTATGCTCAGTTCCCACCACTGCTCTGAACTTGGAAACAGCAAAACCCCAACTGACTGCTCTGTTTCCTTTCCCTTTCAGGGAAGAGTAATACCCTAAACTTAAATGTTCTTCTGAGCACTTGATTTCTGAATAAAAGAGTTGCAGACCTATGTGCCAGCTCAGAATGTTTCTTATTTAGAAATATTCTATAGAGTTTGGAATAAATACATAAGTAAAAACAGTGGAAAAGATATTTCTGCATTTTTACTTTGATTCTCAAAGAGAATAAGACAAAAATCTAATGAGGGGAGCCCATGGGACTACCCTGGTGATACAAAATAAAGGTATATTTCAGTAGTGATATTATACTAGTCCCAGTATATTAAATGTTCAGACTCCCTCTGAGGAGAGGAACTATGTTTTTTGCATGGGTAAACTTACTAGACCTTTCAAGTGACTTACTAATGCTGCATTTGTGTATGTCACTAGATGCAGGGGATAGATTGAAGATGGAAGCTCTGGAAACCTATGAAATTATTTTTGTATTTGGGATTTTTCTTCAATTAGCAGGAGCATTAAGGACCTCTACTGAGGCTAAGCAGCATCAACACATGGATGGTCTGAAGAATGTAAAGAAAATGTACTCTTGAATATTGCAATAACTTTTGTTTACCACAGGGTGGTATAAAACTGTAGCTGTCTTCAGTACCAGCAAATGATCCATATTCCTAGTCTAGACGTCATTCTCATTGTGCTTTGTTGTGCTCTATGTCCTTAGTATCAGTGTGCCTGGTTTTATCAGTGTGGATGAAAAACCAGGGAGCTGCTTGAGGTACCCTGCTACCAGGTGGCAGAGAACCAATTGCTCTCTCTGTAAGGCACAGGTTTTTACAAGCCTTTGAGCAGTGTAGCTTTTCCCAGTGGCCCTGTGAAAAGACCCCCCTGGCAGACCACTCAAAAAAATAAGTAGAGATTTGGGTCTGGATGAGTTTACCTGGTGTAAGAAATGACCGTTTCTGAATAATGTCAGTATCAGGCACCTAAAATGTGCATCTTAATAATTGTGTTGAACTTCAGCAGAAGATTCAGAATGCCTTTTATGTAGCTAAGGTCCCTGCAAGAGAAACATGAAAGTAAAGTTGGTATAAAGGTAACGCATAATCTCTAAATCACCAAAAAATTTCCTCTGAATTGGTGTATCTTGAATTTGGACTTTTTTTTTTTTTTTTTTGGTTTCAGAAT
>VZTJ01001082.1:201538-349374 GCA_013397795.1 Orthonyx spaldingii | reverse complement strand
TTTTTTTTTGGTGTCAGAATCTGGTCCCCCATCCTCTGCAGCTGCAAAAAAATTCAAAGAGGTTTGTTTGGTTTTTTTGGGGTTTTTTTTGTTTGTTTGTTTTTTTTTTTTTTTTAGTTTTTTTAGTTTTTTTGGTTTTTTTTAGGTTTTATTTATGCCGCCTGTCATCTACAACAGCTGTAGATAGTAACAGTAACACACCTGGCCTGGATAAACTAAGTGTGCTTTTGATTTTTTTGTCATGCCAGACACTTGGTAAGTTTTTGCATGAGAAATGCAGTTGCAGTGAAGTTACCAGAGTAAAATCAGAGATCAAAAGTGTGAAGATTTTGTTTACGGCACAGTATTTGGCTGAAATGAGGTTGTATGTGGACTTCAGTATTTCTACTACTGGACTATTTTTGGTCAAGGAAAGCTCATTCTAAATAAAAATCCAAGATGATGCTTTTGTCATCATCTCCTTGGTCATAGTTCTCATGGGTTGGTTAGCATTTAATATCAATAATTTTCTGCTATGGCATATATTCCCGTTAGGTCAGGAATGGTTGTTTTGAAGAATACTAGGGTGAAATTTGGCTTCAGGAACTATCCTTGAAGAGAGAGATTTCTTAAATTAAAATAAATAATAAGCACATCTTGTATTGAAAATTCCTGCCAAAGTTACTCATGGAAAAGAAATAATGATTTTTTAAAAAACAAAATACCAAGAAATACTGGCAAATAAATTCTTATACTTGTATACATTAATAAAAAATAATATTTACAGTAATGTAATCTTATAAAGCAATTTTATTAAACATGGGATGCAGATCTTAATATAAGCTTTGTTAACATTCTCATTCATATTTTAGCTTTTGCAAAAATTTAAAATTGGTTTAAAAATCTGTCTTTCTAAAGAAAAAAAAAGGATGACTATACAAATGTCACAATTCAAAGGGGACAGTCCCAGAATCACCTTTCATGCTTTCTTTAAATACTTGTTTTTAAAGTTCTATTTTTGTTATGGGTTTCTATGTATTGTTTTAAAATTTCTCTTTAAATTGTAAAGTCAGCAACATTTCTGTGTACTGTAGTGTACAAAATGACTGGCTAAAATTGTCTTTTTTTGTAAAGACAGAAATCTATGATCTCAGCAAAATGTGAGACTAACAGAAAATATGTCAGGAACTTCAGAAAATGTGAAACTATGGGTGGCAAGTTGTTGTTAAACAAAATATTTAATCAAACTTCATATACAAAGCCAAAGTTATAAAGCAGAAGCTGACATTGAATCATCCTAGTTCTTAGAAATCCAGGATTAAGAGGGGGAAGAGAAGAATGTTGTTTGGCAACAAGTGCACTGCCCTGTGGTTGCTGATGTATCTGGCTCACCACTGAGCTAATGATGCTCTTTGTTGTCATTTCTTTCCTCAGTCATGTAACAAGCCAGGACAGACCACAAGTAGTTTCTCTGTAAATAAATCTACAGCCATAAGCACTCTGTCTTGTTTTGTAGCCTTTTCTACCTGGTGTTGCATCTGATTTTTTTTCTTTAAAATAAGGAAATCAATTTTTTCCTTTCACTTAAGCTCCTTTCAGGTTGTTTCGTTGTGTTCTTTTCTTCCATGCATTCCTATTGATCTCTCTGACTGAACTCCTGATTGCCTTGCTTTCTTCTTCCAAAAGGAGACAAACAGATTGAAGCATGGAATATGAAAAAGGAGGCAGAAAAAATGCAATCATTTTGTTCAGATTCTTGTCAAAGTTCTTAGAACCAGCCAGTTTATTACATTGTCATAGTCTTCTTCAATGACTGTAGCAATTCCCCTAATTTCTCTGTACAGTGTCAGTAATTATGCTTCTTTTATAACTCAAGGATACTGGGAAGATAAATGCACTGAAAATTGTGAAACATCCTGATACTATCTCCTGTAAGAGAAGCTGAATTAATTTCTGAGAAAGAGAAAAAATTGAATTGACTCATAAATTAGGTTACTTTTAAAGGTTACTCTTTTGTAGTTTTATCTCAAGTGCGGATGGAATATACCTGTAGGACTTCAACTGTGAAAATTTTTACAGCCTGACTTAGCTCTTTCCTTATTCACTATGTTGGTTGCTGTAGATTGCATTCTTAGGCCCACTTATCTACTCACCTAAAGATTATGGAATGTGGAATTTATCAGTCTTTACTGGTAAGACCAGCCCTCAGGTATCTCTGACCCAGAAGACCAAGGTATATGAACGCTGAGAGAAAGACCTGGCCTTGGTCAAGGAGGATTTGGTCAGAGAACACCAGAACAAACTTGACATCCACAACTCCATGGGCCCTGAAGGTATGTGTTCACCAGTGTTGAGAGAATTGGTGGACATCATAGTCAGGGCACTCTTAGTCATCTTTGAAAGGTCATGACCATCAGGAGAGATGCCTGAGGGCTGGAAGAAAGGAAATGTCACCCTGGTCTTCAAAAAGGTCAAGAAGGAGGACTCAGGGAACTACCAGCCAGTCAGCCTCACCTCAGTCCCTGGAAAGGAGATGGAGTACCTCATTCTGGAGGCCATTTCTATCCACATGGATGACAGGAAGCTGATCAGAAGTAATCAGTGTTGATTCACTGAAGGTAAATCATGCTTGACCAACCTGACTGCCTTCTACAGTAAAACAACTACCTGGGTGGATGAGGGGAAAGCAGTGGGTATTGTCTACCTCAACTTCAGCAAGGCTTTCGACAGCGTCTCTCACAACATCCTCTTGGCAAACTCAGAGAGTATGTACTGGATGAGTGGACAGTGGGGTGGATTGAGAACTGGCTGAACCAGAGGGTTGTGATCAGTGGCACGGAGTCCAGTTGGAGGCCTGTCACTGCTGGTGTTCCCCAAGGTTCACTGCTGGGCCCAGTATTGTTTAACTTGTTCATCAATTACTTGGACAATGGAGCAGATGCCTCCTCAGCAAGTTCACTGATGGTACAAAAGTGGGAGGAGTGGCTGATACCTTAGAGAGTTGTGTTGCCCTTCAGAGGGGGGCCTTCAAAATTTTGAAGAGATGGGCAGAGAAGAACCTTCTGAAATGCAAAAAGAGCAAATGAAGGTTCTTCACCTGGGGAAGAATAATCCCAGGTACCAGTACAGGCTGGGGACCAACCTGCTGAGAAGGACCTGAGGATCCTGGAGGACAACAAGCTGTCCATGAGCCAGAAGTATGCCTGTGAAGCCAAGAAAGCCAAAGGAATACTGGGGTGCATTAGGAAGAGCATTGTCAGTAGGTCAAGGGAGGTGATCCTGCCCCTTTACTCAACTATATGTGGCCCCCTAGTGAGGCCACATCTGGAGTGCTGTGTCCAGTTCTGGGCTACTTGGTATAAGAGAGACCTGGAGCTCCTGGGGCAAGGAACTGTGATGTTTAGGGGACTGGAGCACCTCTCTTGGGAAGGTCTGAACTGCGTCTGTTCAGCCTGGAGAAGGTTGAGAGGCGCCTTATCAATGTATATGGGTATCGGAAAGGTGAGTGTCAAGTGGATGGGGCCAGATTCTTCTTGGTGGTGCCAACCACTATGACAAGAGACAATGGACAGAAACTGATTCACAGGAAGTTCCATCTGAACATGAGGATGAACTTTTTACACTTTGTACAAGTGACCCGGCACTGGAACAGGTTGCCCAGAGAGATTATGGAGTCTCCCTCACTGCAGATTTTCAGGAACCTCGTGGATGTGATCCTGTGCCATGTGCTGTCAGATGATTCTTCCTGAGCAGGAAGGTTGGACCAGATGATCCACTGTGGTGCCTTCCAACCTTATCCATTCTGTGAATTTCCTATATTTTTAAAATGTGTTTTACTTTATTTTTACTATATTATTTACTGCAATTCAACTTCATTGTTAAAAAAATTTACTTTTCCCAACTTCTTTTACTTTACTTTTTACTTTTTTTAACTTCTTCATTTTTTCTTCTTTTTTACTGTGTGTTTTGCTTTACTTTTTTGTTTTACTTTGGTTTATTTAGGGGTGGGTTTTGTTTGTTTGTTTGTTTGTTTGTTTGTTTTAACACTGGGTTTAACATTAGGGCTTCCTGTTTGGAGTTTTTGTCTACTTTTTTTTGGTTCACTTGTGTTTACTTACTGGGGTTTTACACTGGGATTTCACATCATATTTGTGTTTTGTTGTTTACTTTGGAATATTTTGTGGGTTTTTTGGCTTTTTGTTTATGGCATTTAGTTTTCTATTAAATTTTGTTTTGTGCTGGTTTTACGCTGGAGTTTTATATTGGAGTGTATGTTGACATCTTACATTGAGGTTTTTGTGTTTTTAAGTTGGATGTATAATTTTTGTCTGGGATTTGGTTGCTTATTTTGGTTTACTTTGTTGGGTTTTCTTTGTTTTGCATTGTTTTGCTTCTGGGATTTTTATTTTTTTATGTTTTGCATTGGGTTTAATATTTTATTTCAGTTTATTTTAATTTTGAGATGTTTTTCTTTTTTGTGCTACTTTGTTGTAGGGTTTATGCTGTTTTACGTTGGGGATTTTGTTAATTTATCTTGAGTTTATTTTGGCTAAATTTCATGGGCTGTTTTTATTTGTTTACCTTCTTTTTTAAATTTTCTTAGTTTTA
Organism: Orthonyx spaldingii; assembly: GCA_013397795.1. Classification (NCBI taxonomy): domain Eukaryota; kingdom Metazoa; phylum Chordata; class Aves; order Passeriformes; family Orthonychidae; genus Orthonyx; species Orthonyx spaldingii. The sequence continues at coordinate 344,787 of VZTJ01001082.1, read as the reverse complement.
CATTGATATTTTCCTTTAGGGGTTTACTTTGGGGCTTTACGTTGAGGTTTTAGGTTAGTTCTTTTATTTGGTTTATGTTTTGGGGGGTTTTTTTGTGCTTTTATTTTTATTTGGCTGATTTTGTGGCTTACGTTGGGGTTTTATTTTTTGTTTATTTTCTTTGTTTACTTTGATGTTTTAGTCATGTTAGGGTTTTTTAGGGTTTTTTTTGTTTACATTTCATTTTCTGAGGGAGTTTAATGGAGTTTTCTGTTTTTTCTGTTTTCTGGATTTTACTTTTTGTCCTTTTGTTTTACTTTATTGGGTTTTTAATTTTTATTTTACTTGCAGTTTGGGTTTCTTTTTTATTGTTGTTGTATCTTGGGGCTTCCCAGGTTTTCCCATTTTTTTGTTTCCTTTATTTAGCTTTTTTTTTCTTGGTTTTATTTTGGTATCTTTTTAATTTGCTTTATTTTTTAATTGTTGCTTAACATTGGGGATAAATTTTGGGCTTCTGCATTCAGATTCTACTTTAGTGTTCTATGCTAGGGTTCTACTTTTTGCTTGTTTTGTTTACCTTGATCTCCTTTGGTTTAGTTTGCTTTTTTTTCTTCTTGTGTTTTTGTTGTTTTACTTGTGGTTTTTGTTGTTTTCCATAAGGGATTTACTTTTTGGCTTGTTTGGTTTTTGTTTTCTTTTGTTTTGGGTTTTTTTGGTTGTTTGTTTTTGGGATTATTTTTGTTGTTATTTTTTTCTTGTGGCTTACTTTGGGGCTTTTATTGTTTTTTAATATTGAAATTTTACATTGTGATCTCACGTTGGAATTTTATTTTTTGGGGAGGTTGTTGACTTGTTTTCTTTGGTTTATTTTGGTTTACTCTTTGGGTGTTTTTATTTTTTGTTTTGCTTTTAGCTTGTTTTATGTTTGCTTGTTTTACTTTGCTTTACTTTTTTATTTTTTCCTTTCTGTTGGGATTTTACTTATTGGGGTTTTATGTTTTACATTGGGTTTTATGTTGGGGTTTAATGCTGAGTTTTATGTTGGGGGTTTACTTTTGGGGCTTTTAAAACTTTTGTTTCCTTTGGTTTACATTGGATTTTTAAAATTTTTCTTTTATTTTGCTTTCCTTTTTTTAAATTTTTATACATTGTTTTACATTGGGATTGTACATTGCATTTGGTGAGGGTTTTAAACTTTTGTTTATTTTGGGTTTTTCAGTTTTTGTTGTGCCTTGTTTTTTGCATTATTTCATTTTACATTACAGTCTTGTATTAGGGTTTCAGATTTGCAGTTTTGGGGTTTTTTTGTTGTGCTTGTTTACTTTGGTTTTCTTTGGGGTTTTTTTTTTTTGTTTTCCTTTGGATTTATGTTCTGTTTGTCTTTGGTTCACTTTGGTTTCCTAGGTATGATATGTTGGCTTCAGGGTGGTTTTTTTGTTTGTTCCACATTGTTTTAAATTTTTAATTTACTTTGATCAACTTTGCTTTTCTTTTCAATTTACTTTTTTTTTAAATTTTACCTCTTATTTTATTTTAAAATTAAATTTATTTTACTTATCATTTTACTTGTTAAATCCCCCCCTTGGCTACAGGACATGGGCAGCAGGCAGGAATTTAGCCAAAATGGACCAGAGGAGGCCTGAGAAGTGATCACACTCAATGCCACAAAGGAATGAAAAAACATATTAATAGCAATAATAATTCAAGTAGTAAAATAACTGTACTACAGTAGGTGGATCTCTTAATTATTGAGAGCTACATAGTACAGTATTTTATTTTTGCATATGATTTTCCAATGTTCATAACTTTTGGAAATCAAACATGCTCCTTTACAGAATAAGCTCCATCTTTAAATTGCAGTTTTATTATCTTACCCATATTAATAAGTGACCATTTCAAACTTGGGTACTGAAATTCTTTCTGCAGTGGGAAAGATGAAGGGTTTAGAGTCCTCTAAATAACTGATCTAACTTTTTCTTCCAAAATTTATACATCCACATCTGCATAGATAGCAAGAAAGAGCTTTTTTCCTAAAGGTGAGTGTTTCACCATGCATTGGTTTGTCTAGGACAGAGGTTGGACATGATAATCTTCAAGGTTTTTCCCAAACTAAGCGATTCTATAGTTCTATGATTCTAAGACCTGAATATTATGAAAATCTTCATCATAAGAAGAGCTGTAATACCCACAGCCATCGTTGATTCTACTGTTGTCATGATTTTAAATTAGCTTCCAGCCAGTCGTTTTCACCTTTCGATAGTGATTACATGGCAAAAGGCAGAATTGTATAACTGCAACTATAAGTCTTTTAGGATTACCTTCTCTTCATATATGACAAGATCTTTCTGTCTGAAGGATTGCCAGAAACATCTTTGGAAAACGTGGAGAGGTCATGAAAATAAGACTGTCAATAAAAAATGGGTACCATAGAAGTAACAAGGCTATCTTGTGGCATTCTTTTCTACCTTGTGCTTGTACTTCTTTCTGTAAGAGTTTTATTCAGCATGAGTCTGTGGCTGAATTTTAAGCTTATACTTTGCTTTTGGTTCTAAATTAAAATTTGGATTTCTTTTTTATTTTGCAATTTCCTGAAACTGCAATCCATTTTCAGAACAGACTATTACATATTTTAATATTCTTCAGAATAGCACTCCAGGGTCTTCTTTTGTATCACAGACACACAACAAGAGTACCACAAATGAGGCATCATTGACCAGGTTTTATGTTTTTTGTTGCCATTTTGCAAAAATGCTAAATTACTCAGTGTTGTCTTGGCCTTTTCCATAAATGCTGACAGCCCACAATTTCCTCTTCCACTTTTTAAGTATCACATTTTTTTACAGTAGTCTATAAACTACGTCGTTAATCAGATAGTGTAAAATCCAATTAGAGACATTAGAATCCAGAAATACAAGTGTTAAGGAATTTATTTCTTGATTGACAAGAAAGCCAAATAGACTCATCTATTTAGAATCTTAGCAACAATTAGCTGCCTTAGTTTCATTTATTGTGACATAAAAAATCTGGTTTATTGAGAGCTCTATTGAATAAGATTTCTATGATATGCACCATGAGAAAATATCTTCAAACTAAAATGATTGTTTTGCTGTAATAAATTGAACCATATGTACACTATGTTATTCAATCCTTTTTCTTCAAGGCATAAATTGATATTAAAGAACATTTAAGTCATAACACATGGTTATCCAGGCATGAACGAGGCAATAACCCATATAAGTTGTCAAGGTGAAGCCAAAGCATTTATTAGAGGTTTGTGTTGTTTTTGAAAAGTGCACGGTTGGATAAACATGGATTAGTGCTATTATGCTGCTACGATGACTCAAGTGTGTTTTTACAGTGTCAGTAATTTTTATGTTTAAAAATCACTGGTGCAGTATATTAGCTATAATTTATGTTTATCATCTTGTGTACTCTAATAGGTTTCAACAAACCATTTAACACTTCAGCTTGTGCATATACATTACTTAATAGGTATTTATCTTAAAAAAGAGATACTTAAACGGGACTTTCAAAGCTTGCAACTGCATGCTAAGAGCAAATACTGCAGTCAGGCACATTAACTTTTTTCTTCTGGTTTGCATTTAACTTTGAACGGTGTGACCACACAATTTCTTTGTACATTTTGTTCCTAACCAGAGCAAGAAAAATATATCATCTCTAAACTCTATCAGCCTGAATGACATCGAAGTCCCTGACATGAAGTGTCCGTCACACTTACTAAGTAGAGTAGATGTGATAAAGCCTACGCAGCTGAAAATGCCAATAAGTTCCTGTCATCAGAGGTTGCCCTTTCAGGATAGCATAGGACTTTATGCTTTCCTAGTTAAAGGATATTGCTAATAGTAGACTCAATTGTATTTTTTTTGCTACTCTTTTCTTGGTATCTTGGCTTGCTTATTTTTGAAAATCAGTTACGCTTTCTCATAACTCTCAGCACTTGGTTTGGGGAGCAACTTCATCTCAATGTGAAAGAGTTGGGGTTGGCAAAAGAGAGAACTGAAGTAAAAACTTCACTTAAAGAGGGCTTTTGGGTGGCAAGTGGGTGAGTTGCACATAATTTATGATACTATTGAGTGCTTCCAACAACAGGTTGCTTATTACATAGGTTGTGCTAATGGTGGCTTTCTGTTCTAGACAGTCTAGGTTTCAATGACTGGTGTTTAGTGCTTCCATAAAAGAGATTGATGGCAATTTAAAAATCACCACACTGGTCTTTTCTTAGGGGGAGAACTCTCCTGCAGTTTCCTGAAGTTAGATATTAGTCAGTAATTTGCAGGAAAAAAGTGCCAAACAAATATTGCTGTAAATTGTGTTTACCAGTCTGATAAAATGCCTGATTACTTCACTAGTGAGGTCATTTCAGAGGAGGAAAAGGAGTTGATGCAGAACCCTGAGATTATGGACCTGCTGATCTGGTGCGTAATAGATTTTTTTACAAAGAGGTTATCAATTCTCCTGACTCAGTCAAGCATATCTGTTGGCTGAGTTGGCAAATAGGGAGGATTTATTACTCACATGGGAATAATTGACCAAGATGGACTACTTGTTATTGCAGATTACTTCTTTGGAGTAACCTCTTTCATAAAAATAATTAAAGAAATAGAGATATAATTTAGAGAACATTCTTAAGTGCCTACAAACAGATAACATACTCATTCAAATTGAATTTTTATAGAAGTACATTTAAAAGATGTAGATTTCAATTGATACCTGTAATAATTGCATATGCATAGAAATGACTTTTTCTTTAATATTCACTTATTAAATAATGGACTACTAAAAAGTTGTGCCTTACTTTTCATTACATTTAAACAACACATGCCATTTTCAGTGCTTGAGAGTACACAGTTACAACACTCTTCAGGAAAATGTACTGCTCACTTCCACGTTAGGCATTATGCAAGTTTATTCTGTTGACATTTTTAACAGTTTTGATGTTCTGTGCAGTAGGTGATGCAGTGTAGTCTGTGTTGGATGTGTTTCCTGGAAGCATAACTTATTCATTTTGTCACAGAACTCCCTGCAGACCACATGGGAGTGTGGTCCTATTTTGCAAGGTACTATACAAAAGCATCATGAAAGAGTGTATCTGCCCCAGGGAACTTACAGTTTTACCATTACATATTTAGAAAGAATTGAAAGCATGATGTTTTCCCTGGTAAACAAGGACAAAGAAGTCAGAACTACATTTTTGTGGAGGTCTGTACTGTGTCTTTCATTTTTTCAGTGTTTTCCAGTTTAAGAAAGAATGATTTAATATATCACAACAGAATTGAGGAAGAGACTTTGAAGCAAAACTGATGTTACCATCCGTACTCAGGCATGGCTTTACACTTTCCAGAGCAAAACTCTTACAACTTTGCTCTGGGGAAGAGAGTGCAGATCCTTGCTAGTACTGCTGTCGCATCTGGAAGGCTTTTCAGAACTGCTTTTAATCCTGTGCAAAAATTCTAAGTCTTCCCTGTGAGTGAGGATGCTGCAAAGGTCAGTTGTTGTCCATGGCATGGAAAGACCTAAGCCGAGAGCTGAACTGCCATGAGAACATGAGGGCAGGTTCATCACTGGATACAGTGGGTCAGAGCTTGGCATGATGGGAAACAAGGTCACTCATCAATCCAATTACCAGGCAAGCTGATAATCTAAATGCATTTATCAAGGTCACTGCTATTGCCAATCTTAAAATTTTGTAAAATCTTTTCTTCTCTGATGATGGTAATGGCTATTGCAAGTGGCTGCATTGTCAGTGTGATTTTTTTACTCACTCTCTGGTGGAAGTTCTTCTATTTTTCTGGCAATCTTGGTAGCCATAGGAGTAATGGAGAAAGACCCCATCATGTCTTTTGTGGTTGTGCACCAAAAGCCTCTGATGATATTGGTTCCTTACATGGCTACCTCAGGAAACATTGTCCTCTTTCTGTCCCAGTGACTGTTTAAAATAACCTCTTATGTATAGAACAGTGAACAAAACAAGATAAAGTTGAAAGTCGTGGAGAAATGAAGGGATAAGGCAGCAAGGTTGTCTTATTTTTTATTACTCACTGGAAGTGTCTTTCACATTGCCAAGGTACCCCAAATGGATTTATGTTTCAAACAAACAGTTAAACCCCCTACATCTAAAGGTTCTGTCTAGCCATAACTCCATGGTTCAGGAAGGATGTTCAGAAATTGGAAAGGAGTCAGCAGAAGCTTCTTAATATGGCTCGGGTTCTCATGTACATAACCAATTGGGAAAGGCTGAGGGATTTTGTTTTGTTTATTCTGGTGGAGTGGTTGTGAAAAGGAGATCCTGCTGAAGCCAACAGCTACTTGAATAAAATGATAAACATGGAGCTGTTCTTGGTACCAACAAATAATATGACAAGGAGAAAGAGTCATATGTTGCAGTTTGGAAAGTTCCATCTGAACACTAAGAAAATGTCTCAGTGAGTGGTATGGATATGCAACGTTTTCCCAAATATCATGGGATCTTCGTCCTTGGAAATTTTCAAGGCAGAGAGCTAAGGACATGGCTGATCAGATTATGTGCTGACAACAATCCCGCTCTGAAGGGGACATTGTACTAGATGACATCCAGGTGCTTTCAGACAGCATTTTGGTGATCAGTCAAATATAATCCTCCAGTTCTCAGATGGATTTTTGCTGTGGTTTTTCCCTAGAGATTAATTGTTTTTAATTTTAAAATTATTTACTGTGACAAAGTGACAGTATTCTTTCTAGGTTTCCTCTTGTCCAAGACTGAATTAAATCCACGAGGGTTCCTTATCTTCAGGACCTACCACACAGGTTAAATTCTATTTGTCTTACAAACATTCTCATTTTTTCTCTTTCCTCATGGGAAAAGATTGTTTCCAATTGCTAATGGAAGCCTACTTTGAGCATGAAAGAGGTAGAAGCAAAATCTTCTCTCTAGAGGGTTCTCAGGCAGAAAGCTCACTATAAAGGTGTTGGAGGATGCTTTTTGCTGACAAGATTTTTTAGTGCTGAGCCTGTAAAATTGGAGACATGGTGTATCTCCACAGTAAAAATGATAGGTCCAGCTAAGCCTAAATCTATAGCAGAGGTAATTTGGAAGGGCTGGTAGAACTGTTTGTATAAAACCAGATGACAGGCCTAGCAAGCATGGCTCTTGTGAGCATCTGGAGCTTATTTTTCTCTATGCCATCTCTTTTTTTAAAAGACCCTACTTGAGAGAATTTCAGGTTGGTTTAGTTTGTGTGTTTAAAATTATGACAGTCTTTTAGTGCACAGAAAGCTTAATGTTATTAAAGCTAGAGAGGCTGTAGGTGGAAGCAGGATATCCAAGACCTTGATGTCAGCCCTATTCTTAGTCAAGAAAGATTAGGTTTAATGGCTTTTCATGTGACTGCTGATATTTTTATAAGTCGATGAGCTAAAAAATATGGGAAAGAGGGTAAATATTACAAGTAAATTTTGAAATTATATTGTTTAATTGAAAAATCAAATCACAAAACACTTTAGTCGTATATTGGTGTATTTACTTAGATGTATATATTTAGACTTTTTTTCCTGGGGAGATAGATAGTTTACATTTACAGTACTGTTATCTGGGAAGAAATGTTTGCCAAATTTAATCGAAGATTTTGACTATTTATTCACTACTCACAATGATGAAAATGTGGTGATATTCTCACAGAAACAAAAGAATGGATGCATATTTCTTCAGTAAGACCTTCTCTGTCACTATTACATAAGAAATAGAGACATACTGAATTTCTGTTTTTATACTGTCCATTTTAAACCTGTTCTTGCATTACAGAAGAAGAGGCAGAACAGGTTTTTTAGGAGCAGATTGTTCAAAAAAAAAATAAATATACCTTCATCTCTTCAAATATATACATATACAAATAATAAACACACATGAATATATACACACATATAAATGTATATAGAAAGTAAGTGAAAATCTTCCAATCTCATTCATTTCTTAAATTGTCAGATAACTAGTTAAAAATAAATCTTTAGTTATGCACAGAGTGTGACTCTAATTCTGGTATTGATAGGGATAGTTTTCTACCAAATGAAGTGAAGATGGTATTAATAGTGAAGGGAACAGAAAATTCTATACCTTACTCATCCCATCTCTCCTGATAAAACTATATCCACTATTGGGATATTTTTTAATTTTTATTTGTTTATGGCTTTGAATCCCTGCTTAATAGATCAAAACTGTCCCAGAGAATTTTAACTTCTAATTTGAGAAAAAGAGAAATTTTGAAGAGTAAGGGTAGGGAAAAGGGAAAAAAGCATTAAGGACAATAAAAGTCACAACACGAGTATGAATAATTTTTTTCATTGTTTCTAGAGGATCTTAGAGGGTTTATAAAATCTGTTATTTCTACATACATGGGACAGTATCTTAGATTACTGCAGCTATACTGAAATACAGCTATATACTAATACAAAATTGTTTAGCTCTAAGAAATATAATTTTGCTAAGATATTTCTTTTTTGAATAAAAACATTTGCACTTAACATATCTGGTTCACTTTATATTCAATAAAACAAAACTGTAAATATTCACAATACTCACTGTCATAGACTGGTTAAGCCTAAATCTGAGTTGATTTTCTAAAGCAGTAATCTAAAAGCTGCATTACGTGAACCGGTACAGGACTCAATTCTCTGCTTCCTGATACTTGTGTAAGTGTACTCTAATAAGTAATACAACTCATAAAAGCAAATTGTGAAAAAAAAAAGCCAAAGAACCATTCTAAAGAGCTTTTCCTTTGCTAGCAATTTCTCACAAAGCAAGAATTTTTTCCTCTTTGCATTTTGCAAAGTAGTTACTTGCACAGTGTGCACAAATCTCAGAACATTGAAAGCATACAGAGTTTGGTGTCTATGCAAAAGATGTGTAACAAGATACCAAGCAAGACATTTTGTCTGAATTCCAAGGTGGTAAATTTTGTGCACTTGTTCACTTATGAAGATCTTGGCTTGTACGTAGTCATTTTGTGCTCAGAGTTTAGAACATTTTCTAAACAAATACTTAGAGAAAACTATACAAACTAAGGAACTATCAGTCTTAACAGAAGCAATTCTGACAAACAATTGTTTTCATTTTAGCACTGACAATTATGTAAATGTGTCTGGAACAGCAATGGGCACCTTAATTATGACACCTAATTATACCAATTTATTTATACACCTCCTTGAACAACATTTTATTCATAACTCTCCCACTCATTCAAAGACAAGAAAAAATAAAGTGGAATTTCATAGATGGTTGCTTTATCATTGAAACATAAACACAACTTGAACTATTTGAACTTGAATGTTCACATGTATGGCATGTCCATATTGTGTTAGGTTCTTTTTGTTTTCCATCTTTCAAAGGAAGATAACTTTTTATATCTCAGTATGTAAGAGAAAAACTCTTTCATTCCTGGTAGAAATCATTCAAATATTCACCTTATTCGGAAAATGCAACCCAAAATTACCTACATTCCCTTATTTTTAAAAATTTTCACAATCTTCTTGCTGAAAGTTAGAGAATCATAAAGCCTTTAGGTTGGAAAAGACCTTTAAGATCATCAAGTCTAACCATAAAGCTAACATTGCTGTGTCCACCACTAAACCATGTCCCTAAGTGCTAAATTTACATGCCTTTTAAATACCTGTAGGGATAGTGACACCACCACTTCCCTGGAAAGCCTGTTTGCATGCTGGACAATCCTTTCAGTGAAGAAATTTTTCCTAAAATCAAATCTAAACTTCCCCTGCTGCGACTTGAGGCATTTTCTTCTTTTTACTTGGAAAAAGAGACCAGCCTCCACTACACCCTTCTTTCAACCAGTTGTAGAGAGAGATAAGGTCTCCCCTGAGCCTCCTTTTCTTCAGTCTGATCAAGCTCAGCTTCCTCAGCAGCTTCTCAGAGGACTTGTGCTTCAGACCCTTTGCCAGCTCCATTGCCATTCCCTGGACATGCTCCAGCATCTCGATGTCTTTCCTGTCTTTCCATGCTATTTTTGATACAGGCCAGGATATCATTGACCTTCTTGGCCATCTGGGCACACACTGGCTCATGTTCAACCCCTGTTGACCAACACCCCCAGGTCGTTTTCTGCTGGGCAGTGTTCCAGGGACTCTGTCCGTTCTGTGGCACTGCCTAGGGTTGTTTTGGCTGAAGTTCAGGACCTGGCACTTGGCCTTGTTGAACCTCTCACAACTGGCCTCAGCCCATCAATCCAGCCTGTCCAGATCCTTCTGTAGAGACTTCCTCCCCTCCAGCAGAGCAACACTCCTGCCCAACTTGGTGTCACCTGCAAACTTACTGAGGGTGCACTCCATCCCCTCATCCAGATCATGGATAAAGGTGTGAAAGGGGACTATCCCCAAGGCTGAGCTCTGGGGACACCACTTGTGAGCAGCCATCAGTGGATGTAACTCCATTCAGCACCACTCTGTGGGCCTGGCTGTCCGGGCAGTTTTTTGCACAGTGAAGAATACATCTGTCCATGCCACAAGCAGCCAGATTCTCCAGGAGGATGCTAAGGGAAACAATGGTAAAGGCCTTACTGAAGTCAATGTAGACAACACCCACAGCCTTTCCCTCATCCAGTAAACGGATCACCATGTCATAGAAGGAGACTATCCATTTCCTTGGTACAGGAAACCAAGAGTTATAAAAGTATTTTATGAAGTGTAAGATCCCAGTTCTCTGCTTGAACAAATGTTAGAGTCTTCCTTCTGCATTATTGTAATATTTTATCCTTTTCAAGAAAATAACATTTATCTGTAGAGAAGCAGGACAATTCTATGTAAATGATCATGACCAGAGTCCTTGCTTAGGACTATGTCTGGGTTAATGTAGTTAATAAATAATAGAAATAATGAATCAACGAGAGCATCTCAACTTTCCAATTAGGCTGTACAGTCTATTAAATACAGTATTACAGAAAGTGGCTGTATGTCTCTGAGTCTTTCTATCACTGAATTATCTGAATGGCCTTGGGGTCGAGCACAGAGAGCTGCTTGAACAGAGAAGTTGCTGAGGAGGAACACTTATGCATGGTTAACAAGGATATGCTCTATTGTGTTGAGTTCTAAAATTTCTTTCCCTGCTGCAGTCAGAGAAACAGGATTTTATAACTGTTTTTCAGAAACCATAGAATCATAGAATATCCTGAGATAGAAGACACTTGCAAGTATCTAGTCCAGCTCCCTGTTTCAGGTGAGCAAGACTGCTCTGATGGATACGCCGGATGTCAGTTTCTCTCCCAGAGGACACGGTCCCAGGCACTGGCTAGCACTTGGCTAACAAGGCAGCATTATTATGTCATTCCCACAACATGTTTTGAAGAGTCTGTTGATCTTCCCTGTTATCTTATTATTCCCATTTAATTTCTTTGAAACATTTCTTGTCCACGCTCAGTAACTGCCGTTGACTCCTTAGGTCCTTAGTCCAAGCAAACAGTGATAATTATGTGGATCGTTTAGGTTTCAGTTTTGTTGAGGGGAGGGATTTGTTTGTTCTTTAAAACTGGTTCAACATGTGGTGCAACTTTCAATAATAGAATTTTAAAAATTCGTTTATTGGTAAAAACAAACCTAATTTCTGTGTCCCAGAAAAAAAGCTGAAATATAGATCTTCCATTTGCAGGCATTTATTGTGCCCTAATCTCACTCGTTTTTATTTCCTGACAGTATACTCAGTGTATCTTCATAACCCCATTTCAAGTTATTCTGTAACACACCCCAATTATATTGTAATTTAAAAATTATAGTTCAGGGTACTGCCATTATCCCTAAGATTCTTAGTATAGAATGAATCACACAGCCAAAGATTTATATTTTAGTAATCATGACTGGCACAAGTCTTTCTAAAATTTCAGCTGTACATTTAATATGACTAATAGCTTCTGGTCTCCAAACTTGATATATTTCTTCCTTTACATGAAATTGAAGTTATATTTTCAGGCACAAGAGTTCAAAATTACTTCACCAGAAAGTGAGATCACTAAAGTTGGATAAAATGGAGATAACAAAATTGTACCAGGAGGAATCAGAGAGAATTAAACAGATTAAGGAAGTGGAACAAGACTGAGAACAAATTTGACAAAGTCTGATAATGGTAGAAACCTTCTGCTTTTTTTCACCTTTCTACTTAATTTTTCTCATCCTTTTTTGCTAGAACTTCATTTTTCAGTAAAACAAACCATACACTTTTCATAGGTGTTGCTTGGAAAGCTCAGGACAGAATTTCACCTCAGACTAGTGACTTGAACATTTATGGGAGAGTAGGATCCACAAAAAAACCCACTATGTCCTAACTTAAGATCTGAGTTCAGATCAGAGCCTGAAACTTAGAAGCCAGCACAGCTTGAATGGGAACATCAGAGACAAGAGACCTTGAAATCGGGGAAGTTCTTGATGTAAACCTTTAATATGAGGAATGAATGAGTGGACAGTAAATGAGTGTTTTACTTAAAAACTGCAGGAAGCAGTACTAGTCTAAGAGGACTACTAGCTGGATCACAGTTCATTTTCATAAGAAATATGTACAGTATATTCATGAGTGTCCTCAGCGGGGCTGATTCTAAGAGAGAAGCACGTGGTTGATACCTTCCCTTTTGCCAGATTTGTTTTCAAATTGGTGTCAGTAATTTGGTTCCATGGAAAGAATAATGTCTAGATAAATAATGGAGCTGAGACTGAGAGTGCTAAGTTTGGAGCCCTAGAACAACAGAATAGTTCTGATGACTCTCAGCTGGATGGTGGTATTTTCCCACATAAGTGCTGTAAAGATGCATAAAAGAATTGCAGAGCCTTTCAAAGCTCTAAACAACTTGCTTTCTGCATGTCATTAAGGGTGCTGGGGATAACTACCATGCATCTGTTCACAGGTATGCACAGGCTTCCCTGAGAAAGCTTTATATCCTATAGCCTGTGCCTCTGTAGTCTTGAAGTCATAGCAGCGTGAACTTCAGCTTCTAAGAAGCTGTCAGTCTTCTGCTGGGCCTGTGCTGTCTGCTGTAATGCCCAAACTGTTTTGATACATGAGCTAGTTGAAGGATTCCCACATAAGATGCAGTTCTGTGCACCTGGATGGCAGTGAACATCCTTCACTTTGTAGCTGCAGTGCAGATCATAGTACAAAACCCCACATATGGGTACAGGGTAATATTCATAGGTAGAACTAAACCATCTGCCTACAAGTTTGCACTGTTTCTTCCCAGTGAACACGAGTACTATTACATTTGCCTTGTGAAACCCCTTGTAGCTGCTCAGTAGCTGCTCAGTTCATAGAGTCCATAAAACTGCTGATCCCAGTCCTTGCACAACAGAGATGTAGAAACAGGGAGGAATGCTGGTGACATGCTAGTCCAGACTCCTTTACTCTTACTTGCTCAAAACCACTGTGATTTCGTACATTCTACAAGAACAGCAGTTTTTGAGTTCTGTAGCAGACAAAGTGTATTTTGTTTCTGTGTTTACACCATCAAGAAGTTGTTATGTTAAACACTGCTAATAATTTAGGTATGGCCTGCTTGGAGGGAGACATAAGAGACAAACAACTTCATATGGAAGTGGAACCAGAAGAAAATATTTTAAATGTCCAGTTCATTCAGAATCCCTCACTGATGTCTAACAACAGCATGCATTAAAAACATAAAGACTACATTTTGTAGTTTTTGTTACAGAACACAGATTATCAAAACTGTTACTTGGTGGGGGTTAGAGTAGATACAGTGCCAAGTGACACTGAGTGTCCAAGTCCTTTTAAGTAGCTTTGGAAATTTCAGTCATGCAGTCAAGCCTTGTATCTTTTGAGTCACTGACATATGTATTACTCACTTCACTGATCTGAAGAGGAAAAGACAAATAAAAACAAAAATAACACCTCCAGTTAAGGAATTTCTTCAACAAGGAATTTTTAAATGTGCACTCATTTGGCAGCAGCCTTTTTGTGAGATGATTACACAGTGTATGAATGTTTATTGCCTGACTTTAAGATGCACAATGTAAGATTAACAATTATAGTGGGGTTTTTTTCTACAAATGCTGTATTTCTGCTATTGTGTTTGCAGAATACAGCTAGATAATAATTGATTCTGTGACAGGGATTGGCTAATTTGCCAACAGTATAGTATAAAACACATTTATACAGTCAATTACACCCAAGTGCATGGCCTATTTGCTTTATAATTTCATAAACTTGCCAGCAATTTAAATAAAAAAGTTCCATTAAATTATCATATCATGTGATAGAATGATATTGCCAAGTATATTAAACCATGTGTGTTCAGCCAGAATTAATTAAATAGTATTACTTTTTTCTTATTAACACATTGAACCTATCCTTCCTACTCAGTACTAGAAATAGAAGCCTATTAGTGAACAAAGTAAACTTAAGGGCAAAGTTTAAACATTTTCCTGAGGGTGCTTCATTAAAATTCCTCGTTCTTTTGTTTAAACATTTGCTTATGCTAAATGTACTTGTATTGTGAAAATATTTTATGTTCTTAGATATGAATACTGGAGAAATTTAAAGGTAATATTTAATAATAATATTCAGACATTTGAGGCAGGTCTGATCTTACTTTTCTTATCCATCTTTGTTCTAAATTTCATTCCTTACTTATCCTTTGTCATGTTTTGATAGCCTTATGAAGTAAAAAGTAATATTAATGATTCAGCATGACCATTATCCAAAATTTCTCTGTCTCCCCCGTCAAACAGTTAAATAAATAGGAAATACCTGTTTTATATGAAATATATTAACATGATGGCTCAGGGGTACTTCTTATTTGAAGAAGGTGACAACAAACAGTGAGAATTAACATTTCCATATAATTTTATTGCAAAATAACCTGCTGAGTTATAAAACAAAAATTTCTCAATAACCTGCTCTGTGTACATGCAAACATGCCTTCTGTTCCTCTCTCTCTTTCTTTCTCTTTCTCTCTCTCTCTTACTCTCTTCCTCTCTCTCTCTCTCTCTCTCATATCAGGTGTTGGAATATCAGGCACTGTCTGAGATCTCTTGGTTTTAAAACACAAGGGATTCCTTTTAGGAAAAGCTTTATCGTCTTATTTTAAAAAGATTTTTAGAAAACCTCAAATTTAAAAAGTGCAGCTTTGTAATTAGTGGCATGTATTTAGTTTAATAAGATAGTGTGTTTGAAAGTGGATAAGCATATCTTTAACAGCAGTCTACCAGGAATCAGCAGAAATAATTACTGTCAAGATTTAATTATGTCAGACAAGAGTATCTGTCCTGAATAACAGTCTCGACAGTAGAAGCTGGCATTGCTGTATATTCAAGCCAGCTCTCCATATACTTCTGTTAAACAAAGTCTCAGCTATTCTGCTGTGACTGACTTCAAATTAATATAATTGAACATATCAAAGCAATGAAAAATTATGGATGATACAAAAAGAGAGGAATATGAACAAAAAGAAACTTTTGGAAGAATTGGGGTTGGGCCTTCTCTTACATACAAGACATTGATCAGAAACATCTCAGCATGTTAATGTGGGAGCAGTATTGTATGACTCTATAAAAAAGATCAGATGTTTATGTGTAAGAGTCTCTACCTTCTCTTAAGAGGAGCTTCAGAAATTATGTAAAACTATTTTGACCATGATGTTGTTGATTTTCAAGGCAGGCTTTCATTAGAATGTCTCCACACTATGCAGAATACTATAGTTTGTGTTGCTGCCGAACCAAAATATAAAGTTTTTGATTAATCAAGCGAGTGGTGTTATTGAGCAAAGCAAATCTATAATCTGAGTAAATATTACACAGTATTATTAAACAAGCTTAAAAAAGAATGAAAAAAGAATTGTACTAGACTTAATTAAGGCTTCAAGTAAAGCTTGCTTTTATTGGCAATTTTTTTGTTGCAACAAGAAAACTAAAAATTAAGAGGATGGTTGGCAGCAATATTGATATGCTAATGGATAAACATGCTAATTTAGAAAAAAACTAATCAGCAAAGACATTACTAATGGAAATGTACTGGAAAATGGCTAATGCTGTATGCAGACCTGGTATCTCCCAAATTAAGAAGAACTCATTTTGTGTTTATAATTGTAACTTGGAAGCTAAGCCTTGATCTTCTCTCTGCTTTGCTTTGGTTAATATTTAAAGATATTTCAGATGACTTGTCCTGGTATCATGACACCTGTTTAGCTTCTCTATAATTATGCTGCTGAAATTACATGTTCTGTTTATTGAAAGGAGAGCTAAAAGTCTTACATTTTTTTCTATCTGATTTACCAGACACTTTGTCTGGACAAAGAAACCCTTCAAATTAAAGAGTATGTGTGAGTCTAGTCTTCTGACTGAGGTGTGGTAGAACATCTCTGATTATCAGTATTAGACATTCATTGTCTCAAGAATTCAAAGACTAATGATACATTTAGGCACGGGGGTAGGACTTTTAGAATATTTATTGTTGGCTCTGCTCTGTTTACATCATGACCAATGGCTTTACTTGCAGCTGAGTTAAACAACTACTAAGTCTTTTCTGTCATCCCACTAACACTTGTGTCCTTTTTTGTCTTTTTTTTTCCCCAAGATGGCTGTTCCAAATACTTTTCTAGAGGATACGTATTCTACTCCAAATTTTAGTCTGTATTTTGAGTGTACAGGTGTAAAACAAGTTATTAGCTTATGGTATCAAAGATTTCTGAGGTGTTTTTAAGTGTAATAATTTTTCTGGCTGGAAACTGTCATTCAAAGATATCAATTAGGGAATTAAATAACAAACATTGTTTTGAAACAGTTTTCAGAATTTTCCAGTGTGCTGGGCAGGTATGGAGGACAAAACTTCAGTGCTTAGAGTTGTGCGGTCCGTGAGGTTGAAATTGACTGAAGGTTGGAAATGGTTCAGTTTAGTGGGGAGGTAGAGTTTGAAGATCTGGGTTGCGTGAACTGAAGATTCAAGGGAACATTTGCGTACCTACATCTCAAATCACTTTGGACTGTTTTCATGTAGTTTTCACATTTTTTTCTTATTTCCTCTACATTTGAAAGAAAGAGTAGGATAAACTTGGATTAAGACATAAAAGATGTTTCAGATGGCACAGATGTACATAAGTTTACTCAGACTAACACCTTCTTTTAAAGCATATTTCTTTTGTTTTGAAGGTGTTGTTACGTGTACATCATAGAGAACAGGTTTTTAAATTGCAAAATACTTAAGGTGATATGGATGTATTGCATAGAGATAAATAATTTAAAATTAACTTAAATCACTTAGTCTGCCTTGTAACATAAAGCTAGATCAGAAGACCTGTTGACACTGAAAAATTGCTCAAGTCTAATGTCTATAGAATACACCCCAAAAGATCTAAATCCTCAAGAATTTTGTAAGTGAAAAGAAATCTAAGAGAATTTCATGTCCTAATAATTACCAGGATTCCATGTTTTATGTCCTGACAAATAGCAAATCAATTAATATCACTTCCCTGGTTCTGATTAAAAGCATAGTAAATTTTCATAATTCTTTTTTAAGGGTTAAATCAAAATATCTATGAAAATAGAATTAATCTTTTTATCAGATTGGCATGGGACTAAATAAAACTGAGTTCTACAAGATTATTGTAGATGAGGGAGATTTACTCATAGTTTTGAGGGAGATTAACCTATAATGATTAACCTATTATGATTAACCTATAAGCAGGAAAACTTTAGCCTTAAGAACAAATGGATCCTTCACTTTGGATTCAGACATGGCATCTGAACAGAGAAAGACCATTTTAGAACATTTTAATTAGACAGTACGTGAGACTAAATGTTAACGTTTACATAGGTCAGACTATTAACTACAAATAAGAAATTATTGTTGAGTACGGGAAAATTCTTGTCCCCCACAGATCAAAGTACACAATGTAACAAAACCATTCACAGGTGCCTCAACATTTGGAAATTTTACTTGTTTTTTCACTTATTTACCAATTGATATAAAATGGAGAAGAAATAAACATCAAAAATTTTTCAATAAATTAATTACATCCAAGTAAGCAAGTAAAGTAGGAAGAATTAGTGATATTGCCAATAAAAATTTAAATTAAGAAATACTACCGTTATGGTGAAATTAGAGTGGCCTTGTATGATGCAATGAAGGTACTTTATCATCCTCAGATGAGGGATAGTACTCAGAATGGACCATCTTCCTGAGGTTACATGTTTCTAACTCACACAACTGAAACTTTTATTAATAAATGCACTCACCCACATATAATATGTCAAATGTGTGGGATAAATTGCTCATTTCATATGTTATGCTTATTTCTTTCATCACAAAATTGATTCAATTTATTTCATTCAGGATATCCCAATGAAGATTTTTTTAAACTGAAGATAAATCAAATTTGTGTCTGGCAGGTAATTATCAGCAAATAATAAGTCAAAAGTTACAAGTTGTTGCTGGTGCCTGGAGAAGCAACATTATGTGCATTTGGGGATTTTAATCTGAAGTAGCTCTGTTGTTGTCCTATGAACTAAAGACACCCTAGCAGCTGTAGTACATTAGGTGAACTTCTGAAGCCCAACTTCTGGTTTCATCCAGAAACTCAATATCAGAAGTTTTCGAGCTATTTCATGGCTCAAACAAAATACAGACTGGAAAAAGAGAAATATACTTCCCCGTTTTTGGCTGGGACAGGTAGCTGGTACAGTGCTGTGTTTTAGATTTAGTGTAAGCATAATGTTGATAGCGCACTGAAGTTTAGTTGTTGCTAAGTAGTGCTGAGTCCAAGTCAAGGACCTTCCATTTTTCCAGGTTTTGCCAGTGTGGAGGTGAACAAGAAGCCAGGACAGCTAACCCAAACTGGCCAAAGCGATATTCAGTGCCATAGAATGTCATGTCCAGTATATAAATTGGGAGGTGTTGGCTGAAAGGCACAGATCACTGCTCAGAGACAGGCCGGGCATCCATCAGCAGGGGATGAGTAATTGTAGTGGACATTGGTTGTCTGTCTTAGGTTTTCTTCTTCTTCTCTCTTTTTCATTATTACTATTATTATTGATATTATTAGTATCATTATTGTTAATATTATATTATATTTTGTTTCAATTATCAAACTCTATTTATCTTAACCCACAAGACTTACTTTTTTCAGATTTTCCTCCCCACCAGGGAGGGGATGGGAGTGTGACAGGGGGAAATGGGTCGGGGGGAAGGGGAGAGCTCTATTATAGCAAGTGTGTGGCCAATAGGTCAAGATAAGTTATCCTTCTCTGTTCAGCACTTCTGACATTACTTCTGAAATACTATGTCTGTTTCTGTCTCTTCATCATAAGAAAGGTGTTGATTTGCTGAAGTGAGTGAGATTGAGGGGGTTGTAGCACACGATGCATAAGGAAAGTATAAAAAACCCCAGGTTTGTTCAGGGTGGAGAAGAGGAGGCTCAGAAGGAATCTTATTGCTGTCTAACTAGCTGCTGGGAGGTTGCAGAGAATACAGAGTCAGTCTCTTTCGCACAATTTTGGGACTAAAGATAACACACAGGACTTGGAAAGGCAGAAATTCCAACTCAAAAATTAAGACTTTTTCTGACTGAAAGTGGCCAGTCACTGGGTCAAGTTTCTCAGAAAGTTTTGGGATCTCCATTTTTTGAGATTTTAAAAACTTGACTGGAAAGAAACCCATTACCAACCTGATCTAAATGGCCCTGCTCCAAGTAGGGTGTTGGACCTCCAAAAAACCCTTTAAAATCTTAATTATTTTATAGTTCTGTGATTTTTGGTAAGTGGAGAACAGTCAGAACACCTGCTCCAAAAGTCTGTTCCTGTTTTGAAGTGAAATGTTGCTTAAGTGCCTCCTGACTCGTGTAATATTTTTCTAGTTGTTACCCTTGATTTATTCTAACGTTATGGTGTCATGATACTATAGTGTATTCCCTAAATTCAAGTTAGTTACTGCTTGCTTGGTGTTACTCAGGTCAATTGCTTCAGTACTATGTGTTCTGTAATGGGCATTGGATTTGGTAATACTGGATGGATACAAATACTAAAGTTTCTAGATGCAATCTAACTTAGTTCTACAAGGCTCTTTCTACAAGATAGTATCTATGTGTCACCCACATCTGATAGGCAATGGTCACCTATCTTTTCACTTTAAAGATTCAAAGATGTATATGGAAACAGAACGCCCATTCAAAGTACAAATCTCATCAGCAGAATAATTGCAGAATTATGGCTAAAGTCCACTTCCAGCAAGTTTTGTTGGTAATATAAAAGAAAGGATTGAAGCATGAATGGTAACTAAATGATTGCCAAAGGATTGTTCAACCCAATTGGAGATAATGAGCCTTAGAATATTTCAAAGTGCTTATAAAAAACTGAGTATTAGTCCCAAAAATTCATACCTATCTCTCTGTTGTATTCTGAAGACAGAACAATTTTACTGCCACTGTACATATAGTGGTTTTATTTTCATTGCTGGTCTCAATGCATTCTATCTTTGGCTTTAAATGAGCCAAAGAGAACACTACCAAGCTGTGTGGTGCCATTGATACACTGGAGGGAAGGGATGCCATCCAGAAGGACCTTGACAGTCTTGAGAGGTGGGGCAGTCTTGAGAGGTGGGCCCATGTGAACCTTATGAAGTTCAACAAGGCCAAGTTCAAGGTCCTGCACATGAGTCAGGGCTATCCCAGGCACCGAGGTGAAAAGGGTCCACAAAGACCTTCGAGCAGTACCTAAAGGAGGCCTACAAAAGAACTGGAGAGGGGCTTCTTACAACAGCATGAAGAGATGGGGAGAATGAAAACACAAAGAGAGTAGGATTAGATTAGATATTAGAAAGAAATAGTTAACTGTGAGGATGTTGAGGCACTGGAACACTTTGCACAGACAAGTTGTGAATGCTGCATCACAGGAAGGCCAGGTTCGATGTGGATTTTAACAACCTGATCTAGTGGAAGATGTCCCTGTGTCCATGGCAGGATGGTTGGAACTAAATGATCTTTAAAGCCCCTTCCAACCCAAACCATTCTATGATTCTTTGAAATTACCAAAATGTACATTACTTTGTATTGGTTCTTCCTTCAGAAATATAAGGATCACTCTCTTTGCAACTGGTTGATGGACCCCATGATCTGTTGTGGATCCTTTTGGACTTCTTTTTTATTATTTCTAGTGAAATATCTTCTTGTCTTTATCTCATTCTTTCTTAGAAATAGAATAGTATTGCATTGAATAATGAGTTACATACTGCCATTTAAAATGCTGTTAAGTATAGTTGTCGCTCCCCAAAACTGTAATTCCATAGGTACTTAATCAAAAGAAATACTGTAGACCTTTTTGAGGGATAATTTTTCAGGGAGGTGACACATACATTACTGAAGCATGAGAAATACAAATAGCTTTAAGATATTTATGCTTTTTACAAGCATTCTAACCTTTTTAGAAAATGGCTATAATTTGAAGATATAATGTGAAGGGAGTGTTCTTAATGCTACATTAATTACAAGGGCTCACTTTCATTCCCTCTTTGCAGACATTTTTGTATTTTTATGTGAAAAGATGCATATAATATTGTGACAATAATGAGCTTAATGTAACTGGAAGCTATCAGATAAGATTGTATCAAAATTTCAAATAAAATAGCACCAGATATTGCATGCGTGAATGTCTTTGTATCTCACATCTTGAAAACTTTTTCCTTGCCACTAAGTGGCACTGTATTCTTGTTAGTTGGTTGTTCAGATCATATTACAAAACCTTTGGGCCAAATGTATTCCTGATACAGTCTCATTAAGTCAATGGAGTACATGTGAAGTGAGTTTGGCCCACAGTTTTAACGGCACTTAATTCTAAATAATTTCTGCACATTTCCATTGTAGAGGCCCAGAAGTAAAATAAAAATCAGTTTGTGCTTAATCTTGCAAAGAGTTGACCCTTTCACATGGCATTTAACTGTTTCATTAGGTTTTTTTCTTACTGAATTAGCCCTAGTTAAAAAGGATCATCTTATTTATTTCAGTAGAACTGTCAGTAAATTTTGATTTAAAAATGGATGAGCTCTGTGATCTTCGCATTAACCTTTAATTTTCATCAATATCATATATATTGAAAAGTATGTGAGTCTGCTATTGAAAACCTTGTTATATTCTAACAAGATATGTCAAGAACAAAAACTGAAGAAGATTAGGTTTATCGAATGTCACACTTTACTCTTTCCTTTTTCCTTACAGTGATAGAAAAGTAAATAGGCTTATGAGAATTTTCAAAACAGTGCTTAAAGTCTCTTTTTTCTTTGTCTTATCACTATGCAGAAAACACAGAAATATGTTAAAGCCTTGAGACACCATAAACTTTAAGCAAAACTGCTTGCACCTTTGATATAATACAATCCTTACCCTCTTAATATACATGTAAGTTGTTACTTGCTTAGATAGTAAAAGAAAATGACAGCTATTTTCCTGAATCATTAGTAAAGAGGTAGTTTATTAAATCCTTTGTATATGAACTGAGAGACTTATTTGAGAACAAAAGACTGTGTTCATATCCGAGAACACCTGTCTCATTGGCTTCATACAGACCAAGTAACATGTGCATAAGAATGGAACATGGTCCAGGATCTCTGGTGGGGGAAATTATACCTGCATGTGAAAACATTACCTTTGGAGGACAAACTCCATGAGTCATCTGAGCCTGGCAAATATTTCCCTTCCGGTTTTCTGTTAGACATCCACATTGTTTATTCTTTTCATAAGAGCACTACAAATATTTCTTTTAGGTCCTATCACTGCCTTATCAATATGTGGCAGGATATTTAGAGTCAGGGTTTTTTTTCTGGTAAGAGCTATCATTTCTAAAATGGGAGAGATAATACTTTCTTCACAGTATTGGTTTTGTTAAAAACAGGAGTATTTTTTTTCTTTAATACTAATCCTGTTTAAGGTTTACCAAATTGCTGAGAAGCCAAAATTTACAGAAACTGTATGAGGGTGGCAAGGCAGATTGGGTGAGATCTAACCTTTTATTAGGCCATTTGATATAGTCAGCTAAAGGAGAGCAGGTTTGGGGCACACTAATATCATCTCAATTGTAAACAGTCTTTTGGGATATTAGAAGCAGAAGCAATGCTGATTAAACCTGTTCTTGCAACATGCATGACCAAATCAGGAACTAGTGGAAACCTTTCAAATGTAACTTTTTTATTTTATTTTTAATCTGGGTTTAGAAACACAAACACATGAAATAAACTCAAATTCTAAAATAATTCTTTCTCTGATATAAAAAGTTAAAGTACTGACAAATACACTTTTGTGTGTTTCTATTAGGGATGTTGCTAGTTTGATTTATTATGAATAAACACATGAACAATCTATACTTGACAGGATGGCAGTAGAATCTCTTATAACTGCTTCCCTTTTAGCAGTATAGTCTGTTCATGTCTATTCTCTGATTTAGCTACCAGTATTAGCCAGAATAAACTAATATTCAGATATCTCGGCAAAAAGTGTCTTGGAGGACAAGTTTACTTTCCTCTCAACTTCTAATAGTAACTTGGAAATTGTAAATACAAATTAATATGAACTATTGTAAATATTAATAAAATTTTCTGAAAAGGATGCTTAAAGACGTGTTTTAAAAACAGCTGAAGTTTGGAGCAGCTGACTTGGCTCTTACAGTTCCTATCCCCAGCAGAAAATTTGCAAAATGTTTGTTGGTCTGGGATGTGCCTACTATGTGTGGTGCCAGGCTCCAGCTGGATCCACATGCACTAACTAATTTTGGACTGGAATTGTGCACAGTCTGTGAGAGTCAACACTGAAAGTGGTGTAGTCTTAGCATCATTGATAACATACTGCAGAGAGACATGGTTTGGTTTATGCAGTAAAAGTTTGGCTATCTCTGTACTGATGCCCATTTTAATATCATTCTTGGTGACGCTTTCTGCATGGATAGCCTCAGGTTTTGTGATGCAGTAACCTGGAGATACTTCCTTGGTTATCCAGGCTGAACCTGGAAAAGCAATAAATCCCATCATGATTCCTAAGTTTACTTACTGGAATGCTTCATGCATGAAGTATCATTGTGCTTTTTCTCTTGCTCAGTACTTTTCCATATTAGTCTGAGCTACTGCAATCTTATTTCTGCA
This sequence comes from Orthonyx spaldingii, assembly GCA_013397795.1. Taxonomy (NCBI): domain Eukaryota; kingdom Metazoa; phylum Chordata; class Aves; order Passeriformes; family Orthonychidae; genus Orthonyx; species Orthonyx spaldingii. Next base: position 320,702 of record VZTJ01001082.1, on the reverse strand, counting down.
GAGCACTTATATATTAGGTATCACTACCTTGGAGCACTGACTATGAAATCACTGCAGTTTAAGGCCATTAATAAGGTCAGTCTAGCAACTTTTAAGAACTGATTTGTTAGTTCTTTGCTGACGTCTGTGTTCATGAACCAATTGCCATTTAAAGATCCCATCTGACATTTTCAGTTGATAACCATTATGCCATTATGATGAGTCCTATGAGAAAGTTCTGTAACCACTCTATTTATTAAATTTTTTCCTTCCCACTTGTTAAAAACAAAAGGTCTTCAGGTTCATTATTTTATAGTTGTAAGAGTTGAGAAGAAAAGAAATATTATTTTTTACAGACCATGCATGTACTTTTTTCCTAGTGCTTCTCTTTCCCTTCAGAAAAAAAAGTGTCCCCTCATCTGTAGCTTGTTATAAGATACTATATTTCTTTGAATCTGTTGCCTGGCATACAGAGTGTTTCTAAATAGGGAATAGGATGTAAGGACTTCTGGATTTAGTATAATCAACACTTTCGTACAGGTTACATAGAGGTGTTTAAATGAAGCAAAATTGAATCCAATATATTAAATATGTCCTTTTATAAATCACACATAAAAATACAAATGATTTTTAATACATACCTGCATAAAACAATATCATGTCCTGAAACTAGTATTTTGTAAAAAGCTATTTGTTCTCATTTGCAGTAGAAGTATAAACTCTTTATCATCTTCCAGGAATAAGAATTAAAAAGTGAATAATGTCTACAGTATTTGGCTCAGCATGTAACAGTAGTAACAATATTTATTAAAGACACAAAATGTACATTCTCCAATTTATCCAAGAATTAATCTTTCAGCTCTTTGCCCTCTGATAAGCATCTGCAGTTCTATCTGAACTATCTGGGAACTTAAGAGCACAATTGTGCAGGCAGATGGTAAGTCCTGAATGTGAGAATACCACAACTGGGCAAAAAGAAATCTACTGCAAGGTCAGCTGGTGAAAGGGTACAAACATACAAACTCTGATTAATGCAAGATAGAGCATGTGTCTGTGAGAAGCAGATGCTTATGTTTAACCTTGTAGTTTGAGGTGTTTCTAAAAGAGGAGCCTTAACCAAGCATTAGCTTCACGTCACAGATAGAAAGGATAATACAACGTGTGACATGAGTTTGTTTAGTGGTAAAGGGGAAGATGGCACACCACCTTATCTGGAGCGTCAGACTTAATGCGTCTCTGCTCTACCACTCATCCCACGATGCATTCTGTATATGTTGCCTCTGTTGACTGCACGCTATGGGCACTATCTCACATCTGCGGTAGAACATGCGTTTATCCTACCGTTCACATGTGGTGACAAGAGTTTTGTGCAGAATTCAGTACTTACTTTCTGAGATTATACATCTCAGAGTGCTGAATCCTGGTTCACACCAAGTCTGTGAGGAGGCTTGGAGCCTTACCCGTGATTTACGAAGACTGCAGCCTACGCACACCTACAGCTTAACCATACTTAGAGAGATCATAGAAATCTGAGTAGATGGCATGGTGACCTAAATATGTAGCACCTGGGGTTTTGCACGTTTTCTCAGGCGCTTTCAGCTCTGCTTCTGTAGACCTTTTTTGACGTTCTACGGATTGGCTGACCAACATGTGCATAAAACTGTAAGATGTGCTTATCATTTGCATCAGGACCAGTATCACCCACATACACCTACATAACTAGCAATGACCTACATAAATCCTCACAGAAGTCGCTTTAAATTACATGTGTCAAGCTGCAGGTGTTTCTTCACTAGTTAATATAGGTTGGATTTTCTTCAACAAAGCCTTTGGTTTTCTTGATTCTTTCAGTTCAGAAAGCTTGTTGAAAAATGTCTCTATGATTTTGCAGAAAGTAATGTTTTGTAGTCCACTGTTTTTTATGGAAGTCGAGAATGTACAAGTTGCCGATGATATAGTGGCATGCCTTAATTGTTTTTAAACAAAATTGAGGGCTGATAATTACTGCCAAAAAAGATTTTTTAGTACTACCTCTCTTAACTATTTAAAATACAGAGACAAGAAGCTCAGCATTGGAGTTTCTGTGAATATAACTCTAGATCACAGCTCAAAGTGATTTTTGAATCTCATTTTTAAAACAATTTCTTTTATATAGTTAGTTGTTAAAATGATACACGTATTAGTTGTTTTCATCTTTCCTAAACCCCTCTGTTTTCAGAAGTACTCTTTAGTGCCTGTGTAAATGTTGACACTAGGTCTGCCTTTGACTTGGGTAGCCTGAGTGGGTACACTAGGCAACATCTTATGAAAGGGCATAAAGAATGTAAAAAACACCTTCCCAACAGCAAAAATTATTTTTTTTTAAAGCTGTGTCATCACTCACTCAGGCAACCTGTGTGTTCTGTCATTTGAACTTGTCTCAGAGTCTAAATAGCAAAGAATAAAAATATTTGTTCAACAGAACCATAATTTGAAATTGTTAAGAGCTTTATACATAGGAAATAAAGGTAGGAATGACCAAAGTAACCCTCCCACCCACTGATGGACTTGAAAATATTTCAGCTAGTATTCTTTCAGGTGTCCTAATCAAAAGTAAAAATCCAGCATATTTCAGTTTTGTTCCCTGAGGCTGATGTTGAATACCAGTGAATTCTTGTGGTGTACTAAGGTTCACATTATAACACTGATTTTTATCATGGGCTTTAGTGGATTTGGGAGCAAGAGTACAGTTGCCTTGAGTCAGATAATAACCAAAGAGCTAAAAGTGAATGCATATGTTATTTCAAAAGAACATTTCCAGGCATGAATTTTCCATTTCCTGCTCAACAAACAAAAGAATAACAGCTTGGGCCTAGTCCCCGCCTTTTAAAATCAATGGGAGTTTAGGCCTTAGAGTCTATTTTAGCAGTTTATATTATTTGAAATGAAATGTGACAGTAAAATTATCCTTCCTGACTAAACACTCATAAAACAAAATTCTTTCAAGGGAAGGATGAGAAGAGAACAGGAATTTCTGTGCTTGTTGTGCACCAAACTATTTTTTTATTTAAAACCTTTTCTTGTTTAGAGGTCAAAAATGTGACTCTATCACTGCCTTGTATATCAAGCAGGAGACCTTTAGACATCTGTCTTCTGATGGACCATGAGCACAGCAGGAGACATATAGAGCTGTAAATTTGAATGTTCTCCATGAAAAATTTCACTTATCCTTGTACTTCATCGTCTCTTTCTACCAAAATATTGCATTTTCTCTTCCAATAAAAATGTTTTATAATGGCAATAAGGGACTGTAACTCTAGAAGGTGGTATTGCTCATATTTTCTTTGTGTCATGCAGCTCCCACTGCATTATGATAGCATATGTTACCTCTCTGTCATGAGTTATTGGCTAAGTGCAGCACATTTTTATCTATATTTAGAAAACAACCTTCTTCTCTCACAAAAAAAACTCATGAGCAATGCTAGGATGGCCATATTGCATAATGGTTTCTGTTCTATGCAAAATGATTCTGTGTGGCACTTCCTACTGGGGTTTTCTTCCTAAATCCTTAATTGGCAAATATAATGCTTAAGTTCTATAGGCATTTGAGGCATTTTGCCATACTACATTGAAATAACTGTTCAGGCTGTCTTTGTACATATGAGATCTATAATAAGAAAATTTATTTTCAGTCCATGAGAAAAACAGCCGAGGTCAAATAATACCAATTCCAGAAAAAATAGAAACATTAATTTCCAGTCACCAACTCCTCCACTCTTCCACAAATACGGTAAAAGGAATTATCAAAATGGCTTGTCCTTGGTATTTTTAGAGCAATTTTTGTAATTCTACTATAAAGAAGTTAAAGAAATTGAGTAAAGGCATAGTATGGAATTGCAGCAGTAAAAGTCCTACAGATTTTGAATTTGTGTTTTGTGTTGGATACAATACCAAAACTGGCTAATTTTATGTAGGGTGTTTTGTATTTTCTAAATATAAGGACACTGCAGAGACAATGTATGTGTATTTATGTATTATTGGACTACTACTTGAGAAGACTGTAGTCACTTTGAGACTTTATTTTTTCTTTTTTCTTAATTTCTAATTAATCTGGAATATAATATTTAAAATTTGCTCATAGACAAACTTAAAAAAAACCCACTGCAATCTCAACATTACAGAATGTGGAAGCTGAATTATTACCTAAGGGTAATACATTTGGAAAAACACTTTAATCTATTCTAAGACCAAGGTTGTTCCTGGAGCATTTCTTGGAGGCAGTCATTGCATCCTGACTGTGGTTTTAGAAAGTCCTTCCACATGGTATTTTAATTTTTTTTGCCTTCTACAGAGTTATGAGTATCACTGATAAATAATTCAAGGCATCAAACTCTTAAGTTCCTTACAACAGCAAGCCTCTTGTTGTATCATAAATGCTCACGTTTTCCTGAACTAATGATTGAGGTGACTGAATCTGAACATGAAACTGAATTCACCGGCTGTGAGTCAAACTGTGTTGATGCAAGCCTGCACTCAGGCACAAGCCTTAGATAAGCTTCAGAGTGAAGACAGGGAGAAATCTTCTTCCCATTCCATCCTGAATGAAGATTCTTGCTCGTATGTCTACCTGGAACATAAATTTATCAGCTTCACTATGCTCAGTGAGACCATGGCCATACTTTTTGTGCTCTCTGCCCATATATCTGTCCTTACAGTTTGTGCCAGAACTGCAGCTTTGTGAGGTTTGTTGTTCCATGAGTAGTGTTTTTTAAAAATAATTTTGAATCTGAAAAAATTCATAAGTCATAGAAATTAAAAGCAAGAAACAAAATATACTTTGGGCAATAATAATTAATTTCAGAGATCTCGAAACAGAGCAAGGATTTTTACAATTGGCAAGAAAGGAAAACATGTTCCTATTTCAAGAGTGAGAATTAATTGTAAATTTTCTGGATACAAAGGAAAGTCAAAACTCTGTTCAGAGAGATGATGCAAATATGTAGCTGAAAAGAAGGGTTTTCTTATTTCAAAGTAGATTTCTGGATACAGACAGAACAAGCAATGGAAAACCTACTGGCCGTTTAATTATGAAACTGTGAGAAATTAATGGAGATCACAGATTTCACACAGTAAGGCAGGGTGAGTTTCTGATTAAACACATTTGGATTTGACTTAATGGTTGGAAACAAGACAGAAAAAAACATGCAGCTGTTTCTCATAAACTAAGACTGTATGAAATATAATGCATGTGTGATGCACCTGTAATTTCTAGACTTTGTGACAGAAATGTAATAAGAAAGCACACTCTCATTCTTTCAGATGGTAAGTAAATCAGAATAATCTTACTTTGTGAGTAGAAACATTGTGAAAAACAAAACAGTAACTCTTTTAACATAAGTCTGTAAAGCTTGACTGGTCAAACATAAGACAAAAGTGAAAGCAGAGCAGGACATGATACAATGTGTACTGAAATATCTGCAGCCTTAGATGTAGCTGATACTTCCTATAATATATTGGTGTGATAATTAATGAGTTCATAGAGAGATCAGCTTTCAATTCAAGTCCTGACAATATGTCACTGATAAAAGATAAATAATAGCAAAAATTATCTGAACTGGCTTGAATTTAGTAGTACGCTTGTTTATTAAATAGTATTAACTTGTTAGTGATGTATAACATTGACCAATTTTTTACTTCATGTTTTAGTAACACCAAATATCTTTAGTAGTGTTCCTAGTAGTATTATATATGGCTATTGATTTATAGGTACTCACTTTTTGTATATATATCATTGAATTCAGTAGTTTTCTTAGGGAAAAATTGCCAGGTATTTGGAATGTAATAACCACAAATAATCTTTCTACATCTATTGGAGAGGCCTCAAAAATCTGACTGTTTATAGATTGAACAGACATGGGCCTCTTCAATTTTACAGAGATCATTTGTAAATACATAGTCTACTGTAAAAGACATTATTAAGGAAAAAAATAATCTCAGTTCTAAACTGCAGTTTTTTCCATAACTATTAACTGTGATAAATGTGGTTTTTTAGCTATTTAAGAAAACTGAATACCAGTTAAATTGCTACAGTCTTTTTATGTTCTTCCCCTTCCTTTTAATTAGTAGCAGTTGTATGATACAAGAATTCTATTTCCATCCTAACAGAAATAGGTTACAAGCACCATTATATTCTTGTATTTCTAGGTAGGTTTCCAAGACATGTGATAACTTTAAAACCTGATACAGAGACAAATATATTCTTTTTGGTTTAAAGTGATAAAGCTCATAAATTTATGTAAAGTGTAATAAAAAGGAAAAGTTGTTGCCATTATCATTAAAAGTAGATTTACCAGATTGAGCTGAACCAATTGCTTTTGACAGCCCAGAGGATATTTATATTTTCAGTGAAATTTTTATATCAATTTTTCATCACTAAACTATTTACTCTTGCTGGTTTAGCTAGATTTTGACTCCCTTGATTGTTCATATGGGAAGCAGATGATGACGTTATATTTGATTTTTGTTACTCCAGTGAGTGTATACAGTTTGAGATGCTTAGTGTGATACATTCTATTCATATCACATTACTTTAATTCCCTCTTATCCCTAAGTTTGTATTTATATATTTTTATTAAAAGGCAAAACCTTCCAAACAAGAAAAAAAAAGGCATTAAAAATTGACACAGATAGGAAGAAAGGAAGTCTTAGCTATTAGAAAATGCCTTTTTTGTTCTAATGAATGATATTAAGTCTTGATCCAACACACAATCAATACTCCAAGTTTGTAATAACTGATATGAAGTTCCTTTGCTAACCAAGCAGACAGCCAGAGTAAGAAACTTAAAAGTGGATGCATATGCTAAAGAGAATCTGAGCATACTGTAATACATTTTAAGCAGAGATTTTATAGACCTTTTTAACAAATTCTATTTGGCTATATTCCATTTTCTGTTCCATTTATTTTCCCCAAAGCTGTTTCTCACACAGAAGTCAGGGAAAGATACATATAAATATATATATATATATATAGATACATATACCAAAAATACTTACAATCATTCAATCAAAAGCTAAAATAGTATCTATGATTTTAAATGACCGGTGCAGCTGATTGGAAGATAAACTTCAAAGGTAATACAACCAGAAGAGCTGTATGACAGCCTGCAAAACTCTTCTGCCAGTCCTATTGTGGGAGAATATGTGGATATTTTTTTATATCAATTTCACACATAATTATAATCATCATCAGTTTTGTCTTCAAAAATGACCACTGTTGACTAGTGACTTGTGATTAAAAAAACTGAGATGAAAGAAAAACCCTGAAAGATATCTTCTTCTGAGCTCAGATAGGACTTTCAACATTCAAAGAAAATTTGGATTGATTAGTTCAGACCCAATTAAACAACATAGCAATCTGAAAAATAAGTAGTCTTTTCTGAAGGAGTTTGCCTGAGGAATCCTCTTGGAGAAGATTTCAGCTGGTGTTTAGAGATATTTTCATACTATCCTAGCTAGAGGAAGATCGAGTCCTTGCTGATAGCCCTGATAACATTATGGAGAGTGGATAGCAGGTGTTCTCTAGAAGAAACAGAACATATTTATCAAGAGCAATCTCTTGCAGTCAATTATATTATTTGTTAACTTGAACACCCAGAACAATCTATCTGTTCCACACATGCTATGAGCAGTTGCCAATTTCTTTGGAACATATAATCTGCTTATGTTAAAGGGGAAGATATTTTATACATATTTAATGTAAAGATCATCAGTGACGACAGCTTTGATACACATACAGGAAGAATAACCTTTTATAAACATCTGTGATGATTGAGCGAAACACCAAGACGACTGTAGGAAATATACATGTGTGGATAACACCTTTTAGTGTGGTACTTGTGAGACTCATCTTCTGAGGGATAATGAGGGAGATGAAAATCTGTTTTTAAGGCACTGGAAAGAAGTGGAAGATAGATGAAGGACTGAGCCTAACACCTGAATGACATAGCAGTGCTTGGTGCAAAAGCTTTATCAACATGCAGGAGAAAATCTATATAAAATAATATTTATAGCCTGTAGGAGCAAACGAGAGTAAAAATTTTGGCAAGAGATAAAGGATTCATGCTTCAAGCAGTGATATCCAGTGTGAGGGATAGGAGAAGGATTATTTAGCCAGGGACAGATGTAAGGTTCAGTACAGGAAGTCAAGAAAAATAACTCCCAATCTTTTATTCTTTATGTCAGACTTATGATGTTCTCATTCCTGATTATCAAACACATGCAGTGTACATTGCAGTCCTTCTTAAAAACATCACCCTGGTATTTCTTGAGGGGACTGAAACCTTCCTTCTGCTGTATCAATAAGAAAGAATTTATGAGAAAATGATACTGCCTGCTACCAAAATTAATCCAATCCCTTCAGGACTGACTAGGACTGAAGCAATCCTTTACAATAATCCAAGGTCTTTGCAATACTACTGGACAGTATGAAGTTCAATAAAATGAGAAGATAATCTCAGATCTACAGACTGGACATGCAGAGTGCTGGATCTTTCCACATGGTTTTTAAGAACATATCTGTTTCTACAGTGGGGTCAACCATCCAGCAATAATAAAATGTGAACATTCAGAAAGGAAGCCTGATGGGCTGAATGTCCTCTACCTCTTTACAAAAGGGAAAAAAATGGTGACAGAAGAAAGCAAAATCCTCTTTACTTAATGTGGACCTCTGTCTCTGGTGTGCAAGTCCTCCGTGTCCAAAGATAATTAGCACTTTATAATGCTAATTATTATAATTATGTCTGAGAAAAAAATCATTAGGGGGTAGGGCCGTTCAATGATTTTCAATTGCCCCCTCTATTAAAAAATAAGGTCATTGTTTGATTAGCTAGTTTTAGAAGCTAGCAGACGGAGACTGTGTTACAGAAAATCCTTTGGTTGTTTTTTTCCTCATCTAAGATATTTGGTAAATACTTAAATGAGAAAAAAATAAAATAATGTCATAAAAAATGACTATCATAAAATTACCTCAGATTTTCTGGCTACATGCTACCAATATGTATACTAAAAAAGGTATTCATTTTTATAATTTTTTGGCATAAGAATGTGAATCCAGTATGGAAAGAAGCTAAGAGAAATCACCTTATACCTTCTTCTGTCACATATTTATTAGAAATACCGTGGGTAGTAGTTGAAAATTGAAAAGCATACACTGTAGAACATTAATAGGAAATTTACATTTGGACCAAAAGTAAAAAATTCAAACTGGAACCTTATACTGGGAGTGAAAACAACCAACTGAATAGAAATTCCTTGTTTTTTTCCCCTCTAAGTCAGCTTAAAATTTGTACAAGTATAGTTTAGTTGTTGAAAACTATGCTTCAAAGTGTATTTTTAGATGCATTTTAAAAGCACTAGAATTAACATTATGACCAGTACTTTAACTGTGAGTGGTGTAATGTGTTATGTTTGTTCCTGAATATAGTGAATTCATTTCACTGCAAACCTAGAAAGACAAGTTTGCTGTGAATTAATTTGGCTCAGTTTTATTGCTGAGCAGGGAGCCAAGTTGAGGGCTATTTTCCTGGCAAAATACAGAGATATGGGAGAAGGAAGATGGTGAGGCTGAGTAGGCTGTACTACAAATGGAGTGAAAGATGTGTTGATTTTAAAATATTGAATAGGTGACTTCTAGAAGGCAGTGTATCAGTCGTCAATTCAGGAAGTGAAATTAGTTGTTAAGATACCTTTGTAACAATCTAACAGATAGACATGGGGCTAAAAGGAAGTATATTTCATTATTTTTACAAATTCAGACTATAGAATTGAACTAAAATTAGAAAATTTCACTGAAATGTGCTTCTGTTGCTGATGAACCATAATCTTTTCTCTGACTTGGGCTAATATATCATGTTGTTTTAAGTATTTGAGGGTAGAGAAGATATGACTTCTGACATATGGCTTAATTAATGCTTTGTGACACAAGTAGTTTAACCATTTATATTCCATACACCATAAAAAAAAAAAAAAGGCTGATAATTTTCCCACATAAAACTGTGTTGTGAAAACTCAGAAATACCCTGATGGAATTCTCCAATATTTAGAGAACAAAAACGAACCACTTTAGCAGATTTGCTAGGATGAGTTGAAATGTTTTTGCACTCTGGATCAGACACTTCTCTACAGCTCTAGAGACTGGCCTGGATTTGAAAAAAAAAAGAAAAAAAAAGAAGGAAAGAGAAGTAAGTTATTCAGGAGGAAAGTATTTCCCTCCCAAGGTTGTGAAGAAGGAAGATCCTCACTGATGTCTCCAGATGGAAATTAGCCCTTCACATGTAATTTGACATCTTAAAAGGAAAAGCTTCCCAGGAGAAAGCAAGATATTTGTTGCATAGATTGAAGTCTTTAAAAGGGAAAGGCTTGAATAAATTTTGAGAAGATGACCACTTCACATTTTCAGAAGGTTGGGACCAACAAAAAAGGAAATTTAGTGAAAAAATCCCACTAATTTAAAAAACAATAATCTCTTAAGGCTCTCCTTGTGGAGATTTTTTTCTGATATAATGACAAAATATGATCCACTCCTGATGTGTGATATTTGAAAGAAAAACAAAACAAAACAAAACAAAAAAAAAGAAAAAACAACAACAAAAAAACCAAAAAACAAAACAAACAAAAAAACCCAAAAAAACCCCCAAAAAAACAAAGGAAAAAAAGAACACTGGAGAACACTGGCTTAATTATTTCAGAAAACAGTTTAAGCAAAGTAAATATCAAGTTAATGTATGTTAAAGCTGATAAATCTTCTAATTTTTCTCCCCCATCTCAGAATTTCCGTTATTATGACTTCAGGCAACCATCAGAAATTGTATGTTGAAATCCATTTCAGTAACACACTCAAGACTGTTCTTAATTTTGAAAGCCAATGAAAGTAGCGGAATTAAAGTTAAGCACACTCACAAATACTTGTTCCATCCACAGTAACATCCCTTCATCCCTAATGAAATCAAAAGAGCCTCTTATGCCTAAAATTAAGATGCTATACCTTTTGTTAGTGTCCTGTGGATACTGAGGTCAAAAGCTGATGTAAATGGATGAGGCAGTCAGGCATTCCAAATCACCTAGAGCTACCACTGATTCTAGGGTGCCTCAATTTTTAAACACCAGTAGAAGCTAAATGTAAGGATGTTTTTTGACTTAGCTCTTTTCTTACTGTCCTTGGCACTTCTGATTTTTCTTTGCCAGTGATCTTTTTGCACAATACACTACTCTATAGAAGGAGAATAAGACCTCAGTTCAAGCACTCCAGCCATATATGATATCAGTTGCCATCACAAAGATATTTGACAGGCACCATCTCAAAGCCATAAATTTGTAACCTTTGAGTGACCTTGGTTCACCTAGCTTATCAATCTTGAGTACCTAAATAATTATGAAAACAACATGTTGAATGGGTCTTGGAGCAATCTGATCTAGTGGAAGATGTCCTGCTCATGGCAGTGGAATTGGAACTGAGTGATTTTTAAGGTCCCTTCCAACCCAAGCCATTCTATGATTCTATGATTCTATGATTCTATGATTCTATGATTCTATGATTCCATGATTCCATGATTCTATGATGACTTTCATTCTTTGCATCAGAGAAGAAAGGTGGACAAGATTGATTTCTTTCAGTTAAATTATAGCCATGACAGGGACTAATCTCAGAGTTAAAGAATGATTCATAGACCACTGGTACTGATGAGATCATGGTGGATAAGTCTGCATCATTATGCAGATTTAAGGTGAACCTTTTACATTAAGGGTTCAGCTAAAACGTTGATGCTAATGTTATTTGTTTGCTTGTGAAGAACTGACAGGGATTTCTTGATTCAAAGAGCGTAAGGAATATAATTTGTTCCACTACAGACAGATTTTAGCATGGAATACAGAATCACAGAATGGTTGACATTTCCAGGCATTTCTGGAGGTCATCATCCAACCCCCTACTCAAGGAAGGTCACATACAGCCAGTTACCCAGGAACATGTCTAGATAGGTTTTTTAAAATCTTGTAGGAAGGAGACTCCACAATCTCTCTGGAAAACTTCTTGCAGAGTTCAATGACCCTCACAGTAAAAAAGTGATTCCTTATGTTTATGGAACCTCTTGTGCTGACACTGAAAAGAGTAGATTTGTCCCGTGTACACCTCCTCTTCAGATATTTACATATTTTTATAAGATGCCCCATGAGCCTTCTCTTCATGAGGCTAAGCAGTTCCAGTTCTCTCAGCCTTCCTTATATGTGAGGTGTTCCAGTCCCTTATTCATCCTTGCGACCGTTCATTGAACTTCATAGAAGGTTGAATAAAGATAGAGGTTCTGTTGATAGCAATATGGGCACTTTTACATGCCACAAAGGAGAACAAAAAGTAGACTTTCAAAAGAAATGTCCATGTCCTTTGCTGTAAAATAATGAACTCCAAGCCACAATTGGAAAGAGCCATGTCACACTTGAACTGAGTTCTGGGAATCATATAATTCAGTTATAATCAATTGTCTTTTATTGGAAATATGATATAGAGGACATAGACAACTATTTATAACATCTTCTATTTGAGTAGAGGTTCTGACCATCATTCTGATAACCATTACTCAATAAGCAAAGGACTACATAAAAAGGTAAGAACTTCTAATACAGGCAGGTGGTAGCTAGACTGAAGAAAATATTGCTTATTAATTTCTTTTTCCTTTGCTTCATGCAGTGATTCTGCTATTGCAGGCTGGGTGCCAATAATTCGGGGTGGTGAGACATGGGACTAATACAAAATGTGTTCAGTTCATAGTTAGGCTAAAATAGAAGCAAAGTTGAAAACAAGCAAAGTTGAAGTCAGGCAGTTTCAACTTCATAAACTTCCTTGCACTAGTTTAGAAATATTACTTGTGATGAAGCAAATCTGTTGGTTCTGGTGGGTGTAGAGCCCCCAGTGCAAGCTGTGAGATCTCTAGCCCAAAGAATCAATAAATCTTCTAATTGTGTCATGCCACGTCTGTGATTTAGACTGCAATATATTCTGTGATTTGTTTAATAAACTTGCAAGCTTAAATACCATGCGTTTGTGGGATGCTCCCCTGGGATTCATCCTTAAGGTTGCCCAAATGTATCTCCTCTTCCAGTGACCTACGTAGGAAGTGACATGAGACATGTGGTGGTTTAATTAGCAAAATGTTGGCATCAGATTAATAAAGAAGAGAATATCCTTTTCTACAGTTTCTGTTTCATATAAATATCTCTCACAGAGCTCTGGTTCCATATGGCAATTAGAAGTACTTGTTAACACAGTTGTTTAGGTGTATGAATAATGAAGGTGAATTTTCTTCAAGACTGAAAGAAATAAGGATGGACAGACTTGTTCAGATGGAATTCAAACTCACCGACCTAAAGATAAATATTCATTGATTTTTTAAAACTCAAACTTGTATTGTAAGCTTCTAATATTCTCATTTCTGTTTTGTTTTTGTTTTTGTTTTTGTTTTAAATATAATTACTATTTTAATTAGTTTTTATTTATTTTTGCACTGCTAAGGCTTACTTGGAAATAAAAGTCATTATTCCATGAAAAAATCACCATCTCAAAGAAACACTCATATAGTAATGGAAAATTTGATTATCTGCATAAGTTGAGTATAGTTTTTAAATATAGTGAAACACTGGGTACTCGATTTAAAAAAAAACAAACGCACAAACAAAAACTGTAGTTCATTTATTCAGTTGAATTACCTTCTAACTTTGGAACACCCATCAGAAGAGGAAAAGAATTTTTGAATTTGCATACTTTCAGAATCTTTCAAAAATTCTTTCAGTCTTATTGTTTGAGAAGTGAATTGCAAAAGTTTGCATTTTGTACATAGTATTCAATGTTTTATCGATGACAACACAAGTAATAGAAATAGCAAGACTGCACATTTATGCAGACCAGAACTGAAAGAGGAAAATTCTTTAGGAAAATTTCAGTTAAGGAAAACTTTGGATAAAGATTGCTCATGTATAATTTTTAAAATTTCCTCCTGATTTGGAAAAAAAATGTCCTCAGCTTTCTTCAGTTTAGGAATGTACTGTAATGCTTTGTATAATTGACACTAAGGTTGCTAAGGTAAAGGAAAATAGAGGTGAAACGATAATTAATTTTTTCTTTTTTTTATTAGCCTGAAAGTGGAGTTTGGGAGTATCACAATCCTCACTGCATTAAGTTTTAAATTATCCTTTGCCCTTCCTTTACTCATTTTGACTTCTTAAAAGACAGGAATAGTTCTGTTATTTGTATGTCTTTCAAAGAGCAACTTTTGGCAATGGAAAAAGAAGACCTTAAATAAAGCAGAGACAGATCTTGACAAATAGACTAAATAGCCAGCCAGAGAACTGAAGTTCATGACTGAAAAAAAATCCTTTACTCTTGTCTATCTCTATAAAAAGAGTGCTTCATTTCTTTGGACTTCTGTCATCTCCTGTGATGAGGAAGACCAGAGACCCACTTGGAACTGAGTCTGGCAGGGGATATCAAGGACAACAAGAACGGCTTCTACAAGTACATCAGCAGCAAAAGATAGATTAGGGAAAATGCGGGGCCACTGCTGAATCAGATGGGTGTCCTGATGATGGTAGACACAGAGAAGGTGCAATTACTGAATGCCTTTATTGCCTCAGTCTTTACTGCTCAGGTTGACCCTTGGAGTCCCAGACCTCAGAGGTAACAGAAGGCCAAAGCAAGGAAGACTTACCTGTAGTTGGGTTGAGTTAGAGATCGGCTAAACAGACGTAATACCATAAACCCATGGGCCTAGATGGGATGCACTTATCAGTTATTAGATGGCAAATAGTGTTGCTAAGCCACTCTTCATAATTTTTTAAAAATGACGGAAAATGGGAGAAGTGCCCAGTGAATGGAGGAAGGACAGTGTTACTCCTGGATCTTCAAAAGGGGCAAGAAGGAAGACCCAGGAAAATACTGGCCAGTCAGCCTCACCTCCATCCCTGGAAAATGATGGAGCAGATCATCCTGGAGATCATCACCAAGCATGTGGAAGAAAAGAAGGTCATCAGGATAGTCCACATGGATTCACCAAAGGGAAATCATGCTTGACCAATCTGATAGCTTTCCATGATGGCATGGCAAGATGGATTGATAAGGGGAGAGCAGTGGATGTTGTCTATTTTTTCTTCAGCAAGGCTTCTGACACTGTCTTTCATAACCTCCTTACTAGCTAAGTTCAGGAAATGTGGATTAGATGAATGAGGTGAGGTGGCTGTCTGGTTGAATGTCAGGGTACAGAGGATCATGATCAGTGGAGTAGAATCCAGTTGGAGGCCTATAGTCAGTGGCATTCCCCAGGGAACAATACTGAGCACACTCTTATTTAACTTGTTTATCAATGACCAGGACAAAGGGATAGAATGCACCCTCAGCAAGTTTGCTGATGATACAAAACTGGGGGAGTGACTGATACACCTGAAGGCTATGCTGCTGTTCAGCAGGACCCTGATAGATTGGAGGGTTGGGTGGAGAGAAGCCTAATGAAGTTCAACAAGGGCAAGTGCAGGGTCCTGCCCCTGGGGGGAAATAATCCCAAGTACCAGCACAGGCTGGTACTTTACCTACTAGAGAGCAGCTCTGTGGATAAGGGTCTGGGAGTCTTGGTAAATGACAAGCTGACCATGCACCAGCACTCCCCTTGCAACCAGAAGGACCAATAGTATCCTAGGGGCTCATTGGGAAGAGTGTGGCCAGCAGGTCAAGGGAGGTGGTCCTCCCCCTCTACTTAGCCCTAGTGAGGCCACATCTGGTTATGTGTACAGTTCTGGGCTCCTCAGTACAAGAAATCCAAGGATCTGCAGGAAAGGATTGAGTGAAGGGTCAGAAAAATGATTAGGGATCTGGAGCATCTCTCATGAGAGACTGAGAGAGCTGGGCCTGTTAATCTAGAGAAGAGAAGACTGAGGGGGAGGTCATTAATGCATATAAATATCTCAAAGACAGTTGCCAAGAGGATATTGCCAGACTCTTTTCAGTGGTGCCCAGACACACAACAAGGAGAAATGGCCATAAAATAAACCACAAGAAATTCCACCTCAGCATGAAAATCTTCTTTACATTGAGGGCAACAGAGCACGGTAAAAGGCTGCCCAGAGAGATCATGGAGTCTTCCTCTTTGGAGACATTCAAAACTTACGTGGATGCATTCCTGTGTTACCTGCTCTAGGTGACCCTGTCTTGGGGTTTTGGCAGAGGGGTTGGACTAGACCATCTCCAGAGGTCCCTTCTAAACCTGACAATTCTTTGATTCTGTGAGTTTGTGAATCATGAAATCATGGGTTAAAATATTTTGGTATCCTAACTGAAGTATTTCATAGATTGCTTTGTTTCTCTCATGATTACAACTAAATGAATTCTACTTAATAGTGTTTTGTGTTCAACTCATCATTCAGAATTATATTGTTTTTTTCACATTTTTCTTAAAATTATAGATATCTTATTATCAGAATAGAATAGAGTATTTCATTTGGAAGGGACCTACATGGCCACCTAGTCCAATGGCCTGACCAATTCATGGCTGAGAAAGTTAATGGAGGTCATTGTTATTAAGGTCATTGTCCAAATGCCTCTTAAGCACTGCAAGCGTCAACTATCTCTCTAGCAAGCCTGTTCCAGAGTCTGACCACTCCCTCTGTAAAGAAATATTTCCCAATGTTTAGTGTGACCCTCTCGTGTTGCACCTTTGAGCCATTCCCATGCATCCTATCACTGAACCTCTCTCCACTTCCCTTCCTCAGGAGGGTACCAAGAGCCTTCATCTCTCCAAACTAGACAAACACAATGTTCTCAGCCACTCCTTACAGGACATTCCTCAGGGCTTATCACCAGCTTTATTGCCCTCCTCTGGACACATTCGATGACCTCCACATCCTACTTAAATGGTGGGGCCCAGAACTGCACTCAGTGTCTATCGTGAGGCCACACCAATGCTGAATACAGTGGGATGATCACCTCTGGCTGACTGGTGATGCTGTGTCTGATGCACCCCAGGATGGGGTTTGCCTGCTGGGTTGACAGAGCTCACTGCTGACCAGGACTCCCACATGCCTTTCTGTGGGAATACTCTTCAGCTACATCTCCCCGTTTGTGCATGAAAATTTATACTTGAGCCTGGCATCAGAGTTAATTGTGGTTGAAAGCTCCTCAATTGTATTTATTTGTTTTCTTGTTCATTAACAGAGTGGTTGAATGTCTGTTGTAGAATTTCAGATTGCTTGAGCTATGTGTCAAATTCATTTTGCATATGATGAAAATGTTTTATTCTGCAAAGACTGTGCTCCCCAAAAGGGGAGGAAGCCCACTTTTTTTGTTCTTAAAAGTATGTAGGTTAGCAAAGCGTTCTTCAAAGGATTTCAGTGAGACTTATGGAACATATGCAACTAAATTATGATACTTGCACAATTCTTCAAAGACTGTACAACAGGATATGGTCTATATTGTTATCTAGGTAAAACCATAAACTCAAAGGGCAACAGATCTGCAAGAATGATTTTCTCACAAAACATGCCACTTATGCAAGCTAGACATTTGAAGCCAAAACATTCATTTAGAATACTTGGGGTTAGATTTAATGCAAAGAATAGTAAAGAGTCCTCATGTTGGTTAGTACAGACAGGCATAATATAGGCTTCCACAATTTATTTAATCTATTCGCCTTGTCCTGCTGTTACACCACTACTATTTCAATTTTGAGCTTTGTGAACAGAGGCATACCTGTGTTCTGAGCTCTACTGGTTAATATAACAGTGATTCTGTTACAAAGGTAAAAGGAGAATAAAATAATCAGATTTTCTCTTTTTTTTCTCCCTTCTAACCTCCATGTTTGAAGCTAAATTCCAGAAACAGAAAGGTTAGTATCTTCTTTTTACAAAGAGGTCTTCATGGACTGCCTCCCTTTGAAATCAATGGGATTTTCTGAGAATTATAAATGGCATTGGCAGGGAGTAATTGCAGGGTCAAGGAACAGTGTGTCAGAGCAGTTACCTCTGAGATATTTCTCTCTTCCTATCTGTTAGCAGCAACAAAGAGTATTTCTTTCATTTTCTTACAGCAACTGGGCCTTTTTAAATAGAGGAAGAAAAATAAAACATGAATTCATTCTTACTCAGATTTGAATTGAATGAATAGAACTAATGTATAATCTTCTTTCTGCAAAGTGATAAATATTTACAGTGTGTAATGAGATTTCATGTCAAAAATTGATGGTATTTATTGTGTTTTAATAAAAGCAGATTTGAAAATGTTAGTCTTATTAAAGAAAAGAAGTGTTGAAAATATTGCCATTTTCACATTTGCTTTTTCTATGGAGACCTTATATGCAAAGACAGATTTTGAGCTAACTATATTACTATGGAAATCAGTTGCAACAGAGTAGAAATGGTATGAAATAATGAAAACATTAATACTTCTTTACACCTTGTTTCATTTATTTATCAGTTACACTCTCCTTTTTTTCTTTGCTATTAAGGCTCACACATTTCAATATTAAAAAGGTTTTCCTTCTCTTTTCGTAATTTCTTTTCTCAATTCAAATTTCCAGAATTTGTAGCAAGAAACAGACATTTCACACATGACAGAAATATGGAGGTTGAGGGCAGTGCCATGTACAATGTCCAAGTTAAGTGCTACACAGCAATTTGTGTCTCAGTGAAGAAATTATTTTCAGCAATGTGTTGTTGTTAGAAAGAAGCTGTAGCCTCTCTCTGCTCAATGATGAGTCTAGTCATCAGTTACTTCCAAACTGACTTATGGCAGTACCTTAACAAATGTTGCCATTAAGTAATCTGCTAAGTCTATAGAGCTCAGCTTTCTTGAGGATTTAAGACACATTAGTCAAAATATCAGTACACAGGTGCTGAGTGCTTGAAAATATCTATGTGGTTCCTTCCATTTGTATAAAACTTTTAATCATTTAATGTTTCACAAATAGATGAAGCAGGTAATCAGACTTGCTTTTAAAAGGCTAAAAACTCTAAGCAAACTCTAAAGTAGTTCAATAATATTTAGTTTCCAGGTCATGTAGCTGCAAAATCCCTGTTGACTGGTATTTATGTTAAATTAGTAAACCATTTTCAAAAGGATAAATGCACAAGAAAAGGGGTTTTTGTTGTAAATTAAAAATATAAAAGAGGGAAGGTGAGGGCAAATACAGTAAGATGTGAAATTTAACCTGTTTTGTGCAATAATGATTTTTTTAGATTGCATGTATGTAACATGCAAGTGTGTATTACCATGTGTAACTCTTTAGATCAGCATTTGTTCCTTAGGCAAACAGAAAGAAACCCCTTACAGCATCCCTTTAACTGGCATGAAGCCAGCCTGGCTCATTTTCTGCAGCTGGCATGAAAATAAACTCATTTTCCAGAAGTGACCCCCATTATTTCATTTTTCCAAGCTCCCAACAAGTTGATGAGCTATAATACAAAGCAAAGCAATTAATTGTTATATGGCATCTTTGTTAGAATAGTAGCGGTGATCAGCAGTTGGGGAGGAGGAAATAGTCTTGAGCGTGTGGCAAAATACAAATTTTCAGCAGAATAAATATGTAAAATGGCTTCAGATAGAAGTTACACACTATTTAGTTAGTGGTGGAGAAGGGAAGAAAGGTCTTATGTAAAGTGGACTAGAGATTTCTTAATGAATTAAGAGAGCTTTGGGGAGCTTGTTGGTTTTTCTGTTATGTTTGTTTGCTTTTTGTTTTCTAAATCTCCCTTCTGCACTTGAAATGCAAGCTTCAGTTTTGGTAAGGATGGACTTCTAAGAAGAGGTGTTGCTCTACAGTGCTACTTTGCCATGGAGAACTACAACCAGAGCAGACAGTCACCCAGTCAGTCAATATTAAATCTCCTATGGACTGACACCAGACATGGCTTGGGCTTCTTTCTACAGGGGAGCTGCACCCAACCAGTAGATTTTTGTTGTGTTTCTTGTTGAACCTTATTCCACTCTATATCAGTAACTAAATATTGATTGAAGTTGCACTTGAAGTTCAGCCTCTCCTCTTATTTCAACATTGTAAACATGGGTCACTGGCTGTTTTGGTGGTAATTGAGGTCTCTTCCTCTTTTGTCACTCTGTCTCAGCATTTCCCATACTAAAAATGCACAGGAACTTCCAGGAAATGTTAACTTCACGTCTTACAGAGTACAGTCTTCCGTAATTCTAGTTCTGAACTGTGGACATTTCATGGGAGGCCAAACCAGGAAAACTCATGATAAAAAATAAGGTAATATAAAGAAAGTCAGTGAGGCCATTACTGCATAGTCGTTGGAAGCAAGGATTACAACTCCACTGTAAAGTACTGCCGAAGCTGGGAAAGATGAAGGGAGGGATTTTACAGCAATAAATGACAGACAGCGCTTCCTAGACAGAAGGTAAGAGTAGGAGACCATTAAAGTAAAACTGGAATATTGCAAGTAACCCATTTTTACACCTGATATTTGTCAGTGATAAAGAGAAGAGCAGCAAGGCGTAGTGCTGTTGAAGAAGGATGAAAGAGGCAAATGTGATCTACATCATCATCTGGATTCCATGGAAATGACTGTGAATTAAGTCTACTATCTATGTTACTTTAGAGGACACAGTAGAAAGGGGAAGAGCCTGGGGAAACAGGAATGTAAATTGAGAAAATGTTTTTAGCAGCAGTATGACTAACACAGTCAGGTTAAAACAAATTGGTTTTAGCAGGTTATTTTTAATCCTCGTCAGTTCATCACATTCCCTTGCCACTGAGTGTACAGCTGAAGAGTATAAATGGTGTGGGAACATCAAGCCAGGGACCAGAAGGATGAGAGGGAAGAGCTAGGCTGTTTAAAATGGTGCTCTTGTCAAGACCACTGCTCATCAGACTAAAGCTTTTCTGAATGCTGTGATGCAGTCCACATTTCTTTCCATGATCAAACAGCAAAACCCAATTCCTTCTCTGCACCTACACAGAGACGAAAGATAAATTTGGAATGGATAAGTCACTTGATGAGAACTCAGGGTCCAAAAGGCTTCTCCGGTTAAGCACATTTATCTTGCTGATTAACTGCAGGTCTTTGGAAGGTTATCAAAAGCCCTTAATACAAATTATATATTAATTTTTCAGTTGTTATTTCCAGGAGTTATCTTAACCAATAGTGATTTTATTTTTCTGAAGCTTTTTCTTAAACTACAAAATGAGCAAGACTTCTGCAAAGCTGTATCTCTGGGTTGGAAGACCTTACTACAGGAATAAAGGAAACCGTCAGGTGTCTACCTGCATGTGAGGTTCTAATTATCTGAGACAGCTGAACTGTAGCAGATGTGGTGGGTACATATTGTGTTGGGAACATCTGCCTTCTTCAAGGCTATCGAAGAATGAGGTTTTTTCTCTTTTCATGTTGTATCTTTTGATATACCTGGCAAATGCAACAACTCTGAACCATTAACCACTTGAATGGTGTATGTACTTGTTTCCCCATAAGAGATAATGTTTTCTGTCTTGCTGACAAGTGTTTGAACTAACCCACCTCACTGCAGAAACATGCAAGTTTGTGAGAAATGTGTAAAGTCTTGGCATTGCTGTATGAATGTAGGAACAATAGGCACTATGTGGAAGCGAATCAGTGAAGAAGTACCACAGCAGCAACAAACGAATAATCTCTGTTTGGTCCTTAATTTTGTGGTAGAAACTACCTTCCCAAGGAACTACAATAAATATCTTGAGTGACAGGAACAAATGGAAAGACTGATCTTTTGATTAGTCTCTGATGGAAAACAGTTGTTTCCACCTATGACAGAGGACAGCAAGAGTCTTGAGAGAAAAAGGAGGGGTGACAAAGCTGTGCATAAACAAAATGTTGATGGAAAAGCAGTGATGCAGCCTTTTCCTTGTAACATGGCACACTAGGAGGAAAGATGTACAGCACCTCTCTATCAGGAAATCCACTTATGAGAGAAACATAGAAAACAGCAATTATTTAGCTGAAAACCCACAACAAGAACTCAGTTAAAGGTTACCCAATGGAGCAGCATCAGTAATATTGACTGTGACCTTCTGCTTTAAGGGAGAAAGGAAGAAAGGCTGCTGTAATTGGAACAGTAATGTCTATTAAAATGATATTACATTTTGTTAGCATTGCAATTCTATTTGGGAACACAGCATGTTAGATGACAGGGCTTCTAAAACACTACTAAGACTGACTACCTCTTGTAAGGCTATAGCCTTGCAAACAATTACTGAGGAGAATATATGTGACTAGTCCCCATACAGTCTTGTGAAGACATTCACAAGAACAAATCACCCAGATATATGGAATTTGTAGATCAGAAAAAACATAGAAGGAGGAGAAGGAGCACATGTATATTGTTTTTTTGACAATATTGAATAAAGTCTGAGGGCTATATTCTATGTAAGAGGAAAAAAAATAGAAAATATTTACTAGTTTTTAGGTTTTTAAAATATCTGCTGATACTGAAATGGACTTCTGTGTTATTGAAGAACATTTCTAGATGAGTGAAGACTCCACACCTGTCAAAATTTTTTGTATGATGGTATATTTATAAACATATTTAAAACCAGGAAACAAGCTGAAAAAATTATGTTAAACCATCCATAATAATACTTGGCTTATGTTTTCTGCAAAATATAGTTCATGTTGATCTGGGTAGCAGTGGGAAACTGTTTCAAGATATTGCAACATGGCTTTGATACTATTAGTGATAAATCCATCCCAACTTCAAGTGACAAAATCACAAAGATGGAAAGATTGTGGAAATTTTAGCCCACCGGTGAGATAGCTGGCCTACATATATCACATTCTACTGAATATCCTTTCCTTTGTTATCAACCTGAGATTTGCCACTGGATCCATCAAATCTGTAATCTTTTGCCTGTTGGTACAGCTAATACACTATAAACATTTAAAAATAACCAAACCAAAGACCATTAATTTAGTTAGCCATACTTCCTGTAGCGGTTAACTTTTCTTCTGATCATCTTATCACGCATAGGTTACGTATTTTGTTCTGGTCTCTGGTATAAATCAAACTTAAGTCCATTTCAGCAAAGAATGATACAAAAGAGACCAGTGCTATGTGCTGAGATAGGCTGACTGTCTCTGCTGGCATAAACTGGTGTAGTTGCAGGAGGGCTAAGTAATTTTACGCTAGATGAGAATCTCTTTATTGTGTCTCTCAGAATAAGCCTTTATTGAACCAAGCCCAAGGGGAGAAAGGGAAAGAAGAATGATGGAAAGAAGGAGACCAAAAGGTACGCAGGGCAGAAGTACACAAAACCCTCTTCCCCTATCACTGATTACAAATTATTATACAAGCTGAGCCCCATATTGTATACTTCATTTACAGTAATTGTACAACAGCTGTATAATAGGTGTAGTTTAAGGTATGAGTGTTGCTCAGAGTGTAGCTTAAATGTCCACAGTGAGATGTGAATATGAATATGAATGGTCCTGACTGCATAGTAATTGGTGGTATTATGGGAGTGAATGGAAAAGCTACATATGGATGAATGGGTGGGGCTATGGAAGGGTGCAGCACAAGAGACTAATGGTAGATTTTATTTTCTCACATAGATGGCTTTTCCTTTAAATAATTAGCCAACGACAGTAGAAGCAAATGGAAAGAAAGAGAAGGAGACTAGTTTGGCACACTGAAGCTCTATACTCATTACATTAAATCATTCCAATTTCCCTCTCTTCACCCCACCTACCTAGCCATTGATCCATCCACGTTAAACTTGTAACAAGTTCCAGTCTGCATGGCGAAAAAGAAAAGGTTTTAAGAATGTGATAAAGCAAAAGCATGGTTGTACAATATACCTTAGATCTCTAAAAAAAAACCAAACCAAAAGACCCCCAAAAATAACCAGCCTGGAACAGAATCATTCTTTTTCACACATACTACTGGTTTATGTGTGTTGCTGTTAGGGTGTTAAAAATGAGAGGTGTATACTGCTGTGCAAGAATGATGAGTTTGGAGTCAGAGCTAACAAAATTATGTTATATTTGTTCAGTTTTCATCTTTTGTTACAACAAAATGTGGAAAGCATTTTTCTGGTTTTTCTTGGGGTTTTTTTCCCTCTTTTTCATTGTTATTTTTGTGAATCCAAGTGCACGGCAATCTGTCCCTTTGATCCAGCTGGATATGTAGTTATCAGTCAAATTATGAAATTTTGATTACTTGGGTGATTTGAACAATTTATTGCTGTATCCAAAATTGTCTAAGGGCAAAGCAAGAACTATACTTCAGGACAGCAAAGAAACTTAAAAAACCTTGTGAATTATTTCGCGGTATCACAGATAGACACTTATATTGAAAGTTTGTATAAACTCAGAAGCTGATACTGCAGATGTTAACACTTCAGAAAACTTGAATTCAGTGTGATTTGCTCACCCAGTATATGTGCTCAGGTCCATGACTGTTTGTGATTTCTCCCTCCAGCCAAAGCATATGAATCTGATTTTGCATTTTAGGTTGTAGTGCAAAGCTATATAGTAAGAAGTAGCAAATTATAAAACAATTGAAACTGATTGTATATCACATTAAGAAAGAAAATATATTTTGTGTTAAAAACTTGACAAATTGGTGTTATGCCTATTACTGATCCTCCAGGTCCTTGTCATTTAGATGATCATTTTTTGTTTTGCCAAACATGATTTCCTACAGAAGACATTAAAACCAGAGAGCCTAGTATTGCATCATGCCACCTATTTATAAATTCTAAGGAATAAACACAGCAAAAATTAATTACAATTATTCATGTTCTTGAAAATGACAGTACATGACAAGAAAGAAGGGTCACTGTTGCTCACTTCTTTTTTAAGGCAATCTTTGTTTACCTAGTTCCCAAGTGTTAAGAGCCTGTACGGTACATTTGCATAGGATAACTAACATATACCACACCATTTTCACGTCTGCAAGTACACGTGAGTAACCGTAATTACACGTGACACCAATTACTCTATTACTTTGTATTAAATTATAATGGAAAATTCCACTAGAGAATTGAAGCCTAATTGCATCTTAATTTGCATATTTTTGCATATTAATTACATCTCAGATGAATAATAAATTTCAGCAGATTTTTAATTTATGCATAGACACAAAAACAAGTGGAGAAATAATTTACAAAAAAATACCAGCAACTATTACTTAGGGCATTCAACTAATTTTGCTTAGTTTAGCAAAACAAAACTTGGTTTGTTTAATATAGCATCTTTAGGCTGATTGCTGTTTATTGCACAATATGTCAGTTTTGAAGCACAGAGAGAAGCTGAGTCTTTTTAATAGAAAAAATAAATGTTAATTCAGAGCATTTTAAGTTGAGGGATTTTACATTTTTTGAACAAAATGTTTGGAGGACATTACTATTTAATTAATTCGAGAATGGGCTTAATTGTGATAGTTTTTTTAGTTATAAGACATCTTATTTTGTTGTATTTTTTTCATGAAGGAATAAAAAATAGAATATTAAAAAAAAAATCTTGATGAGGAGGTTTCTCTGTTAATCAAATGCAGAATGTTTTCTTGTTTAAATGCAGCAGTTAAGCCACTACAATTTTGATGACTACTAGTTTCAAACAGAGGTCAAAATTAAGGCCAGGAAATGTATAACACTTTAAATCAACATATATTTAAATAATTCTGGAGGTATTCTGTTTGTTTCAGAGTCATTTTATACTCTAGAAATATAGCTGCATAATCAAAATGCACCAAAAATGTGACTTAAACCAAAGCTTTTCTTAACTTTAGAGGAAAAATAATCCAAGTTACCCCCAATTAAGTTCAGCTGGACTACTCACTTATACAAAGTTAGGGAGGTTTGGCTTAGCGGTTCTCATATCTGTATTAGAAAATAAATATTTTGCATGTCTCTGTATAATTTTAACAAATTAACAGTAAAAAATTAACAGTATGAATTTCACAAAAAGGTTTTGCTTCCATAAATTTCAGCCACATTATCAACCCACTTACTGCTTTTCAACCTAGTCTATAAAACTGAAGTCCCTTTATGCTGTCATTTCATCCCAAAGCCTAATCTGGTATGATGCCTTTTGTACCTGCTGCCGCAGTCAATCTGAGACTGCCTGCACAAAGAATAATTCTATTGATCATTTGCCAAATCGTACAAAGGGAATAGATGTCAATGCTCTAATAAATCAGGAGACTGTCAAGATGAATGAACATATTTGCCTTCCCCTTTGCTCCAAAAAATTTTTAAAAACCCCCAAAAAACCACAAAAACACCACACCCTAAAGAAGCATATATTTTCTAACTTGTTTTGTAGTTCTGTGACTGTAGGGACTGAGTAGAATAGAAGATTGTGTAATCTCCAAGAGTACACTCTATGTATCTTCTGGTGCAGTAGTCTGGATTTTGCCAGTTGAAACGGTCTGGGAGATTGTAAAACTGAATACTTCATAGCATAGGTTTACATTGTACCAGTTACGGATCATTATTTTTACTTGTCAAGCAGAAATCTGATGAATACCAAGCTATTCTTTTTGTTTTACAGTGACACTTTTTAAATTAATATATCCCTAGGAAAAGTTTTCTTTTTCCCTAGAAAGCACTGAATGTAGCAAATGTGTTCTTGTTATGATGTCTATTGCTATCATGTCTCTGGTTTCTGGTATCAGGCGCCTGTCACTTGGTTCCATCTGCACAGCACACCAAATCCCATTAGTAGCACCATCTTTAGTACCCTTCTTGTTAAAAGTTAAAACAGTTTAGCTTTCAAAAATAGCATTCTAATGAGGATCGGGATTGTCCTTTTACGTTCTGAACATCCCATTTGGCAGGGTTCAGATAAGCAGAGGGAAATTGCACTGAATGAACTGAAGTGGGGATATGAATCTTCAACTGTTAAACAATAGTTCCCTCTCATGGACGTTGGAAGCTACCACAGTTTGTAAAATGTGGCTGATGAGTGGCAGCATTTAAAAAAAAAAATATATTTTGCTTCTTCCATGCACCAAACACAAGATATTTGCTTACAGAAGGGAGAAGAAATGGTCCCTACAACACTCACCATTACTCAAGTCTGTGGCAAATGCAGGTGGGAATGCAAGGTCTTTTTTACAACACTTTGCAAGGGGATGCAGTTTTTCATTTCTTTTTTTCTGTAAGGTATTTAAACTCATAGAACAGATACTTATCAGGAAGTTTATAATAATACCATGTATTCTTTATTTAGTCCTCACCATAACGGAAAAATTTAGCATTTCATCTCAGTAAAGTACACGCTAGTGTAAACAGCTTGGTCAAATGAGATTGTAATGGATCATGTATTTTGTAGTTATACTTAACATCAGTCTTTGATATCTTGAGATTGGGTTTGATCCTGCAAGATAGTAAAGCCTGGCTGTCCTTTTGGAATTTGGAAATGGAAAGTAATCCCTGTAATCTGCATGGATGCAAGAGTTCTATTCCCACAGCACCTTCCTTCTCCCTTGAATGCACACTGCGATATTTCAAGGAAAGGTTATCTACTTTTCCTTAAATTGGTGTTATTTTATTCTTGTGCTGTCTGCTTCTGTAACATTAGGTTGCTCTTTTCCTTTTCAGTTAACTACCACACAGGACATCACAGAAAGCAGAAGAGAATTTATTAGTTTATTTTCTATATTTACATGTCCTAACAAAATGCCTATGAATCCTCTGCAAATCTATTTGGGCTTTGAATGTTAACATTCTCCTTCTTTATTTTGGAAATCAAGACCAGGTTGGAACTGCACTCTTGCAGACATGTGTTTCAAAATCCCTGTGTTATGTCCCCTTCAGATCAACCAGTTTAGTAAATGCATATACAAAAGGCTGAGGACAGATGACAAGTGACATTTTTTTCTGGATACAATTTTCAGTATTTGACCTACATCAAGACAATCAGGATATGCTACTCCTTACATTCCAAATTTATCTTGATACAAGACATTCTTGCAGATGTCAACAAAAATCAGTCTTAATTTCAGAATTGCAAAAGATATCATGAAATTTTTAGAATTAGGTTGGAAACAGAAATTATTTATCTACTGATTTATTCTAGCATCTTAAAATGTTTTGTAAAGATCTTTAAAAAATCCAACGCAGCTGTCAAAATGAACTGTTTGTGAGAGGGATTCTATTGTGGCATATGTGAAAATATTTTTGTTAATTTTCCAAAATGTAAGAAATTTACAGGGAAAAAAAAAAAGCTGTGATTATTTTAATACAAATTTCAAAAGTGAAGTAATGGACATAATTTTAAAATCAGTCACTCAAATGTTTTTGACATTTGTAATACAATGACATTACTGAAGGTATGTAATGTTTGTAAAAATATATTGCATGTACAAAATAAGAAAATAATAGTGCAAAAGATATGATTCTGAAAGTCACATCACAGGGCTGTGTGCAGGCACAAGATACTGATACAAAGGCTTGAGGAATAATTTCTACTGTTTGTCTATAAAACATGTAAGAAGGTGTGTCAATACTTTTCCGAACTGCTTTATGCTTGTTCTGATTAACTCAAAATTAGAAGTTAATTCTTGGCTTTTTTTCAGAAGGTGAGCTCTAAGTATCAGTTCCCACATTTATATGGCTTCAGGGAAATGAGTTAGAATAACAGCTCATTTCACACAGAAGTATCGTACATATAACTGAATCCTAATTTCCCTCCTTTTTAACTCTAATTGCCCCATTTCACTGTACTATGCACCTGTAATGCTAGAGATAAATAGGCTTCTTTGAGGCTGTAATGGTAATTTTTGTCATCCCTGTCCACTTCCAGGAGCAACAGAAGATGCCTGTTTCCACTAGCAACAGAAGATGAAAAAGATGAATTGCAAATCTGATGCTGCCATGCCTTGCATAGGCATGATCTTGCCCAAGTGACCAAGCTGGAGTGACCCCAATGAGTTCTAAAATTCAACCTTTGTCTGATATGTTTCAAATTTAGGGTGTTGCTGTGTTTTCCTCAACTTTTGTATGCTAGATTCCAGGATTTGGGTGTTTTGTCAGGTGAGATTTCTCATTTGCAATGCAACGTTGCTGAAGGGCAAGCTGAATTTCCAGCACAAAACATAAACCCATCTGTTCTGGAGTCACAGGACTACAGCAGTCAAGTGTGAGCTGTACAGTCAGGGACTGGCTACTAAGCCTTGAAGCAAAGTAGACCCAGGTCACAGATCCCCAACAGGAGCAGTAGTACCTTAGAAAGTTGAGCTGCTTTTGTGGATTAGATTAGGACCTGTGACATAATGACATTGGGGTGGACTTTTCCATAATAATCTCCTCTACCCCACAGCAACAGTGAATCCGCAGCTTTGATGACACAAGGCCCTCCCCATTCTGTTTGGACCACCTCGGCCTTCATCTGTGTGGTTATTTTTCCATAGCTGAGCATCCTGAGTTTGAGCTAATATTGATCTGTCATCTTTGGGGTTGCAAAAATTGGTATTAACTCACTACTGAGATGCCTGGTGGTGGGGCTGGTGTGAATAATACGACAATTACAGTTACATGTTTTTCCAGGTGCAGGGAAATGCAGGAAACTTTTAGTTAAACATCTGAATATAAGGCAGAAAATGCTGTCGAGATTTCAGGTAATCTTTTGCTTTCATTTATTGCTTTGGGGTATGTGTATGTTTTGTTTTCATATGTATTTAAAACAGTTCTGTACTCTTTTATATCATCCAGAAAAGCTTGGACTTAGAAACTGGAGAAAGACATGCTGAAATAAAACTGATCCATTTTTCTCCTTTATGAGCAGATATAAAGGATCAAATCCATGTGCTGAACTGATTACTGTAGTTGTCATGTGATTTGCCTTGACACCTTCTCACTTATTTACTTGCAAAGGAGAGTATAGCAGAAAAACACCTCTGCCCTATTTAGTTAGAGGTTTGGAAGGAATGCTCAACGTGCAAGGTACGAAGATATGAGTATCTCTCAAATGAGTGGATGTTACTTCAGTCTTCAGAGACCTTGGGTCTACTCTTCCTTAAATTAGACTCATTCCTTATTCATAAGAGTGCCATTTTCCATCCCCGCTTATGCTTTCAAATCTCAACTTTGAGAAAGTGAGATTCGCTGAGTCAGTCAATTAAACTGGGGTGGCTCAGTATTTTACTTTTCCCTGTAGTTTCTTCTTTAAAGCATCCATGAATGTTAATCAGGATGGGAAGGTATTGGGGAAATCCTAGCCTTTCTTTAAATCAGCAGACTATTAGCTTCATAAGAAAAATCACAGTGTGATTTATAGCTGCCAAAACATTTTTGGGTTACTAAGCTGCTTACCATGTTCTTTGTCTTCTATCTGATATATAAAAAGACTGTTTAAAAACTGTGTGAAAATTTTCAAAAACACCTTTAAAAGATTCCATTACTTAAAGTGATTTGGATAATTGTGTTCAATGGTAGCCATTATTTAAAAATATAATTAGTTGCTGAACTCAGAGAAGGAGGGAAATTTCTGCAGGTGTTTCTCATTATTTGCTATGCATACAAAATATCTGCATAAATTACCATTATTATTTCAATGTATACTAAGAGACAATAAAGCATTAGCAAGCAAAGAAAAATGTTGTTGACCCACAATCTGTGTTAGCAGCATAGAGTTTTGGCCTTCAGTGTTTTTGAAGCACATGTGCAACAGCATTGAAGATTGAAATTACAATTTTGCACCTGTAACAACATTAAATATGTAGCAAGAGTATATCAGAAGGATCTTGAAAATGCAAAAACATTAGGAGAAAGACAGTAGCACATGCCTGTGACTGTGCCACAGAACACAAGTATTGATAGACAGAACTTTTCATTCTGTATCAAGGTGTCAGGTAAAGAAAATAATTCCATAAGGATCTGAGCCTCCAAGAATACTTTTTTAAATTTATTGGTGCTGTTACAGAATGATTTGTATGTGAAGTTCAGAGACCAGGTAGGAACTTCTGACTTTTAATTCTGGTTCTGAGCAAGACACTCTGCAACTTTGCAAAAGTGTCTATTTCTTATTCTGTGAAAATTGAGCAATAGTAATAATAAGAGATGAACAAGAAGCACAAAAAATCAAGTTATCTATTAGATCAGTAATTTCAAATATGTGCATTCTTTATGAATACAAGTGAGAGGAAAATTCAGACAATCTTGAATTTCATAGAAATGTATTCCATTTTAGAAACTTGAGGTTACTTGAGTTATTCACTACTTTATATGTTAGTTTTACAATGAGCCCTTGTAAAAATAAGCTTTGATTAGTTTACTGGAATGTTGATGTAAAAAACAGCATTTACGCATTGCAATAAAAGTTTTATCTTTCCTATCTGAATGTGTCTTACTTTTGTCCTTTTGTTTCTAGAATTTTATCCAATTAAGGGGAAATGATAATAATCTGAAGCCAATGCATACCCATGAATAGTAAATAAATTAGTTCTCTCCTATTGATAATGAATGTTTTGCATCATCACAGTAAGTGGTGTTTATAGCACCCCACCAGGTACAATGAACTGCCTTGAAGGAAGGAATAAGATTTTCCCACAGTACACACTCAAGATGGAATGGTCTCCACATCAAGACTTTTCTAACTTTTCTTTCTTCAAAGTTCATAAATTGATGATGAACTTATGCTCTGAAGAATTTATGCTCTGAGCAGATTTTACATTTTACAATACAATCCTGTGATGTTTCATATCAATAAGGGAGATGCAGTCTATCTGAGACACAAGTCCACAAAAGGTCTGGAAGGGCAAAGGATCGTAATTTGAACTCCTAACAGACAAGATTAATATAATCTTCAAATAACCATTTACCAGTTCATACAATAGAACAGAATTTTTTTATTGTTAGTTTTACAACCCACTTTAAAATTTTTTTTCAAAGGATAACCTAGTGGTAATTGACTTGCATTTCTTACTAAAAGAATGTGATAAGTATAAATGTAAGATAACGTAGTGTGAATAAAAGGCTTCAGGAAGATTGAAATGATGCAGTGGCTATCTACAAAGGAATAAATTTTGGTCTTCTCCATTACGTATTCCTGGGATAGTGCAGGACCTTGGACAAAAGGGTATAGGAAGTGACTCAGCTTCTCAGAGAATTCTGTATTTGCAAGTCTCCAGAGTTTTCAAGTGGATTAAAGGATGGAAATTGATGTTTAAAGTCATTAGAAAACATCTTAATGATCTGGTTCAGAACCAATAGCAGAAAATATAATGGTTGAGTTATATCTTATCGGAGTCAAAACATTTAATTTTTGAAAATCAATTGCATTGGTAAGTAGCCAGAAATTTGTTAATCATCCACTAGTTATTTTAGACTAGTTTAGTCCATATACATACCAGGTTTCAGTGAGCATTGTCTTCCATTGAGCAATACTCTTCTGTCCTTGCTATTCTAATTTCCCTTGCTTACTGTAAAACAGTTTCTCTTCTGAGTAGGGTGTTCCTTAGTGCTTGTTTTGATCTGTAAATTCTTTTTAATTTGGAAGGCCTTTTATTTTGTTCTGTTTTTGGTGGTTTGTTTGTTTTTAGCAGGAAATGGGTAAGAAATTGTTTACAATTAGTTGAAGTATGATTATCTGAAAATATAACATTTGCAAAATTCAAGTGAAGGAAAAGTAAGAATTCCAGAGCACATGACAAGTGTAAGGATACACTGTATAAAGGTGTCTGGCCAGAATGGCTATCCTGTGTGATGAAGACTGTTCATTTAGAAAGCACCGTATCTTTCATTTACCTAAAAACTAGCTCCATTTAAAGTATTGCATTTATAACACTATTCCTCCCCCTAAAAAAAATCCTGTAACTTAGAATTCCATGTGACATACTAATACTTTTTAACAGTTCAAGAGAATAGCTGGATACTAGCCTTGAAATTTATAGGAACTCTGATCTCCATAATTTTGGTGGTGTATCACAGTAACATGAAGAAGCAGATTTATTCATTCTTTCTTGTGAGATTAAATGTAATTGGTTTAAAGAGATAATAATTCTTTTGTTTGAGTTTTATGCATTTCTTATGAAGAGCTAACACATTTTTCTGCAGTCTGACAAAGTGTACTGTCTTTTATCCTCATTTCCCAGTGGATAAATACTTTGTTAATTAATAAAGTATTATACTAGCACTTAGTGTCTGCATTTAACAGTGGAAGGATTTTATTCAGATTATGTTAATAGATTGTCCGCTTTATTTTCACATTAATTACAACCTTTACCTGTGATGTCGTCATAAAGGAATTGTCCCTATGAATACAGGGGGCTTTTTGGATTATTTCTGTTTGGCTGTTCTGAAATAATGCCTGTTACATATTGTTATTTATGTTATTAAGCTGGATGGGTAATCATATACTTACAATTATATCAACTACTAATTCAACTTTTCTTCTGCTTCTTGGTTGTTTACAAGTATGTCCTGATATACATGTGTATCTGTATATAAGTATTTAAAAACCAGCATGAGCAAATAACAAACAAATTTGTGAGTGCCTTAGATTTTCTTGGTGTATTTTTTTCTGATTATATGGCTTTTTTAATATCAGCGAAATCACATCTTAGAGTGGTACAGTTGCTGAAGAAAACGTATGAGATTTCTAATTAAGCAAGATTGAGGAATGAGAAAAAATAATAACCAGAAAGAAAATAAGATTTCATCATATACACTTACCTTTGAAATTTGTAATTCTGTGCATATTGATTAATTGAGTTGGCCCAGAGAAATGTGTAAGTGCAGTGGCAGATCTTTGCATCTACTCTATAACACGATATAGGCATGTCGGAAACAGAGGATCTACATGGAATTGTACTGTGGGACATTCTTACTTAGCCTTCACCTATGTCTATGACTATTGAATGAGAAGAGGAGAGAGTTTAATTTTCAAAATCTTTTGGCTAAATTTCCTTGAAAGAGGGAATTATTTGTCATGATGGGAATGCACATTGTATTATTTGGTTTTGTATTTCACATCTGATGATAGAGAGGATCTCCTTGTTGGACACTTAGAACTAATGGAGACTCGTTGCATTCTGTGGGAGTCTGGTCATATTGGCCTGTAAATAGAAAATGTGACATTTTTAGAATACTCAAAACAAATCTAGGTGTGATCTGATGAATTAATTCTATGTAAGCTGTGCTTTAAAATATACTGCAATGAATTAATTTTTTTCTTCTCCATTTTCCAATGATTCTGCTGAACTGCCGATGCATTGGTAATGGAGGAAGTGCCAAGTTGTCTATTTAACCTCTTAGTTATTCAGATTGTTGTTCTTATTTTCAGATAAAAGGCTCTCTAAAGGCATAGATAATTTTTAAAAATCTATCTGCAAGCATAACAAAGATAATTATAATATGTTCTTCATTAAAAATGTCTGAGGTATTGGAGATATCTTAGTGGAGTTTCCAAGTTAGAGCTTAGGCCAGGTGCCCATGACTCAGAAGGCAAATAGCTATCAGTGGTTTATTGTTCTGCTATCCATGGCTTTATTTTTATTATTTTTTTTTAATAATTAAAAGTATTTACTGCAAGTCCAAACAAACAAACAAACAAACAAACAAATAAATAAGGGTCTAATTTTCCTGTGTTAAAACTGATGGTCTATATATCACTACCTGCTACCAGGACATGATTCCCAGCCCTTCTCATGTACCCGTGCTGTGATACCACAACAGCTTAGATGGCAGCCTCTGCACAGAGATGCCCAACCCCAGAAGAACTGAAGCTCTGCAAACAGGCACCAAGGGACATTGGCAAAACTACCTGCAGAAGCATACTCAACACATGCTCACAGTGTGCCAGGACCTATCTAGACCTCTCTGTTGCTGCTTCTTATATTGTATTCATCAAATTCACCTACGAAAATAGGTGAAAATAAAATGGTAAAAAATACAGATGCACCTGCCAGTACTTTACATGATATAAGCCACCTCTACCACCTAAATCTTGCTATCTTTATTTGATTTACTGACCACATTCAAAAAAATTCCTGAACTGAGTGTTAGATAGGGACAAGTTCAGGCGTGAGAGGTCTTATGACAATGGTGGATCTGAAAGAAAATGTTTCTTTCAATTTTTAAGACATCAGTTTGGCTATTAAGAGCTTATAGAGTTTGGGAGGCTAAAGCATGAAGAAGCTTTCAAAGACATTTTTCTTGAGATCAGAAGCATGCTTTTGCAGTGAATCATCCAGTAATCCCCATTACCATGATGTTTGCATTTTGAAATAGTTCAAACTTGGAGATGAAACTGAAGTGGAAGCTGTGTTCCATAATGCCCTTTGCAAGACTCACCAAGAATGTTCATGTCAGATGTTCAGCATCTACAGTTTTGTTTCACAGATCTGCTCCTAATATGTGACACAATTTGCCAATACAGACTTGGCCAACTGTATACCTCAGAGGATCTGCTAGCAACTGGATACACAGATTGTGGGAAAGAATAAAATATGCACAATGTCTTGCCACTCATTCCAAGTGGGAAATCTGTATTACAGAAAGGCTCTTAACCTTCTGCTCTTATCCAAGGGGTTCAGTGATCCTTGAGAGGACAACGTGTATGATATTGAACATCTCCCAGTTTCCAGGAGAACATACAACTTGTGATGCTTCCAGAGCTTTCCCCCAGTCTGAAAGCTGCCTGTCTCTGATGACATGGTCCTGCCTGCTGATCCTTCTTCATCTTCTTGAAAATACTGGTAAAGCTGTGAGTGAAAGCAGAAGACATGGGCAAGACTGGCAACTACCAGGAGGAAGATGGTCAACTAACTAAAAGAAGCTCCCCGCCTTTTTTCATCACTGAAAGAACACGGTACATAAGGGTAGCTTCACTCTACTAATTCAGTGGTGTTGACTGAAGTACTTGCTTGAAAGAAAATCAAATGAGCCAGAAATTAATGGTACAAAGGTGACCTTCTGATAGTACAAAATCTAGTATTTCTGTGGTACAGAACTGAGAAAACCAGAATGCATTTGTTCTTTGGAATGAAGTAACGTTTTTAATTACTGTGAAATGTTTAGAGTAACCAGCAGACCGGTATTAGCAACTTTTCCAGATAAACAGGAGCCTTTGTCATTAAGCATGTTAAAATTTGATGCAAACACATTGCTACCTTTAAAGTGGAACATTTGTCTTTATAAACCTCTAAATATTGTGATAGCTATCAGCTGCCATTCATTTAAGGACAGTGATGTAAAATGGCTGGAATTTCAGAAGCAAATCTGCAGAACCTATTATATTTTTGTAACATATTTGGAGGCTTTCCAATCCACACTTTCAATATAAGACTAAGATGGGCAGTATTATTGGACTATTTTTTGATAATGCAGTTTAACAGTTTGTTTGGAAGGCCCTGGGCAATTTGATTAGTGCTGTTTGACGGAGCAGTGTCATCAGCATGAAGTGGAACAGTTTTGCTTGTAAGTGTCTGGCAGGAGATCCGAGTTTCTGAGCCTCATACCGGCATAAGCAATAAACAACATGTTATTGTATGCTCCATTTTATATTTTTATAGCTGAAGAAAATTAATAATGCATGAGCATCCAATAGGTCTCCATAAGACTCTGCCTTCAAAATAAAAACACAAACTACGGCTTTTGGTAGTATAAATGTCTACACTTCATATCTGTGAGCACACTTTCATGTCTCTCGAGGAAACAAGAACCTGGGCTGAATTCTGGTCTTGCTGAAGTCAGAGCTCCACTAGACTCAGCTGTGCCATCATCTCACCCTGGTTTGCAGTGGTGAATTGTGGCAATGTTGCAGCTCTAGAGACTACATCAGGTGCTGCTGCTGCTAGGCAGTGCAGATGGAGAACAACCGCTCTTTGTAATGCTCAGCTGCCCTTTTGTTCCCCCATGTCAGGGTTGCATAACAGATACTGCATAGCCTTTCCTCATCAGATGATATATTTGAATTCAGATTTCCTTGTGCTTGTAGTCTGAAAATTTGCCCTTTATCCTTCTTTTCTGCCAAGAAAAGTCTTTGAGATTATTAATCATCTGAATGTGCAGAAGGACAGAGGTGCAATGGGGCTGTTGACAGGTGGAGAGTTGATAAGGTCTGCCACTAACTGCTTTTTGCTCCAGAACTGTTGAAAACACATAACAGCTGGATTGCTGTGTGTGATGGTTTCCATACCAGAACCAATGTGTGAATGCTGCTTATCTGAAACTTTCGGGTAGGATTTATTGGTTGATGCAAAACCAGAAAATGAAACATCTTGGAATTGAGCACTATAACTCAATAACTACATAATATTATTACCAAAGTAATACTGAAATATTTGCAATTTGCATCTTGCAGACAAGCCTCTCTTTGTTTCATGAGATGGAGTTGAAATGGCATGAGCACTTGAAGCCATTTTCTGGTCTTTATGACACAGCTGCAGAAATCCTAGGTGTTTTCTGAAAATTCTTGGGTGCTCTGCCATTGAATTAGATCAGATATTATTTTTCACTTTGCCTTACCCAGGATCTATACGTGCCTTACAGCTATAGTTGTGTGGTAGCAGATTTGGGTCTGTGAAGTGCGGGGTTACTTCACAGCATGCACTTCACCAAAGTTAGGGTTAAATTGTCCAGAGTACATAAATCAGTGTTAGTAATGGTTGTGAGGGAACAGAAAAAAATCACATTTATCATAATAGTGGAGCAGTGTAGGTGATACCTAGTCTAGAGATGATGTCTGTCTGGAAGACATACTTCCACAGTGTTTTGGACAAATATGAATATGAAAAGCATATTCTAGTTTTGGACTTCATGTTGTGGCTGTGGTGTTTCTACTCTGTTGTGCTCTGAAACCTGATTTACTATATCACATAAGCTAAATTAGAATAAATAAGCTCAAAGGCAAAGCCATAATATAGAAATTCAGCCCCCTTTTCCCTGCCTCTGACAGTGAGCCAGTCTTGGCTGTGTAACCCACCATTGTCAGAAGCCAGACAGAATTCAAGCATTCATAGTGTTATATAAAAAACCTTAACTTGCCCTTCATAAGAGCTAGGCTCAGGGTAAATCCTTATTTATTTATTTATTTGTTTGTTTAAAGAGCAATTATAAACTGAAACCTAGGAGGCAGATAGATTTAATTTTCAGTTTTAGTGTTTGATTACACAGAGTGACATCTGATGGCTGCACAGAAGATTGTCTTTGTAATGCACATTGTGATAGACTAACAGATTTTCAAACCAGAAGGATTCTATTAATATGAGCCACCTGGAAATTAGCACAGGTCTCATCATTTCCTCAGGTGATTCTGGTCTAGCATACCCCTAGTGAAACATTGCCATTGATCACCTGGAAACACAGTGAATCCTTCCACAAGTTAAAGCATTTCTGTAAAAGGATATAAATTGAATTAATGTGCCCCTATCCCAGGGTGGCCAATGGCTGAGGTGACTATTCTGGTCTATGCTTTTTAAAATTGTTTGTTTGTTTGTTGTGGTTTCGTTAGATTAAAGCCACTAAAGTATAGGAAGTCCACAACTTCCATGGGTAAGTTCTTCTTTATATAACTTTGTGATTAACAAATGAATGCATCTTGTTGGTTTATTTTCTCTTTTCACAAATTTTCTAATTTTGGCTAGTAATTCTGGTGCATAGATATAACCATGTGAATTTTTCAGATAATATTGCTTCTTCTAAAGGTCCTTGGGTGAAGAGGTGGTGGGGTTCTGGAGAGAAGGAGAACTTGCTAACTGTTTTCAGTGAAGACTAGAATTCCTCCTGCTTGTAATAGAAGCAAGGATTTAATAATAAAATGTAATTTTTGGGGTTTCCCTGTTTGCTTTTGTGGCTATACATTTGAAGCAGATCTAGGTGTCTCTTTCATGTGATGCATGGATAGATGTTCATTAGGAGCTAATTAACAATTCCTAGTACATAGACTCTATATCATTAGTCTAATATACTAATTTCATTTCAGATTAGGGATTTAGTTTTAGTAAAAGAAAATGAAACTCAAAAACAAGGGAATAAGTTGCAAAATCTGGTTAACGTAGTTTTTATGTGGTTAAAAGTCCAACAACTTCTGTGCTTAGTAAGAGAGATGAAGTTTCTCTGCTCTTAAGTATTATGGTAATTAAAATGCCTCTTGGATTTTATTATTGAAATGACATTTTCTAAAGTTTGTAATCAACATGAATAAACAATGGATGGAAGCGAATTTAAAAATTAGACGAGTTTAAATGTCAACTGTTTTGAACTCAATGGAAAAAACTTGGCCAACACTTATAAGCTGTATTCCACTGCAATAATTAAGAGAATAAAGGACCCTTCATAAAAAAGTAAAATATTTGCAGAAGTAGGGCCCTGCTTTTCACATCAGTAGTTTCACGTTTCTTAATTTGTAGAGATTTTTATAAGTAGCTGTATCTCAGTTTTTATGATAATATAGAGATCTGCAATGTTGATAAGGATTTAGATTACTAAAGAGAGAAAGCAAACAAGATCAAAAATATGAGGGACAATGCAAAGTAGAGTCTTATAAAAAGGCTGCCTTTATAGCTCATCAACGCAAATTTCTTGTCAAAATGCTCCTTGAGCTAAGTAAGGGTTACTTATTCATGTGAACACCTGACTTACAAAATCAATCAAGCACTGATACCAAAGATGTCTGGCTTTTGCATCTATTCAGGTTGATGCTTCCATTAACTTAACTTCATGCTCTAAAAGCGTATTTCATTTCTAAATATGCTGTGTATAACTCATTAACATCAGAGCCCCCAGCAGTAATTGCCTGAAAGTGAGTAAAGAAAATCGGAAAAGATGAAGAGCTGAATTGCCACTTAATGAAAGAAAAAAAACCTACAGACAGACACTTAAATTGACTGTCATGTGGTAGCAAGTCTCTTCTCTATGAAAAACATTCAGACTGCATTTACAGTTTGTGTTTAAAAATGTGTTAAGTAATACTAAACACTACTTAAAAGCTCAATGTGCTCCTAGATGGAATTTTGCTCAGAAATAACGCTTGTTAATGATCTTTTCTTTGTGTTTACAATATTTTGTGCTTCTTCACTCTACATATCATGGTTATGTCAGCCTTTAGAAAGATCTTAAGGATGAAGTAAAACTCAGTTTTGAGAAGGTATGAAGTAGCAAAAGTCTGTTTTTCAGAAAACTTCATTTTAGGCAAAGAAAAACCACCACTCTCATTATCTGATTGACCTTTGGGAACTGAAGTCTTTTCAGTCCAATATAGGTCTGACAATGTGCTTGCACATGTTTCTTGCTTGTGGTCACAGTGTGACAGCAGAGATAGCTTTTCAGCAGAGTTTGTCAGTGGCTACCCTGGCCATAAGGGCTCCATTTGGCTTGGTGCAGCTGCATTGATTTGCATCAGCTGCAGATCTGTCTGAGAGTGTGCAGGGAACACTGTGGAGGCAGGCAGACAGCAGCTTTAAATAGTTTAGTATCACTAAGGCAAAAAAAGTGAGGACAATTTTTGTCAGTTTATCAGGCTACAGCAATAAATGCTTGATTTGATTGTTATAATGAAGCACAAGGATGTCTTTCTGTGCGTGTGCTACTAGAAGCTAGATTGAAACATTTTGCAGGAACTGTTGGATTTGCATTGTAAACTAATTGTTATTGGTGTGATTTATATTGATTCCTCTGGTGTTTTTACTCCTGCTTTGTGACAAAAAAATTCGAGTTGTCAAGTTCTTCCAAATTCCTTCAGCTATGAGGGGGAAAGAAGGTGATACAGCCCACTGGCATGGCTTAACCTCTAAATCATTCACAACTCTTGCAGGGACTCTTACTACAGTATGAATATTTGTTATTCTTATCCTGGAAACTAACATTTCAGTTTAATAATGCAGTAAGATTTCTTTTAAAAACATCTATGTAGATGTGATCAAAGTAGGAACTAAATATTTAGGTATATATACACTGTGCATTAAGGGTGGATTGGGATGAAAACAACCACTGAGAAAATCACTCTGCCACTGAGGTACAGAAAGATAGCATTTAGGAAGATCAATGTTTTACTGGAGTAGCTATAGAGATTAATTTCTCCCTGTAGAGTTATAGTGTGTTATTCAAAGAGATTCCAGGTAGCAAGTTTTGGTTTGGATTTCTCTCATTTAAACCAAACCAAGCTTGACAGAGTCAGGATGGAGGAATAAAAAAGGAAAAAAAACCCACCACTTTTCATGGCTGCTGAAGTGCAAAAAAAATCCGGTGTTTTCAAAATAACAATGAAGTTTACCTTTTTATCTTAGCTGTGAAATGAGGAAACAAGATATTTATTTTCACACTGCACCTGTTTCTGAACACCTTACAGTCATGAACAATATGATTCCTATCAGACCACATACCACTAATGGTATTTTTTTATCTCCCTAGTATGAAAAATGAACATAGACTTCTCCTGCACATATGTGTGGTGTCTTAGGTGTGCCAAAGCTGTGCTGCATGTCTTTAGCAGCAAAGGGAAGGTTGAAGACTGATAAACCTTTACCAAATGTAAACAACAGAAGAATTTTCTTTCTGTTCTTTAGACCTACAAAGCCTCAGTTTAGTTTTCAGTGTGCTTCCGCACGTGTGGTTTTTCTTCTTGCTTCTACCCCCATTAATTCCTATTAGGCCTAATTAACCACTACTGTCAGGGTAAGCACTTCTTCTGTATATATTTCATAAACTTTTCTTGGGTTTAAATATGTTTTTAATACTACCACTCCCTCATGGTTTTATATTGTACATGTTCCAGAAATCTGTCTTTGGTAGTTCCTCCACTTTTCAGGCACA
Organism: Orthonyx spaldingii; assembly: GCA_013397795.1. NCBI lineage: Eukaryota > Metazoa > Chordata > Aves > Passeriformes > Orthonychidae > Orthonyx > Orthonyx spaldingii. The sequence continues at coordinate 278,976 of VZTJ01001082.1, read as the reverse complement.
TGTTGAGCAACTCCATTTTGTTAAACCATTATGACCATTTGGCAAAGCACAGGCACAAGCATGGTAGAAGTATGGTTTGCTCTGGGACCTGCACCCACAGGTGGCCAGGTTTTGGTGGCATATGTATTGTGGAGTGACATTTTGGAAGTACTTGGTGGCACATGCTTCTATTGAGAAGGCAGAACAAGTTTGTCTCTACCACCTCAACCATGTGTTTCTGGGCCTGCTTCCCCTACCTCAATCATGTATGGACACTTTTGGAGATGGCATTGGAGATGTGGAGTGAGAAAGTACTACTGTTCCTGTGCACTGCTCTTCACTATAGACAAATGCCTGCTGGGACCTGTGCTAACGGGTGCCATGGAAACATGATTTGTTCCTCATCACAGTCTGGGTTTATGACCATGTAACTTGTATGAGCTCAAGCATAGGGTTGGACTCATGCTTAAAATCAATCCTGAAGTAGCCATAGTAACCACTCCACCAGTAGGGCTGAGCTTGCAAGGGCTACTTTGTGACCCAAAAATGTAACCACTGTTTGCAGTACCTTTCCTTAGGTGGTCAGATTTGTATGTACACACCCTGAGGTAGTTTTTCCAAGAACAGTCTCTATATTGGAAGACTAATAATTAATTTAACAGGAGACAAAAGTCCACAATGAGTGAAGTGTTAGGACTTTAAAAAAGAAATTAATTCTATCAATCTGCCAAAAAAACCCCACACTAATTATGAAGTTTATATAATTATTTATGACACTCATTAATCTAAATTGAAAACACGGGCCACAAATTTGAGTTCACCACAAGTCAGTAACCTGTTACCTTTTGTTTTCATTACCATCTGCTGTTTTTCTATGCACACATAAAAATTCTAATCTGAATGTCCAAGTGTTTCACAAGTACTCAGATAAGTCACATTCTTGCTCCAAGGAAAGCATAGCCTAATATAGAACAAAGCACAAGTAATTAAGAGGAGCAAAAAAGAGAACAAAAAGGAGATTACAGATAGCATAAATGGGATCCTGCTGCTTTCCTATGATATTTTTGCTTCATTCTGAAGTTGTCTGATACTAAGCGATAAATAAAATCGGTTATTTCAAACTGCTACACAAACACACCAATTGCAGTTTTCTGGGCTTTAATTTTGGACCTGCCTTTGTCATAATGCTTAAAAGGGTTCAATTTTCAAGCAAATAGCTTTGTTGTCAATTTGGAAAGTATTTTACATATTGAGTAAATGTAGAATTAAAATTTGGAAATGCTGGTGAAGCTGAAATTGGAGCATTCAAGATCAACACCATTAGTGGAGTAGAAAATGTGTGCGAGTGTGCCTGCACAGTACAAGAATTATTGTGAGACAGGAAAAAAGTATGGACTGCAGAGGAGAAAGAGACTTGTAAGGGGACATTTTAGGTAAAGACAAAATGGAAGTAGAATTAGTAAATAAAGGTTAGTGTAGTGTATTTGGCTTCATTGGGCAGTAGGAAATGACAGAGAAATATGGCAGATACCTCCCATATTGTGCACAATAACTCTAGGGCAGACTTGCAGCTAAACATCTACAGTCTGCCTGTGGGAGGCTGGCAGCAGGAACTCTGTTAATTGTGTGTTGTTTTGAGGGTGAAAGTTTGGCTACTCTGCCTCCACCAGCAGTTGGTCTCAGATGCATTTACCTGTACTGTGGAGGTGCTTGGGCTCCATTTGCCACTTCAGTTAAGTTATCAGACTGCAAAGATGACCATAAGGTAGCAGAGACCTCTCTAAGTCCCAGGGAGATTTTGTTTTCCGCTTGGTACTGGTTGAGATTTGTAGTTATGAGCCCCTCCTTATCCATGCAGAACACTATTGCCAGTGCTGTGGATGTAAAGAGATTAAGAACCCATGAAGTTAAATCTTTTACCCTATTTAATATCTTGAACACTCACTTCCTTACTCACCCTCATTGAGACTGGTGCACACACCCCAACCCTATGGTGTGTAATGGTGCTGGGGTTACTCCTCCCCACATGCAGGACTTGGCATTTCCCCTTGTTAATCTTTCTGCTGTTGCTGTCAGACCTTTTATACAGCATGTTAAGATCCGTCTGAACTGCAGCACAACTATTCGACTTATCACCCACTCCTCCCAGTTTTGTATCACTTACAAATTTCTTGATGGTGCCCTCTATCTCATCATCCATGTCATCCATGAAGTGGTATTGGCAACAGTAACCTGGAGGACGCTTGTAGTGACTGTTCTCCAATGGGACTTTGCTGCTGAGTGCAATCCTAAAATTAGGCTTGTTCCTGAGAGTTCGAGGCTCCAGTTTCTGATACTCACACAGATGCACACACAGTTATCTGACACGTTATCATTCACAGTTTAAGCTGCTTTATTTTTCTATAAGTTTCTAAGGTACCTCAAAAAAACAACAACAAAACAAACAAAAAACCAAAAAAAAACCCCCCAAAAACCAAAAAAAAAACCCCAAAAACCGCAAAGAAGAAGGTTTGATTATGTGTGTTTCTTTTCTCATTCTCAGCTTTCAGAAACATGCATCACCAATTTTACATGGTATCCTGTAAAGATCAAAAGCAAGCCCTGCTCAATCCTGCTTCGCTTAAACATTTGGACTACAGTTGCTGTGCACAGATAGATGAACAACAGGCTTGCTTTCTGAGCTGTCAGACTTCACTAATTAATACATTTGTATAATTTGTCATCTGTCATTAGGAACTGGTGGGAGGTGTAAGAGCAAAGCACAGGGTCAGTTTTTTATTATCGTTGTCTTGTCACGCTTCCCATTACTCCCACCTTAAAGTCAAGCCTTTTCTTTTTGTATGACTCCCTCATCCTTCACATAGCAAAGAGGAGGAGGAGACAACCTGATGCTTACACTTGGGGTTCTAGATGAAGTTAGTAGAAATGATGTTTAAAAGGTCGGGTTACGCTGAATGTCCATCTGCCTGCCTTGCACTGTCCCAAAGGAGCTGCCGTGAGCGTGCCGGGTGTGTCGGAGCTCCGTGCGGAATCTCCGCGCACTCGGAGGATCCGCGCGGGGTCCCGGCCGCAGTGCGGGCACAGGGACGCGAGGGGGCGGCCGTGCCACGCCAGTCACATCCAGGGAAAAATCCCTGCGAAATCCTGAATGGAGCCGTCCTTGGTGCTGCTCGTGAAGGAGCCGAGGCGGGGGGGAGGGGGGAACGTGCTGAAAGAACACCCACAGAAATGTTATAATAAGAACCCGTGTGTGGTTGTTTTTTCCCCTGGACGCCATTAACTCTGCTTAAACCAGAAGTATTACAGCAAATTATCTAAGAAAATACTTTAGGTATGTGCAATACGAATTTAATAGTTGGAAGGTGTAATTTGTAACCCAAGATGTCCAAGTGTCCCACTTGGAAATGTATTAAGCTTGCTGGTTCTCTGCTGAACAGCCTATTTCTGTTGCTGGCTTGGTTTTGTGCTTACAGTGTAAAATAAAATTTATCAGTTCTTGATTAATAAATAAGTCTTGTACTTCATCAGGTGACTTGCACAAAGAATGATACAACAAAACCAATTAATTTCCTTTAATTTAAAAATCAGCACTGTTGTACCTTTGAAGACACTTAACCTTATGCATGAAGTGGGTCAAAGTATTTCTTAGAGTGTAGGAATGCTGTTTCTAAAAGTTAAGTCCAAATATCAATTTCTGGTTTGGGCTCATTCTTTTTGTTTGTAGGACATGTGAAAGGCCACACTAAGTGAAAGGTAAGGTGGGTGGATGTGAAAGAAAATAAAACAGTGAAGGAATTATTAAAGAGCCATTTAAAAAAATCCTCTGAGTTTGCCTTCAAAAGAGGTTATGAAGGAAGGATTCAAAGTATAAATATTAGTGAAATATTCTGTCTCTGAAGAGCAACAGTGTTGAAAATCTCCCTTTAAGCCTTAGAAAATTTTGTTATTACGTATTTCAGTGTTCAAAATACCTACTTTTGATAAGGAAAAATATTTGACACTAGATAAATCTAAAATTTTCACATTTGAAATAGAATAGGGTTTAGAGGACAAAATTGTTCTTGAGGTAATGAGGCAAAGTATCAAAGCTTTGGGTTTTTCCCCACAGAAAATCAGATTCCAGAGGCTTTGCTGGAAATGGTTTTGTAATGCCCATTGGAAGTAAGTGCATCAGTTCATTGTCATAATTGCTGTTAATTTCACTAATTAGGATTGTGAGATTAAGTTATTAAGTTTCTTCCTCAGTCTTCAATCCGACAATATTCAGAATTCTTCCACTGGAAATCTCAAAAAGTTCAGTTGAATTAGCATAATGACATGGTTTGACACTGACCAAACGCCAGGCACCGATGAAAGCCACTCACTCACTCCCCTGTCAGCTGGACAGAGAAGAGAAAGTTTAACAAAGAGTTCATGGGTTGAGATCAGGACTGGGAGAGATATCACTCATGAAATATCATTGTGAGCAAAACAGGTTCAACTTAGAGATATGAATTTATTTCTGACAAAATCAGAGCAGGATAATGAGAAGTGAAATAAGCCCTTAAAAGCACCTTTTCCCCCCACCCCTGTAGTACCTCCTGCTCCTCATTCTTCACTGACCTTGGTGTCTGCAGAGTTGTTGTTCTCACTCCGCTCTTCTCTAGTCACAATTAAAACTGTGCCACAACTTTGTTTTGATGTCCTCTCAAAGCTGCTACCACGGAGGTGTTACCACCATTTCTAGTTAGTCCAGCCTTGGCCAGCAGCCTGTCCATTTTTGGAGTCACCAGGGATTGGCTCTATTGGGCATGGAAGAAGCTTTCAGCAGCTTCTCACAGGAACCACCCCTGTAGCCCCCCCACTACTGAAAACCAGGCCTTGCGAAACCAGTACACATAACTACCCCTAAAATTGGGTGAAGCACAGGAGGTCTGCGCTGAACTTTTGAACTCTCACATTCACTGAATTGTGCCTTTTGGGATAGCTCTTGCTGTCACACAGCAGAGTGGTAAAGCTGTTTCACTGAACAGTATCACACAGTGTTTTCCTGTAGGTGACTTCTGGTCTCTTTATGCATGTGCTTATAATAGCATTTTCTTGAGTATATGATCACAAGTCATATTTTTATGTAGATTCTGAGGAAACACGTATGGACAGCCCCATTACACACAAAAATGAGCAGGCTGGGTCTGAGTAAGAGATGGAATTATGCAAGTGTTCCCACTTCATCTCTGAAGGAAACCACTGTAGGCTAAAGTAACTCTGTAAAGATCCAGAAATATGAAGTTTAATTACTGCAATTATGCATCTGAAAAAAAAAAAAGTTCTCTAAATGACCTGGGGGATTGGGGGTTTAGTGTGGTAGATGATTAGATGCTAGACTAATCGTGGTGATATCTTGGTTCCTTAGAGAGCTAGTCATTTCAAAGTGAAAGACTCTGTGCTTGCTGTTGCTTTTACAAGTTGTGGTAGGCTTAGACATTGCAGTACAGCTTGATCCTCACACAATTGGTTGCATGCTTTTGAAACTTGTGTGAATGCCTGGTAATTAATATACGTGATAGATGAAGATTATCACATATGCTTAATAAACTGATTATATATAAAGTAGGAGGTAAGACATTGTTTGGATTGTCTGAACCAAGCTATTGGATGCCTAGGATGTACTTGGTATTACAGCCAGGCTGTAATTTGATGCCTTTCTTCCCACAAAAGAGGCTTTGCATTCTTTTTTTAAGGTCTTGATTAGTCACCCCAAACAAGCTGGTTATGTTCTTGCACTGTGAAGTTTAATAAAATTTAATCCTGTTGTATTTCTTAATAAGTTAGTTTGTGCTGTGAGTGATTGTCTTTAATCTATCTAAAAGTCCTTTTTTTCAATATTCACTATTTCTTGGCTGTGTTTTTTTTTAATTCAAACAAGAGAAGTTGTCTGAGCCTGTTACAGATGTAGCACAAACCTGGTTTAAAATTAGCTGAGGGTAGTGGCAAAATACTTTCCTGCTGGCCTTAAGGTGTGTGTTTGTGGAGGGAACTCTCAAAGTTGTCTGAACACCCTAGGAAAATCCTTAATTTCATTCTCTATCCTCTAAATCGTTATATTTTTCCTTTATAAACCATCTCTGGCAAATGCAAATGCTGAGGAGTTGCATACAGAACCACAAATGGAAGTGGCTGGCGAAGGAGGAAGGGGGGAGGGGTGTGCTCTTTGTGTTCTCCGTTAACTACTTCTCTCTTGTGTAAAAAATATAAAGCATTTGTCCAATTACTGTGGCTCTTTCCTGAGTTGAAGAGGTCACAGGTAATTAAAATGCGATAGACATGTCTGTTTTGTTTCAATTTGTGAGCAGAGGAAAACTTCAAGAAACTGCGCCGTGCACTGCCTGTGGCAGCAAAGGTGGTTTAGAAATCCCTGCGTCACCCGATCTTGTGCTAGGGAACCTTGCCCCATCCGTTAGCTGACACAGATGTTGGCAGGGCTACAATATAGCCTGAATCAGAGGAAACATTCAGGCTGGAAAAGAAACTTGGTTTTTGAAGGTTACTCTGAATGTAGACGAATTCGCTGATTTGATTCACTGAGTAGCTACTAAACAAATCCTACTGTAAAAAGTGAGGAGGTTGAAACTTTCAGGGAAGTTAGGAGCATCAAGTCAGGAACTATTTAAGCTGGTTTTGTTTGCTTTAGGCTACTTTTCTATTTGTTGGTTGGTTGTAGTAGTAGATTTTTTTCTTAGGTTATATGAGAGAAGACGAAAGACTTACAGAATACTCTGCAGTTAGGAAAACAGAAAAAAATCATGTACATTTCTAGATACATTGCTAGCTGAATTTGAAGCTTAAAGTAAACTGTCTAGGCTGAGTAAATTGATTTTATTTCTTATGCCCTTTTCCTTTATTTTTTTTCCCTCAAACTGTAACAAACTTTTAGATATCAAAGCACACATCATTGAGTTGCACACTATTTGTAAGTATTTGATCCAGAGCTTTTAATCCAAAGATTTCCTCTGCTAACTTCAGTGAACTGGACAATAAACTTGGCAGGCAAAACCTAAATTTATGCCACAAAGTAATGCCACTTTCCATAAGTATAAGCTTAAAGAACTCTGCTCCTGAAGCAGTAAAATTCATAGAGCACCAATTTTTACATGATAAGCTGCTTGTGAAGCTCTTTTCTGAGAACTGCAGTTGTGCAACAGAATTATGAAACATTAGCAATGAGTGCTTCCTGGTTATGTTATTTCATTAGGAAATTGGTTTCTCTTATTTTTAATTTGGGCTATTTAGCAGTAGGTGGCATCCTACTTTAACATTAGAGTAAACTGCAGGCTTGCTAGTATGTGCTGTCACTTAGTCTAGAAAGTTCTTAGAATTTTTTTATTTCTACTCATGTGCAGTATTACCAAGGAAAGACTTTTTTTGGCTCAAAGTAAACAGGAATGTGTATGAGTTCTGATGCAAGTACTGTATACTGGAAGCTTGCTAGTACCATATCACAAAAGTCCTAGTTGAAATTGAATTTGGAATTTGTTCTGCAAGACTTGAAGCAGACCTTTTTAAATCAGGAGAGATGAGCAAAATCAAATTATTAAAGGCTTTTCTGAGAAGCTGGGTTGGTTTCAGCTTTCTCGGATGCTCATTGTATTCTGTCTGCAGTACCAGTGGGAAGTGAAAATAATTAATCCTGAAAATTAGATTGAACGGCTGTTCTAAGCAATAAAAGGAAGGAAATTAATTGCTAGTATTGATACACTATCCTTAAGTCATCTCACTCAATATCACAAAGTGTCAGATTATGTGCTTAGGTAGAAGCTAGTGAAAAAAAATAACTCAGATGTGTTTAATGGAACAGATCTAAAATAAAGTTTTGAAAGGAAGAGAGTTACTGATGGCTCTAAGTGATAATGCAGAAGGAAATTGGGGATGGTAGAAGTGTTGGGAAGTGGATGACAGGGAAATCGATCAGTAACTGATGCTGGTTTTGTGAGATCTTAATATGCTTCACCAGAATCTCTATGACTTGGATTAGCTATTCTCTTTTCAGGTTCAACAAAGGTCTTCATGGCCTGCTTTAGCAGCCTCCAAAAAGGTTGCTACCTTCCTTTTCCTTCCCCCCAGTCCCCCTCTGAGGGTTTTGTGTATAGGAATACACTTTCAGTAGAATTTAAGTATAGAATGCTGAGGTATCCCTGAGAGTATTCTTTAAAGTACCAGTGCTCACTCCAGTTTGAATGGGAACTACCAGGAGTGGGTAACATTTGAGACTCAGTGACATTAACTGGGTGAGGTACTTCTTTTATTTTAGTATGTATTTATCTGTGTGGATTTGAGCCAGGACAGATTTACCTAACAGCTGCTCATTCTCTTTCTAATATGATAATTGTATCATGCTGAAAAGGAAGAATACTCTGTGCTTAAATGTTTTTGTGTATCTGGCCCTTGTGATGCAAATAAGCAGCTTTTGTAATATTCAAAATCACATGGGTGCTCAACATAAAAATATTTCATTTATTGTCTAATCTTTTCTCTTTAAGCTGATCACTTGGATTTTGCATAAGAGAGCAGCTCTGTTTTAATAAGTGGTAAAAGATTTAAGCCTTGTTAAATGTTCCATGAAATGTACAAAGACATAAAAGGTGTTTAAACGTTAGCTTGATATGAATTGTGTATTTAACTTCATTATAATAACTCATTTGCTTAACATCATTCATGCACTTATGTAACCACCTGAATGTGGGCTGTGGAGAGACAGGTTTATGAAAGAATTTTTATGGCACACACTTTCATCTCAGTATTTATATTTCTAAAAGGAAAATGTTACAGTAACATGATAGGTCTTGGGCCAATGCACCTTGGGTATTGCTGTCTCTACAGTCTGCTTCATTACAGATGTCTTTGTGAAATATATCACTTGCACATTCAATAATAAACAATAACACTGAGTTACGTGCTGTTCTGTACTGCAGATGAAGACTTGCTAATATTATAAACAGTGTTTGGTGAATGGGAACAGCACTCTACAAATAAAATAATACCTTCCTGTTTATATTTAGTTCTTAGTAATTTACCAGCCATAATATAATTACAAAATGGGAGAAAATATAGTTAGAAATGGGACATGGGAATTTCAGTATGCGTAGGCTAATAGAGAGAATGATAATAATAAGTGAGAATAATAATGAAGGAAATATAAGATGAGTTGCTGTAAGACGAAGTGAAAAGCATATAGGGAGAAAAACATCCCAATTTTAGTGTCAATTTTATGTTTAGACCATATCTAGAAATATTGTGTTTATCTTTTGCCAATTTCAACTGTTACATAACAGTTGCTGAAACACTTTCTCTAAGTTTTTAAGGAAAGGGAATGGATTGTTAGTTTAACATCTCCTAAATAAAACTGCTAAAAGGTCCTTCTTTGCTAAAAAAAGAGTAATTCTGTGTACATCCAAAACTTAGTTTTTAAAACCAGGTCAAATACATCCAACTGAATTGCCTAATCAAGTCTGAGTAGTATTAATTTATTTTTTTAGGGTTTTTTAAAAAATATTCATCTGATCTGAGTCCACGACACCTGCAGTGACAACAACAGATCCAGTGGGAACTCACAAAATGTGGATGTTGTACAATATATAAAGTCAAGGACTGGTGTGCTGTACCTCCAGTGCCATCAGTACAATTACACCAGCAGAGACCTAGGCTTTTTGTCTATTCAGGAGCTTTAAAACATATAAGTAACCAGGTCATGCTGTGGCTGGAGGCAAACATTGACCACAGTCCTGGAAAAATGCGTGTTGAGAATTTAATACTTGAGTATGCTTATCTTACAGAATAGACTGCAGCAAGTGCTAAAGGTATTTCACTAAACAGAGCTTAATGCTAAGCATATTACCATTCCTATATTAGTATATGTTTTAAGTGTTTTGCTGGATTAGCTCAGGAGAATATTAAGCTTATGCTTACAGTCCTAGAGCATTGATTCCAAGCTCCTTGTTAGAAAAATAAGTTTAGAAAAAAAGCACGTACTTAAGCACAAGTTGTATTCAAAATATTTGCAACAGTCATGTATATCACTGTATTTAAGTGGGCCAAAATATGCTAATACAAGCTCCTGTCCTGTAATTCAAGTTGTAGTCAGTAAAAATAATAATTTGAACAAATTTCTGCTAGTTATGAGATTCAGAGTAGCATATTGCCTAATTAAACTATGGAAATGGAGGCACATCTAGCTGTGAAAATAATTTCCAGCCTCTTGTACCACACTTCTTTAACCCAAAACCATGTGAAAGATGGAACTGATTGTCAATCAGCAGGTTATTAGCTCATATTTTCACCTGAGGATGCAGCTGGCCCAAATTAATATTTCAAAGCATATTTTTAAAGTTAATTCTTTCCAGAATCTTTCACATGCTTCTTTTCTTCTCATTAAAATTGCTTCATGTTACTTATGGCAAGGCTGCTCTTTTAGTGATGTTATGATACTGGAGGATAAGGGTCCAGATCACACATGATGCAAAGGCCAGACTTCCTTCCAAAATATTTAGGGTCTGACTGCATCCTCTTTCAGCAGCTGCTGCTGGATGGCTGAAGAGGTTCCTGTCCCTAATCATCATCCCTGCTCTCTGCTGACTTGTTCAGCATTGCCTGGAATGGTGGTCCTTGGAGCAGCCTGCCTCACTCATATTTATCAAAATGGGTTGGATAAGCAAAGGTGAGGGAATGATTATAGGAAGATGTTAAGATTGAGGAGAAAGAGAATGGGAGTCCTGATAGCTATAAATAATTTGCTTCATGCACAGTGGAGGAGAAAGTGAGAACACCTTCTCATGCATCCATTGAGACTGACAGAAAAAACCAAGAGATCCTCAGAAGGCAAAATTGCACAAAGCAATTAAACATTTTTGCAAATCCTGTACCTTTCCCACCTTCCTCTTTCAGCACCTAAAAACCTTTAAAAATTTAAACTTTAGTTGTTAGTACCTTGAACTCAGTGTTTTACCTGCCCTTAATTGAAGTTTGAACAGGCTGAAGCTGATCCTTGTCCTTTATTTTAGTCAATAAACTGCGATATGAGAGGATTCTCTACTGTAATTCTTGTAATTCTCCCCTATTAGTCACAAAATGCTTTAGTAAAGATACAAATATTTCAAAGATAAACAAAAGTAAATTGCAAAAATTATTTCATGTCTTCTTCAGAGTAAGAAAATGTAGCAGTACTTAATGTGAAATGTCGTGGTGGTCTCTGTTTAGGTTTAAAGAATGTGAAAGTCCAAATGCAATCTTACATTTTGTGCTATTTTAGGTAGGATATGAGCCCCAAATATCTGAGCTGTTAGAATAAGCTTGTTACTATGTGAAATTGAATAAGATGAACTTTCAAGAGAAGGACATCAATATTTAGCATCTATGACAAATGTAGAATATTCATTCCAGACTCTGGAAGTATACTCAAATATGCAAATATTCCAAATTTGGAAAACACATTCAGAGTTTTGAAATTAAATGTTTGTGAAGAAAAACAGAGTTAGTCAAAAGTTATTACAATAAATCTGAGAACCACAGTATAAATTTGTAAAATTTGCCTGTTTTGCCAAAGAGGACAGAATTAATTCCATAGACAGTTTGGAATTTATTAGATGACAACTTAGACTTTGGATTCAATTTTTCTCAGTTCTGTACAAAAAAAACACTAAATGAAAATGACAGAATAAGGCAATAGGACTCTTATTTTACTTATCTAATTGCCTGCTATGGCCTGTTGATTGTCAAATGCTTGTTTTTCTTGTTTACCATATGTTGTATCAGTTATATCATTACAATCCTTGGATTTTTCAGCAGGCTTTTTCATGGACTATTTACGTATCATTTGTTATAATAATTCCATTTGTCAGGTAACTGAAACAAACCTCCTGACCCCTGGTTTCTGCAATAGTTATGATCACGTTTCAGTTCAAGTTGTTCAAGCGTTAATTCTCCATATAGTTGATCATAAAATATTTTAAAAAACTATACATTTTGACAATTGGGCAGAAAATAGCTAAGTGCTTATCTCAACTCTTAAAAGAATATAACAAACTAAAACTACTGTGAGTGATTATTCTCTGCCCAAGGCAGTGAACTCTAGAATGTTCCAGCTGTAAATTTATCTTTCTAACCATTTACAGAACATAGATAATATCTGTTTCTTAACCTGTTTAGTAAATATCTGACCTAAATTTCTAATGAAAAAAACAGCTATTTGGATTGCAGGAAACTAGAAGTTTATTTGGATAGTATATTTTAGTAATATTAAATTTACTTAGGAAAATTGCAAGCTAATATCCATAACACCATAAATTGTACCTACACGTTTACACAATTATGTATCATTTCAAAGAAATTGGATGATAAGAGATTCTAAGTCTCCAGCCCTTAATTGTTGATGTTCATCTTCTGTCAGATGATCAGATAGTGGAGATATACATAAAGGCCTGTTCATAAGGTTGATATATTTCTTAGTTCACCTGAGTAAAGTTGTGATGCTTATTTTTGTGAGGCTTTTGTTTGCTGTTTCCTGTGGAGAAGCTGGTAGACTGCCTTAACTAGAAAAATCGTACTAAAAGGTGGGAAAAAGAATTTTCTCCAAATCTTGAATTTGAAGCTGAGTGTTTCAGCTCACCCTGAATTTGATTCCACATGATTTGATCCCACTAAATTGCTAAATATAGAATAATTCCCACTTCTGCTGTTTGACGCTAGATCAAATACATGAATGTGATCACAGGTTTCTGTCCCTTAGTACGGAACAAATTAATCTAGTTTAAACCTTAATCTGAAGAGGTTTTCAGTCCAAGTAGAAGAATAAGATACTAGTTTTTGGAAAATAAATGTGCCTCTGAAGAACACCTGGGAAACATTTTCCATGGCTGAGAAATCTCAAAACAATACTTATAAAGTGCCCATGGATTTTAGAGTGTTCAGTTATTATGAGCTTGGAAGAAGCTATGAGCTTTTTTCGGGACAATGGCTACATTATCTGTTTAAATGTTTTAATTTCAGCTCTTCATGGGACAAAAAGTGCTGACACAAATTCTGTACCAAGCTTTAAACTGCACTGTAACAGCAAATGCCATCCTAGATAAAAGATTAGTCTTGAAAATTGTACCAAGAGTATGCCAACTAGTCTATGCAAAAAGGATAAGGATATTAATTCAACCTGACTAGGGAGTAGATTATACTATAAATAGGACTCTGAGGCTGCATATACTGCAAGGCTGGTCATTTCCTACAAAATCCACTGCATGTGTATTTGCCCTAATCCTGTAATATGATCCTCAGTCTAATCCTTACACCTACCTATTATGCCATACTAATTTTCCTATGCAGAGAGCTGTGCCTACCCAAGGCTTTACTTGCTTGGATCTGTTGTGGGATCAGAGTGCTGCTTAGAGATGAAACAAGTAAAAGTATATGAAAGATTTTTTTTTTATAAAAGGTAAGCTAATAGAGGATTGACACACCTGAAATCCCAAATGCTTTGGAAAAAAATGGGACAGATCAAAATCTAAATTAAAAAAGAATTTTTCAAGTTCAAAATGTCATGTGGACTAGTGCAGTGTATTTTGGAGCTGACTGAAGTTCAAGATTCATTTCTTCAGAAAAAGTAAAAAAATAACCAGTTTCTGCCCTGTTGGGGGTTAGCTGGGAGAAAAGCACACAAAAACTAGATGGATGTGATTCCGCATAAAACTCACCTTAATCCTGAATTCCGTGTTCTCACAACTGTTTCAGGTACAGACAAAAATGCTGCACTTTTTTTTTTTTTTTTTTTGGGTCTCTGCACAATTAAGCATTGCCTGAATCTTGCTGTTCAGTCTTAAACTTGATGTGTTGCCCACTCTTCTCTCTCTAGATTTCATCTGCTCCTACTGAAACCTTGTTTTGCCTGATGTCACGTGTGTTGCACAACAGTTTTAGTCTAAAGCTCAGTCCTGTGCCAAACATGGTAATTTTCACCTATTAGATGTTTCCTTATCTGTCTACTTATGTAGGATTTCTTTGCCAGTTCTTTGCTGTAGTCATTGAGATTCTTTCTCTGAAAAGTGAACCCTGTTTCCTGCAGTCTTCCTTTTCTATCTGTATTCCTTTGCAGTGTTCCTCTCCACAAATGTCTAACACAAAGTACACATTCAGGGAAGATACATTTATGAAAATCTTTCCAAAGTAAGGGAGCAAGGTGTATGTTTTTCAAATAAGGATGAAAATAGGGTAGTTTCTTTCATTTATTTGTGAAGATTTGGAGTATCTTCTAGGTAGAGAAACATTACTTGTAACTACTGAAGTTCTTCTGCTTACATGGCTTCATGAGAAGAACAACTAATGAAACTCTTATTAAGATGGAAAAGAAGTTGATGAGTTGGAGAAGATTAAAAAGCAAATCAATCAGTATTAAGGCTGATCTGTTATAGCCTTGATGGATCAAGTTAGACTCTTGTTCCTTAATTACTTGCAGTTTAACTGTTGTCTTCGAAGAACATGTAATGTAGAAATAAGATTTACTGCTCATCGAAAGGTTGTGGAGGATTTTTTGTGTTTTAGGGGTTTTTAAATTTATTTTTGAACAACCATGCAATTGACTGAAGTGAAAAGAAAATTCAGTGATCACTGGTACAATAGAAAAGTCAGGTAACCTGAATTGTAGTTAAAATAACCCTTACCTAAAACCTGTGGAATATGTCACCTGTTGCCTTTCTTATATTTCTGAAAGGATACATGTATTGCAGTATCTTTACCAAATTTACCTATTCTAGTTGATACAAGGATTCTTTAAAAAGTCTAATACATTTTAAATATTTTTTAAATGAATACTTCTTTTTTTTTTTTTTCCCTTGTCCCCTTCACTCCTTCCCCAGTTAGGAAAAGGTATTATTACATCCAGTGGTCTGATAAATTTATTATTGCCTCAACTAATCTTGGCAAAGCATTTGATCTTGGTGAGTCTGTACTTATACTAATAAAACTTTTTGGTTTCTTTTAAATGTATTTACACTTTGTGGACAGGTATTTTGGAACTATAGTAACATATTTTAGAATTAAACACATTTTTCTCCAACAATTTTGGACTTTTCTTAAGCTACTGCTTAAGAAATAAGCTTATGCTTATTTTAATGATACATCAAATACTCTTTTTTGTCTCTGTGATTATTGTATTTACAATCTTCTACATCAAAGATAAAAGACCTCAAGATACCTTTAGAGTACATTTCAATTAAGGTCACTTTCTATTGAAGTAGAAGGTACATTTGACCTGCCACAAGTATTAACCCTAAATCATTTCTGTGAAAAACACTGCTAAAAGAATTTGTTCACATAGTTCAGTTATTGTTTAGATATTATGAAAATAGAACATAGAAAACGTTCACATAGTCCAGTTATTGTTCAGATATTATGAAAGGTCCTACAAAATATGCTGATTATGCCTCTGTAACGGGGAGAACCTCAGTTTTCCCTGTTGGGAGTTTTCTAAAGCAACACTTAATATCTGACTTCAAGTTATTGCTGTTGAATTCTGCAAAGTTGCCAATTGCACCTTAGAGAAAATGTATTATTACTGTTAAAACCCAAACAAGCCATATAATTGAGTGGTATCCATATTTACCGTCAAAACCCCTAAATATCAGAGAATTTGCATCTATGTTTCTCTAGTAAGATGTTTTTGGTGGGCAAATTAGATGTCAGGTCTAATTTGTATGTATTTTTAATAGACCTTTATATTAATATGTCATAGCACTATTTTTTGAGTCTTTATGATATGAAGTGATTAGAAATACTTGTACGTTATGAGCCTGGAATTTTCCAATGCTCTCTAACTTGTTTTAACCATTCATCTTATATTCCAATATGAGATTTTCACTTTTTGAAATGCAGTAAAAACAAGAAATAAGACCCAGTAATGCCACCCAAGCTTTTTATTAATGAATCCTCTGTCAAGGCAATTGCAGTGAAAACAAAATTGAAGATGACATCTAGTGAAGTGCTGTTCTGTTTCCTTTTGAGTTTTCTGTGTCTTGGTAGTCTTTCGTGACTTGCAGTGATTTATAACAAACAATGTCGCTGCCACTTCCTGCTCTCTTGTCACTTCATGAATGGTCACCAAAATCTTAATTCAAATTAGCACCATAACACAGCTAGGGACCAGCATAGCTGTACTGCTTAATTCTTTCAGCATTACCTGCGGTGCTTTGCAAGTCAGAAATATTAATAAAGTAAAACCAACTGGTGTGTCTCATCCTGCTCTTTATTGCACTGGTGCAAGTCAGGAAAAATATGGCTGAGTCATGTGAGTTATTTTGGTGATGTTGAAGAAGCTTAAGCACAATATAAATTGTGCTCAAAAATATCGGGTGAGGAACAGAAGAAATTATTTTAGACTGATGTGATTTAAGGATTTTAAAATAGGTGTACTTACCAGGGAATTTGTTCTGTCTTTAGAGCTGCTTTTCAATAATGGTATTTAGAAAGTGTTCATGAAATTTAGATAGCTATTTCCCTGTGTTCAGGGGATATCTGTGTGGAAGCACGGTAGCACAATTTCTAATTCACTTCGGGGGATCTGTGGGAGGAATCACTTTTTACATCTGCATGTAGGAAGATGATGTTTAAGGCTTAAGAGAAAATCCCATATCTAGAACTGTTCTTGTGATTATTCTCTATTCAAAGCATCCTTCTATGTCTCTTATACAATTAGTATCACCTCTTAAACTTTTGGACTGAGTTCTCCTTTGTTTTCACTGAGCACAGTCTTGCCTTGCAAATAATTCTGGTATTGTACTCTTTGAATTCAAGCAGATAAATGGTAATGGATTACATTATATAATGAAATTATTTTAAACTCCAAGTCATAAATGAGTGAAGTTCTGATATTACAATAAAGAATATTCTCAACAGCTATATTGATAGTAACAAAGTGAATTCTTTCCTTTTCAAAAGAAAGAATTAGGATCAAAATTAACACTGCTCATTAACAGGTGAACTGAATAGACAACTTTTTTGAGATGTAGAAAAATCTATAATATCCTTTAATATCAGCATTGCCCCTAATGCCACAGTGAGGGCAAAAAGTTTATGATGTCTTTCATATCCAAGAAATACAAAATAAGTCATTACAGTGCTTCAGTCCCTTCTGAATTAAAATTTCTTTTTATCTTTATTTTATTGAAATGATTTTAAGAAGAAAACTGTTTCTGTTTAGTTAACTGTAAAGTTCATCACCAGAATTGTAGTGTACCTATTTTATTTTACTTTTTATTTAATATTAGTAGCATTATTTTTGAGGGTTTTGGCTTTAGTTTGCTGGTGCTGTTGGTTTTATTTTCCAATGAAAACCAAACTCCACTCAAAGTAGATATTGTTTATTCAGCTTTGGATGCTAATTCTGTACATAGAGGTATATTTTTCCTTTATGCAGTACTTTTTTCCAATAAGCAATGATTATTTTTTCTCCACATGATGGTGCTCAATTAATGTTAGAGCAACTGAGTGTCTTCTTAATTCCTAATGTTTGAAACGTGATTCAATAACTTTCTGAGCATTAACCAACCTCTTCAATAGCAACTGCTAATTTGTTTCAAGCTTTATCAGAGGTTTTTGTGAAGTTTTGTTGTTATGTGAGCATTAACCATATCCACACAATCCTTGGAGGTGAAAACTATGATTCTGCTTTTATAGATAGGAAAGTGGAAACAGAAATAGTATAACCTCATTAATTTTGAGATATGATAGTCTATTCACCATTGAATACTTTTTTTTTTTTTGTTTGACAGCAGAGATACCTTTAGTTCTTAATTCACTTTCTGCTTTACAGAAGACAAGAGACAGCACCTGCTGTCTTTGTAAATCTGATGGACACATGAAACCTGGGTCTGTAAATGTATGAAGAGCTTTCTAACCATACAAAACCCAAATCAATATTGTATAAATCATTATTCTATGTAGTTGAGCAATATGTATAATGAAATTAAACCTTGTCCATGATTTCCTATATGTTTCAAAAGGAAACAAAAACATAAATTGTAACCCAATATGATGGTGATATCAGTATAACTAAAACCTTGTGAATCTACCATGCCGTTTTTTCAGTACATTGGTGAATGGCATGTCTCTGAACATTGTTTGCATTCTTTAACACCAGTACTAAAAAGAAATGTGGCTTTTGCCAAAATGTTTCATGGGTGTCTGCCAGGAGCAGAGAAAAAGTGAGGTTTGACTCTCTAACTTCATTCAAAGTACCATCATGTTTGGATTCTTCTGCTTGCTTGTAACTTTTTCCAGTTTATAGGAACTTAGTCTCCTCCTGAGCCAGAGGTGCTGGCTTTACACTTAAACTTCAACCCAAACTGTCCCTTGTTTGTCAGAGTTTTAATTATGCAGGTCTATTCTTGAAAACTTCTGTTGTTGGCTTATGCACAATTAAAGGCAGGGGCCAGGGTTTCTTGAAGCATGACAATCATTTATCAGGATAATATCCTTAACACACACTACTTCAGACTAAATTAGCCTGTTCATGGCAGATGAACAGCAGGTTGCCATTCTTTGCCATTTCCTAGTATTTTCACTCTCTTCCATAATTCCCTTTTTTCCACTGGATGCCAAGGTTAACAAACAAATAAGTGGGTGGCAATTTCAAGCACAAGAGTAAACTGCAGGCAGTCCTTGTTAATTTGATTTTCACTTGTTGTTTTCATTTGCATAACTGTAGGGGGTAAGTTGGGGTCAAATGGTTATGCCAGGGAAGCAGCCCCTAATTTCTTGTTTTATGAGGTAATTTATGGTACTCTGGAATATTAATAACAAAATTTGGAAAAAGTTTTCTTGGCTAAATCATAAATAAAGAAGGTGTACAGTTATGACCAAAAATGCTACAACATGCTGCTCCTTGCATATATTCTGTGCAAAACTTTGCTCATGCCCTCATTTCTGGGTAACAAGCAATATCTAAAAAGACTGTGCACTGCCTCACAATGTAATGTGCTATGTTGAGTGCCCAAGTAGCTGTGGATAAGTAGGGGGAAATGTATGGATGAGATTTTATTTGTATACTGTTGAGTAATTTGAAGTAGCAAACCTTATTTTCTCAGATAGTCCTTCTGGTCTGAATTGTAAGTCCTTGAGTAAACTTCATTTCCAATTCTGGATACTAATGGCATCCTGAAGAGTAGCAGCAGTGCTATTAGTCCTTAATTTCTCAGCTTTGGTACTGTTTATCTATAAGTTTTTTCTATGTATCTTTACATATATTTATGTTTTTGGATTCAGCAAAAAGTTCCACAGTGAAAAAGACAGGAATATGGTGAGCAGGCTATTTACTTAAATTGCATATAGATGTCTACACAAAAATCAAAGTTAGATTTAAACTCTTGTATACCTGTCCTTGCCAGCAAAAATATGTACTATATTAGGCACTATGTTCAGGTATCCCAGATATTAAAAATTAATATAGCAAAATTGAAAGCTGATTTCTTGAAAAAAGATAAAAATCACCTGGATTTGAATTTAATTTTTCTTAAACATTAGGAAAAAAGAGACCAAATTAAATTGTCTGTGATTATTCAGACTCCCTAGTTTGCTTTTCATTTAAAACTCAAGAAATAATTTTCCAGGACTTGACTGCAAACTTTCAGCTGCTCCTTTTACCTCTCTTTTGCATATGCTCAGCCCTTGTCTGCTTTTCTGAGCTACTTTTTCTTAGCTCACTGAAATTTCAACCTGTTAAATTTGTCTGCTTTGAGCAAACTTAAGCTTCTGTGTTTTGCAGTTAACTCTCTGAAGTACCAGTTTCTATTAGGCAGGATTACTCTTACGATTAAAAGTCTCTAGAATATGCTAAATACAAGTGCAATATACGATACTACACTTCAGCTTCTCGTCTTTTGTAGCTTGAGGCTTTTTATGTACATTATTTTTCTAATGTGTTT
Source organism: Orthonyx spaldingii (assembly GCA_013397795.1). NCBI lineage: Eukaryota > Metazoa > Chordata > Aves > Passeriformes > Orthonychidae > Orthonyx > Orthonyx spaldingii. The sequence goes on along the minus strand of VZTJ01001082.1, from coordinate 259,066 downwards.
TATCAGTTCTACTTCAGAGGCCTTTGGGTGGTTACATTGTGATACATAGAATAAACAATTTTAGGAGCTTAATTGTTACCGGTTGTTCATAGTACGTAGCTATTTCCATAACCACTTTATAACAGTATGCCATGATTGTGAGTACATGTTAAGAACAGCAAACTTCCTATTTCCTGAAGTTGTCAGAGATGAAGAGGCCTTCAGCATGTTCTCCTTATAAAGAATTTGGTATCCCTCTCTCTCGTGCATCAGCAGAATTTCCTTGTTAGTAGAGCTTTCACTGCCATTGCTATCACATCCTCCTGGCTAGTGGTGAATATGTTTCAATAATTGCAATTTGTGTTCACCCCTATCAACAGGAATATATAACTCCTCTGGCACTTATCCATCCTTTCTGAGGTGTGTGTTTGCATAATTGTTTGGCATTCTTTGCCCAAGTTAAGTCCTAAGGCTTTATTAAAACATTTTTTGTCTCATGATTAAGAAATTTCCATGAGCTCTTAATAAAACTCTAAACTTACTGAAGCTGTTATATCATACAGCCCTCAAAACACTATGATTACAGCTCAAACTTGGTCTGGTCACTTATGGGCTTGCCGACTTATCAGATAACAACTTGACTCCCCTGAAAATTGTCTCTTTTTTCCCTTTTCTGATGACCACAATTGATAAATACATTTATATCTTTAAATGTATGTATGGGTTACTGTCTCCTGACTTCCTGTAGCAGGACTAAGAATATATTCCTTTCTCCTTCACTGTATCACTACTTCAATGGTGTTTGGGCAGGCCATGGAAAAAAATGCAAACTGAAACACAGCTGCAGCACACAGGCTACAACATAGGCAAGTCCCTTGTCAGGTTTCAAAGGTTCAGATTTACCTTAACAACTTCTGTTGCTGAGCACTTTGTCAGAAGTGAAAATCTGATCATGCTCTTGTGGGTTTTCCAGGTATTGAAATAGGATTTTCTTTATTTCACTTGTAGGTACATGCTGTACCATGAAACCCAACTAGTCAGAGAGACTAAATGGAAAACTATCAAGAGAAATTAATTTTGTGACTCTGCTTGTATTGAACTGGAAGATATGAGCATAAAAATGAAAATTAAAAATTGCTGGTATTCAGTATTAAAAATTGTACATTTTAAGGACAAGGCTGACAGGAATTTGAAGTTTATCAGGTAGCAAGAAATTTATAGTATTTTGAGATCTTGGAGACTTCCAAAGTACTGTACAGGCAGTCTCTCAGTCCATGTGCTACTTCTGAAAACTGAACTGGCAGCTCTATATCAACGAGTTTGTAAAAGGTTTCTAGTACAAGGGCAACTGGACAGATTCATGATCTCAGTGAAATATTGCTGCATTCTTTAGAGCCAAGGTGGGGTTACCATGGGTGGGCTTTATATTGTGCTATTTTCTGAGGTTCTGAGAATTTTTTTACATTATGTATTTGTTGTAAAGAAAGACCCTTTTTTATCTTTTGTAACCTCTCTCATTGCTGCTTATGCTGAAAAGTGGGAATCAAAGTCTTCTAACCATCTGGAGAAAGATAGAATCCTAAATAAACAGGAATAGCATAAAATACAAATAGCAGTACTGTAAAACAGCAAGAACCCAACAGGCTTCCTCTGCACAGTGACTTTGTAGATTAGAGAGTGTACTCCCACTTCTTTTCTCTAGGGCCTTTTAATCCTGAAAGAACATGGGGAAGTTTTGCCATCGCTGCTACAGTAAGTGAAATGACAGTACTATGAAGAGTTATCTGGCAGCATTTAAAGAGCCATGGTACCAGCCTGAGCAGGTTACTCATCTGAATGTGGAATGCCTCTTCTGTATTATTATTGTTACATATTTATTTATTTTAATTTACACATTAGACCTTCTGGGCTCGGATATGTCTTAATTCTCTCTTTGACTGGCAGAAAAAAAAATTATTACAGGAATTTTTCAGGGAAGAATGTCGAAAGAATATTCTAGGATATATTAACCACCACAGCAAAATGCCTATTACTTAAATGAATGAAATAGCGTCAACATGCAAATAATGCCTGAGGCCACACACCTGGTGGAGCATTATCCATGTTCTAGTCTCACTCTCCAATGAGCACCTCCAGAGGCATTTGCTATCTGTCAAGGGTGTTTCTCCTCTCAGCAAAGTGCTTTGTTACTCACAAAACAGGGTCCCTGTGAGCTGAGATGCCCGGGACACTTCTCAGGCACTAGAGCCGAGAGATGTCTGAGTCGGAGGAGGCTCCGCAGCCCCCGGGGGACCACCGGTCCCTGCGCTGCCCCGCCCCACCCGGCTCCGCTACAGGTGGATAAAGGTGGCTCTTCCCCAGCTCCCTGCTCTCCTCCAGCCCGTCCTCGCTGACGGCAGCTCTCCCCCGGCGCCCCCTACCTCCCCCTTGCCTTTGGAGGGGTGCGGGAAGGGGGAGCGGGCGCTGCCGGCGGGGGCGCGGTTCCGCACCTGTGCGCGGCTCCCCGCGGCGGGGCCGGCGCTGACGAGCGGGGGGCTCCCGGCGCCGGAGGCGGCGCGGCGGCATCCCCATCCTCCTTCTCCTCCCTATCTATCCCTCCGCCTCCTCCCTCCCTACCTTCCCCCGGGCGCCCTCTGCACTTTCTTCTCGAACCACCCTCGTAGACAAACTTTGATGGGGAACCTCGCTCCGCGCTGGAAAAATGCCGGTTATGAAGGGATTACTGGCACCCCAGAACACCTTCCTCGACACCATCGCCACCCGGTTTGACGGCACACGTGAGTCCGGGCTGGGGCTCCGGACTCCCGGAGAAGGGGATGCACGGGGGGCATTGCGCGTACGGTGGGAGCTTCCTCTTCCCTCCCCTCCGCCCCCCGGGGTTTTCCCTGGTACCAGGAGCCGGCAATGAGGAGGGGGAGGCGAGGGAGCTCCCAGCCTCTCCCGTTCTCCTGTCTGGCTTCTCTACAGCTTTGCAGACGAGGAGGGCGCCAGGTCCCCTCTGTCTTCCATCCCCTGCGCGGAGGCTCCGAGGGGGCTGAAGCCCGGCTCCCTGCAGGAAAGTTGTGCGCTGGGCTGGGGCTTCCCCCGCGCCCCGGGCAGCCGAGAGACCGCCAGGGAAAGGCATGCTCAGAGCCTGGGTAGGGCTGTGGGAGAAGGTTTGGAGATTATTTTTTTTTTTCCTTCTTTAGTACCCCCAGCCTTGGGGGGATACGAAATCTCCCTAAAAGCTGAATTTCTGTAAATCAGGCTCAGCAGTGGCAGCAGCTGTTGCAGGGCGTGAGTGGAGGGAGGCATGCAGGCAGGAAGGGCGATGGCGCTGGCAGCGGTGGCGGCCGGGCTGCAGGACCATGGACAGGTCCCGGCGCCGGGCGGGTCCCGGCGCGGCTCCGCTCCCGCTCCGCTCCCCGGCTCCTCCGGTTCCTCCCGCACCGCCCGCCTCGGCCCCGCCGGCAGCTCCCCGGCGAGGCGCTGCCTTCCCCTGCACGCCTGGCGTGCTCCCCCTCCGGCCGCGGGGGAGGACCCGCCTGTACCTTGACTTTTGTTTCTTCTTTAACGGCGCTCACACACACTAAAGCAAACAAAAGGAGCACGGAGATAGCGGATTTGGGCTAAAATGGACTGCCTTCCCTTTAATTCCCTTTTAAGAAATCTAGACACCGATAGTGAAGGATAAACAAACTCAGATTTGAGTTGCTCTTAGCTGTTTCTTGACTGAAAACGTTGCTTTCTAATTGGTTTGATATTTTCTTGATTGAGTATCTATTGGTATTTCCTCTATGGTTCAATTACTGTGTGATTAAGACAACTGAACTGCAATTACTGAATCAGTAAGTTGTAAAATGTCAAGAAAATGATGCGGTCACTGAGATCAATTGCAGAGAAGCACGGAACGGCATTATAACTGCTCTGCTTGTCTGAGGATACACAGATAATTATGATCCAGGGTTGTGTGTAACTGATACTTCACTATAAAGCAGTCTCTCATAAGACTACTTAGATGTACCTTTAAATTCCTTTGACTACAGAACTCAAAGTCCTTTTCCCCCATCCTCCATCCTTTTATTTCTACAAAGTGTGTGGGTATTATTTGCTGCATATTGAAGCATGCGGCTGTTATTAGAGTTTTGTTGCTGATATTGTCATTTGCCAGAAAAGCAGTTCTTCCCTTCTTTGTGCTCAGGACCCTCCCCCTTTATGATGGTTTCCTTTCAAAGGATGGAGCACACAGCCTGTGAGCTGTACACACGAACACTTCACAAATTCCATACTGTTCTCCAATGATCCAATTTAGCAAGCAACATTAGTGATGACATCCAGGTCTCCTATTAAATAAAACACTAGAAAAAATGTCTAATCCCCATCTTCTCAGTGCCACCAACAGGCAAGTGTGGTGGAAAGTTTATTTCTTAGCTGAATTCTATACCCAAACTGATCTACCTTGTTAAGCCAATGACTTTACTGACCTTCATGAAGTGAAGGACTGACCTTTTCTTAAACAAAAAACAGACCCCAGTGTCTTACATTGAAATTAGTGCTAAAAACTCATCTACATTTTCCCTGGAACATAATTGAAAAAGAATGTAATAAGGTGTTTAAGTTCACCAGAAAGTACAGCACATCATCTTTTTATTATAGTCAGTGAAATATTTCTTTTTCATTAGTTTTCCAAAATTTGACTTAAATATTAAACAGGTGTATTCTAGAAGGTGTGATTATACAATTATTGGCATGTGAAATATTCCAAGAAGTTCACATGGAAAGATGTTTTATGAACTACATAGTCTTATGTCTAGAAAAACTTTGCAGGATGATACTATTCTATGGAAAACTGGTAGCATGTCTCTTAATATATAGAATAACATAACATTTCCTTTAGAGTGTTAAAGTGGTGAATCAACTTCATGTTATCTGAAAAAAAGTTTCAGAAATAGAAAGTATTTCAGTTCAGAAACAGCTCATCTGCTTTGTTGCTTTGGAAATGCGAATTTTAAAGTTAATACTTCTTTAACTGGCCAAAAAAATAAAATAAAGAAACACAATTTTTCAAAATGTGTATCTAACCATCTATATCTATCCATCTAGCCATCAAGTAGAAAAATTAAAACCAATTTATTTTTCATTGAAATTGCCTGTGTCACTGGTATTCCTGAGCTTGCTCAGGTGGCTAACGCTAAAAGTAATACCCATGGCTAATCCTTGCAGGAATCAGTCCCATGTCTTACTAGTTTTACTGGTGATACAGTCTGTGAAAAGAATAGGGCTGATACATGGCACTGAACCTGAGGTTATGTTTCACAAACTTTGACCTCCCACTTGATGTTATTTAAATGTTAAAACACTTTTTTGTGTCCAATGTTCTTTTTTTTCCCTTTTTTTTCCCTGTTGTTTTAATACAGTCTGTAGTTAACAGACCTCTTTTCAGTTTAAGCCTCTGGGAAGGATATATTATGTTGTCATCAGTGACAGACTAATCCACCAATGCATCTTTAATCCAGAAGAGGGATAATTCTAATTCCGGGCAAGAGTGCAAGAAGGGATTCCAGATAATATTAGAAAATATGCTTTGCTTTGCACGGAATTTTCAAAAATTCATTGACAGAACTCTTTTAACTATACTATTGCAGTGATCTATGTCTAATTAGCAGTTATAAATCACACTGTGAAATACTGTATATCTCAAAAAATGTATAAAACAGCTTCTTGGCATGATCTTCAGCTGCTCAGAATTCTCCCAGTAGTGTTGGTTTTGTTTTTTTTTTCTTTGCAGTATCTTACACATAAGTATTCTTTACATGTAAAACCAATCATATGTGCTAAACAAAGCAATTAGATTCATTTTGGGGTTACTATTAGCTGTACAGGAGAATGCAGAGGTCTTCTGCAAATTTCCTACCACCTGTGTTGCACATGTGGAAGAGCAGCGTTAAAGGTTTGCTTCTCTGGATTTTCGTGGCAGAGCTCTTGCATCTGCCTATGTGCTGTTATACCGTCACCTTCTTCCAACTTGAAAATATCTTTTGTGTCCCTGACATCTTAATTTAAGTTAATGCTTTGTCAAAACGTCCTCCCTGCCCCCCCCCATCCAAAAAGTAAGCACCAGGTCATCCCAAGACTTTTTGCCCCCTCTGTTAACAATGTGTTTATTGCCTATTTGGAAAACAAACATAAACATTTTCAAATGAGTTTTAGGGGTTTTATGAGTTTTCAAATGTGGTTTAGGGGTTTTGGCTGGTTTTGTGTTGCTTTTTAGATTTTCAAGACAAAACAGCATTTTCAAATGTAAAAATATTTCAAACATAAGCCTATAACAAACCCCACCACCAAATATTATGAAACTGAATGTCTGAAGTGAGTTATTTCACTTCAAGCTTTTGGATGGAAAATTTACATATTGTTGCTTATTAACCCTATTTAGATTAGGCAAAGCATTCAGAAATAGTTGCATGGTAGAAATTACATTCTATTGTTTTCATATATATATATGTAAACAAGTACATAAAAATTCTACATGCACTATTTATTTAAATTGATTAAATACACATCAAGGTGTTTGTTTCTGAAAATCTGTGAGACTTTCTCAGGGAGCAAAGTTAACAGAGATTCAGCAAATAGCCTTATTAATTTGTATGTAAAAAAGGACAACAATTTTGTGTATGGTTATAGTATAAAGTGACAGCTGAAGTTCTATAATTATCTCCTGTCTGTCATATGTGATCAGATTCCAAATTAAGTGTGTACTTCACATTCTTATTGACAATCTTACATGATCAGTCTAATCTGAAGATCAAGCTGAGTAAGTCCCTTCTTGCTCAGTGTCAATGGTAATAATTTGTTAATTCTCTATTTGCTGAACAACTTCTGCATTCAAATATGTTTTCCAGTTAAAACAATGCTCAAGTACCAACCAAGGGAGTTTTGCACCTAAGCAGCAATTTTCATAACTTTTTTTTCCCCCTTCCTGATAAAATGGAATCAGTTTTCTGGTTGTTTTAGTTACCCTTAAGGTGTGATTGAAAGGTACCTGATGAGAACATGCAGATTTAAGCATACCAAATGTGATGTCAGCATACCTCTGCTGGTGCTGTGGGTAGAACCAGGTTGTGTCTTTTGCATCATTGTCAGTTGGTACAGAGCTGAGAGCCTTTGTTTACAGTGATCTTTCCAGATTGCAGGGTCTGATTTCTCCCCCACTTCTTCCCCAGCTACCCCCAGCCCTTGCTTTTCTGTCTCATAAACAAACTGGTGATGCTTGCTAGGTTGAGCCAATGAACTAACGCTTTCTGCAACTTTGTTGTCAAATTCTGTCTCCTTCAGGGTGAATTCTATCCTCTCTACACCAGTCAAAGTGCTTCTTAATAGCATCACAGAAACTTCAAAAGCAGAAAAGTGCTTCTTGGCTTCCTAGGGATTCTCTCCCAAAAGGAATTGCAGCAGTGTTAGAGTAGGGAAGCAACAACTGAGCTTCCAGGGGAAGGAAGATGTTCATCAGATTCCAGGATCAGAATGGTCCACCTCACAAAGACAAAATATGCTCCAGTTACAGACTGGGAGCAGAGTGGCTGGAAAGCTGCCCAGCAGAAAGGACCTGGTTGACAGCAGCTGAACATGAGCCAGTGTGTGTCCAGGTGGCCAAAAAGGCCAATGGCATCCTGGACTGTATTAGCAATAGTGTAACCAGCAGGACCAGGGCAGTGATTGTCCCCCTGTACTCAGCACTGGTGAGGCTGCACATGGCGTACAGTGTCCAGTTCTGGGCTCCTTCATTCAGGAGGGACATTGAGGTGCTGGAGTGGGCCCAGAGAAGGACAATGAAGCTGGTGAAGGGTCTGGAGTGCATGTCCTATTAGGAGCAGCTGAGGGAGCTGGGGGGTTTTTAGCCTGAAGAAAAGGAGACTTGGGGGTGGCCTTATCACTCTCTACAACTCCCTGAAAGGAGGTTGTAGCCAGGTGGGGATTGGTCTCTTCTCCCAGGCAACCAGTGACAGGATGAGAGGACACAGTCTCAAGCTGTCCTAGTGGAGGTTTAGGTTGCACAGTAGGGAGAACTTCTCCTGTCCCTGGAGGTGTTTAAGGATAGGCTGGACAGGGCACTTGGTGTAGACACAGTGGTGTTTGGTCATAGATTGGACTCAGTGATCTCAGAGATCTTTTCCAACTGAATGATTCTGTGATTCTGTGAAATCCTGTGACCAAAGACGGGTGACTCAAACTATGATAAGCACTGATCAAACAGACTTCAAAGCAGTGACAGTGGAAAATCTGGTGGTCTGTCAAACTGCCCCTCTGAAGGAATGAGAGCAGGGAAGCTGGTCTAGTTCTTTGTTGTAGAGATGAAGTGAGATGGCCAGAGCGAAATTTCCAAAGATACTTATATTGTTGCTCTTATGTCAATGCAGAATTATTTAGTGGTTTTACTTATATCCTTGAACAAGTAAATAATGTGGTGTTCTGAATTAATCATTTATTTGTCACTGGAAAAATACACAGTCAACACTGGAAATAATATTGTCTGTTCTTAGCTCAGAGCCCCTAAAAGGCAGACCTTGCCTCTCTCTACTTGTCTCTGTAAGATGCGACCAGTGCTGCACCTCACTCTGTCTCCACTACTAAAAAAGGCAAACGTGATCTTTAATATAAACCAGGGGTTGGATGTTGGAACCTGTGTTGTGTTATTGCTCTTTGCTGGAAGTAACCAAGTGGCTAGATTAGGCAGCTAACTGGAAAATCTTTTCCTCTTCCTTTGGCACAAGTTTGGAGGTGTAGAACTTCATAATTTAACGTCTGTTTATCTGGTTATCTTTGCTTTCAGTAGGTATAGTAACTTTTGATTCTAACTTGAGCTGAAATGGGACCTAAAAGGTGGAATTGGAAGGGTTTCAAGGTGTCTAAAGACCATGTTTCTTAATTCTTGAGTTCTGGTCCTAAGGATTTGATCCGAGCAAAAAAAAAAAAAGTGTTCAGACATTATTTTTAATATGCAATCACTTTAAAGTCATGAAAAATGGTCATTACAGTATGTTTTATTCAGGGACCATGTTATTTCTAGAGAAAATACTGATGTATTCAAATTCATGGGTGTTGTTCTCTTATTTTTTACTAGACAGAAATAAGATAGAATGATAATTCTGCAGTTCTTCCATTCAGAGGCTATATAATTCAGTAATCACACCAATCTTAGATTAATGTTATACATGTAAACTTGGACTAGTAGCACACATCATTACCTCTGAAATAAACTGTATTTGAACTCAAAACAAGTATTTGAGATTTAAGAGTGAAAAGAGTCATTAAATGTGGAATTTTCTTCTGAGTAAAAAAGGAATATTACCCTGTATTGTTTCGGGGTAGAAACCTGATACACAGTGCAGTGATCAAAACAAATCTGTATATTTGAAGTGACAGATATTTGAATTAACATGTACTTTGTGTGAGTGGAAGAAATTCTTTAGTGTTTCTAAACCTTAGATGATTATCAGGAATCCCACTAGAGAGTTTCTGTAAATGTACCCTTTTTTCCTTCTCCAAACTTATACTACTTTCTTCTCTACTTACTCATTTCAATGAGTAAATAGGTTTATCCTGTAAACAGATTTCTCTTATATTATGATTGCATTTGTATATTCAACTTCTATTTTATAATTTTTTATTTGTGCAGGTAGCAAATTTATATGCATTCACAGTCTTTTTTGATGTAAAGGAAAGGTGCTCAGGGTATTTTTCAAGGCAACAAATGATAGAAATAGAACAAAAGCCCTGCCTCAAGCACATATAAAAGTGTAAGCAAATAGATATACATGAATATATCAAAATAAATCAGGCAAGGTATGGGTTTACAGAGCATTAACTGCTCATAGCACTATGCTGAGGAAATGAATTTTCGAAAGAAAAGCAAGGTATATATATTATATATGCTGTAGCCTGGGAAAGGTTAACAAAGGCAGTTGCTACAGCAGTTTTGCATTACCACAAGCAAGCTCATCCTGCCTTGTGTTAAAGTGACTAAAAGGAAAAAGCATGTAAGGAACAACCTGCTCACAATGTTGTTTCTTTCCCACTCAATCTAAAAATAAATAAATAAGAAAGAAGGAAAAAAGAAATGGTGGCAGGGGAAGGAGTGGCATGGTGAGATAAAGAAACAAACGAAACACTCTCAAATTGCAGACAGGAGAGAGACTTCCTTAACAGTAAAAAAAAAAAGTCTTCTTTTGGACTTTATCTTGCCAAGTGCTTCTGGCTCCTTCTGTTTTCTGGGACTGATAGTAGTATTCAAAGTCTTTGGAACAGGTGTTGTTCTTAAAATACTAGCGCATTCAACATTGAACTTGACATTAAATATCGTCTGAGCATCCCTAAAGCTTAATGCTGACTGTCAATCATTTCAAGGACAACTGAAGACAATTGTGTTATGGAGAAATATGTTGTCTTCCCTGTTGATCTTTTGAAGAGAAAACAGCTTCCAGTGTGCCAGCACTCAATTCACTTTCTCCTCAGGCATTTCTTCTGATGGCTAGCAGTCTAGGGTTATTTTGCTTTTTCTCTATTTTAAACCTATAGAAATACAGAAGGATTCATCTGAGCAGAATGGACCTGAAATTCATTGTTAAAGCATTTTTGGGTTGCCTTTTCTCTTTGCCTTCCATCTCACTCAACAGCTAGTTATGATATGTGACTGGACATCTTATTCCAAAAGTATGAAAGAGAACTCTGAACTGGTCCTTTTGTCATTTATTTGATGTTTAGAATGAGAAAATTGTCCTTGGACAAATAGCTTGATTTTTTTTTTTTCCCCCCTAAATGTCAGATAACTCCTGGACAAGTGAAGAGTGTGTTTTTGCATAAGTTCTCTCTTTTCTCACATTTTGGAATTTATAATGATTTGCAAAACAAATGGGGAAATGATATTGTTTTAGAAGAAAATATTTCTGCAGAAAAAACAACCTTCTTTGTGGAAGATCAAAACCATTCTTTGGAGGGTAAAAAACATTCAAAAGACAATGATAATCACAGTGTATCATTGATAAGCCATTTTCTCTTCTTTTTGTGGGTTTTTTTAAATGATCAAAATGAAAATACAAGATATTTTAATCCACATATTTCTTATTAATATATGGATTACATTTGTGAGATAAGACATTCACTGCATTTGTTAAACTGGATTGTTTCTTTATTGAGTTGAAAGATCTTGAGGTTTTGAGTTTGGACTAAACATTCTCTTCTTCACTTCCAGAACAGTGGGAAGAAGAATGCACCTCATAAAACTTGTAGCTATAGAATTATATGTTAGGGATTTAAATAATTAAATATTCAAGAATAGTTAATAAATATTAATGAAAGGTCTTGAGCTGCACATTTGCCAAGATTAGGGAAAATTAACAGGATCACTGATTTTCAGAGGAATATATATAGCTATAAGTTGTGTCTGCTTCAGTACTGGAATAAATGGGTGACAGCATGGGAGGGAAAAGGTGAGAGAATAATGTGATTATACACTGTTTTTGGGGGGCCTTTGTTCGGAGGCCTTTCAAGGTCTTTCAGGAGCCTGTCAAGGTCTTACTGTAAATTAAATTACTGTTTGGGATTTTTAAAACATGTTTTTAATGGCCCTATTTGAAGCAGAGCTGTGCTACAATACACTATGACTAAGTTATCTTCTTAGTCATGCTCAAGAGTTGCTTCTACATTGGCAATAGAAAACAGGATGCATTAGAAATCCTGACAATCTTTACTACCTCTTTGTATTTTTACAAGAGTATTTACCTAAAGTTGTTGGTTTGTTTGTTTGAGTTTTTTTTTAGTTGACGTATATGAGATGTTTAGAATTCATCAGGAGAGTGAGTCTGCTGACACTACCTTGCAGAGCATGTCTGAGAGTGGTTAGAGCAAGCCATGCTCCGTAGATCTGTTGCCAACAACTTCTTGCCTGGAATTAGGCAGGTGATGGCTCTTCCATTGTACTACACTGAGTCGTTCCCTAAGGAAAGGGGTGGTGGGCTTGGCTACCCACATCAGTTGTGTGAACTCACTGCAGTGCAGTGTGAGACCACAGAGAGGACTCATCCTTTGCACACTTACAGGTATGCTAAAGCTGGTGATGGTTAAAGCAGACTTGCAGATTTTCTTCTGATAAGGTGGAGGTTTGCATCCAACTATTTACAATTCCCTGTAAAATCTTGCCATTTTCACCTCTGAATCAGTGATTTTTTCCTTCAATTTCATTAAAAATTGCAGTTAATTATTAATTAACTTATTTTTGTAGCTGCAGAGAGTAGCCATAAGTGATGCCTGAACTTTGAAAAAGCAGTTCATTTTCCTTTAAGATGTATTAAAAACCTTTAAAAACCCCAGATTATAAGCAACCTTAAACACAAAATTGATTATTTTTTTTTGAAAGTTTGCTTACAGAATGAGATGGAGTGGTGATTGATTTTTAGAGGTAAGGGATAGTCCTAGGTGATAAAGTGTACACGTGATCTTTGGCCAAGAAAGAAAAAAGAAGGGAGCAGCTGTGAAGAAGCAGAGATGGATTGACGGATGGGATTGCTGAGTGAGCAGCAGGTATTGCTTTGGAATGAACCAAATGCTTCTCCACACTGCTGATCGATCCCTGCAGCAGAGGCAGTGATCAAAAAGAGTCAGGATGGACAGGTGGAAATTACTGCAGGTATTTAAACACATCAGTCATTATTCTTGTATAAATAAAACAAGCAGGTGTTGAACTGTGTTCACACTGCTGTGAGCAGGATCCAGATGGGGATTTGGGATTTTGTGTCCAATTACAACTCTGTGCTAATCATCAAATTAGATAGTGAGCGCCATAGTTCTTGGGGAAATGCAGAGACTTTGCTGCCTGAGTCCAATTGGACATATCTGAATTGCAGTTTTTCCTCCACTTTTGTCCTGATTAAATGCGACAATTATGTATGAAAAATGTGTTTCCTTTTGACACCAACAGTATCTTCAGAAAATCAATTCTTTGTCTAGGCATTTCAATACTTTGTATTTTAAATACGTTTATAAATAATGTATATGCAGGTGATAACCTTCTTTAATTACAGAAGAAATCGTGCTTCAGATAGGGTAAATATCTTATTTATTCATTTTTCTGATGATGTGTGTCTCCTGGGATTGATTACTTGAACTGTCAGGGGAGCTGCAGGCCTTCTGTTTGTGTCTTTTGTGGTGAATAATTCTAATATTGCTAATTTCTGCTGGGTTTTTTGTGGGTATGCTTTTTAAACGTAAATAATCACAACCTGATGTTGTATCCATCTCACCTGGAATATATCGAATTACTGAAGCAACAACTTTATAGAAATAGGTATGATCACTCAGAAAGAAAAAGTTAGAAATAAAACCAGCCACTCTATGCATCAATAAGTAAGATGTGAAGTACAGGTAAATAGTTCAACTGGCAGTCTCACAAGTGACAAGTGTGAGGAGTGTCTCTTCCAGAGAAGCGGCAGACAAAGTTCAGGGAAATAAGTCATCTAAATAAATAAGTCAAGAAATAATCTGAAACTATAGTAATTAGTTTGCATTTTAGCTTTATTCTTCATTTTAAAACAAGTTTCCCTTTTATGAATTCAGTGTAGGTAAGGTCCTCTCACTGAAGGGAAGACAAAGGCGAGAAAGGCCAACAATAGAAATACTGTGTGACCCACACCATGATGGATGGATCTTAATAAGCTGAGTTTTAGGAGCTGAGTGAAATAATTAGAAGTAAAGCTGAGAGGTTAGAATTAATTGGGAGAATAACATTAGGTTTCTCCCCAGCCTGATGTGGTTGATATGTCAGTTTATATGAACTGTCATTGAAATGCTTCTAGGTGTTCAATTAAAGGTTATGGGACATCTTCTGCTACCTTTACATATTCTGTTTTATGCTGGGATGACTTTCTAAGATAACCAAGAAGGAGGAAGATTTTTACATTTATAGCATGAAGATATTGGCTTTGAAGGTATTGGCTTCTAACTTTTTGATGCTCAGGAATAGATAAAATTGATTGTTTGTGTTTAATTAAGATGTACATAGTATTTATGCAATGAAAGATTTTTCTAAAGGGAAGTTAATGAGAAAGAATCCTTGTAATGGTGTTTCTTAGTTTGATAGTAGCTGTTTTTCTAGCTATTAAATTTTGACATATTGCTGTGCTGAGCACAGTGATTTTATTTCATCTGTTTTAATGCTTAGAGTATTGTAGCAGTTTGCACAGCACTTGAATATTTTGGTGTTCATTTATCATGGCTAATTCATGGCTTCCAGGGAGAGTTTGTGAATGGCACAATAAACTAAATATAATAACAGAACAGTTTGCTCTTGAAAACAGGTGCTTCCTGATAGGTTTTCGGGCTTGGCAAGCAAAGTTTGTGGTAGTAAAATACTTCAGTGAGTGTTCTAATAGTTTGACTGTGCAAAAAACGGAATCTTTGCGTTTTGACAGACCAGTATTTTCTTTGGCTCATAAGACAATGCCATCTTGGGCCACATGGCACAGAATATCTGTGGGGCTGGTGATGCAAATTTGGAAATGTCTTCCAGCCAGGCTCAGTCCAACTGCATGTCTTGCTGTTCTGCTGCAGGGAAGCACCAATACTTCTCCTGTTCTAGGAACCTCTTTTCCAGATTAGTCCTTGAATAACAAATCAAGTATCAGAGCTGGCATCTACATAAACAATGTGGACACCTGACAGGCAAGGGTCTGAATTACAGCACTGCATGACAGTCACAGGCCTCTGTGCTGGGATGATGAGAGAAGAGTCAAGAATTGTTCTCTGTATTATCAAGAAAGTAAAATAGTCCCCAGAAATAAATAAAATTTTCTGCAGAAATTTAATTTGTTTCTGGTAGTACTGCTGCTCCACACTACGGGATATGTTTGTTATTCTTGTTAAATCCTTAATGGTTTCTAGATGAATTTATACTTGCACTTGAAATTAAACACATGATGTTATTACCGAAAACAAACCAAAACATGTTTCTGAACCAAAACATTTATCTTCAATTTTTAATTTACTGAAATTTTGGATCAATCCTGAAATTTCATCAGGTTTTAAGTTTTAAAAATCATTTTCAGTAGCCTTTTATATTTTGTTGCTCAAGGACCGTCATGGTGAACAAAATAATTTCAGGATCTCTTATGGCATGTAGGTTAAAATATAGAGAACTTAATACCTATAGCAGACGAGAAATAGAGAAGTTACAAAAATGAAGGCAGTATCTTATTTTCATAAATGCAAATTACTATGAGAGTTACAAGACTTACACGACTAAAATCACCCTTGTGCCATATCTATTCCATTCTTGCCATGAAAGGGACATGTTTCACATCTAAATCCTTCCAGCATAGCTACTTTATATGAATTGATTGTTGTCTATGAAAGGCATATCTCCATCCTTACCCTATGTTTCCAAAATTACCCTTATAAAATGATATCCTGACAAGACCAGACTAGCTGAAAATGTTAAACTTGGCTTAAACTATACTGATGACAAACAAGAAGGAACAAAGCATGGAACAAGATAGTCTAGGTCACAGAAACTCATCTTGCATTAGAAACAGAAAATATCTAGCTTTTTCTAATCTTGTAATGTTCTCAATCACAGACTTTGAAGAAGTGAAGAGGATTTTCATGACACAGGATTTGTAACAACCTACACTATGATGAAACAGCATGTCTATAAAGAGAAATTCTATCTTTACTTGCAATACATATCTTTCAGAGCATTAATGCTCAGTCAGCAAGACAAAAACTTTTTATATAAATGTAGTTTTAAATGTCCAGGAGGAAAAAATGTTCCTCTAAAAATGTACTCTCTACTTTACAAAAAGTTCTTCTAATAACACAGCTTTCACACAGCTTTCAGACCAAAATTAGAAAGCAAGTTGCATGAATGTTTAAAAAGAAAAAAAGCCTGAAACTAAAAGAGAACCCAAACAAACTTGCATCAGTAAAAATGTGGCAATAATAAATTTATGTATTTTATCACATTGGTATATTTTGATTTCAGAACGTCAGGATTGCAATATAGTGTTCTACCACATTTTGGGAAGCATCAAAAACAGAGTGGATTTTATTGGTATTAACTGCATTTTCTGAGGCATAGCTGAATTTGTTTTCAATCTACTGAAAATAAAAATAGAACTACTATGAATAGTCTAAGGTGTCATGGTGTGTTTTCCTGCTTTCTAAATCATCAAGACCAGAACCTCCTGGCTCTTTAACCAAATACACTTCTCTGTTTCTTCAGTGTAATATCTTTTCCGATTCCTTCCATTCCAACTGGGTACCAGTGACCCAACCTGACTTCCTCCCAAGACAGTTCTTGACCCAGCTCAGATCAGTTGGAAAATTTCTCTTGCCAAGTATGAGAGAGTTGTCCTTGAAGTGTGGGGACATTCAGTTGCTTACTTGTTCACCAAACTGCAAAAGTACTGGGAATTTTTATTTCCATAAATAATACATAAGTTCCATACTGTTTTGTGAGAACAACACAAGACTAAGTTCTTCTCCATAACTGAAATATAAAATCAGGGATGAGAAATGGAAACCTTTAGACCCTAGCCCTGGACTGGTCACCTTTAATACGCAGTGAATGTGGTACCAATGCAAATGGACATGAAGCAAATTTCTTTGGGCAATCCTTTTCTCTTTGTTTTAAATTAGTAACTTTTGTTTCCTAATTTCACAAAGTGTTGAAATTCTAACATTTAAAATTTGCTGAAGTATCAGATGAAAAAATCTCTTTAGCTTTTGCAAATATGTGAAAAGGGTAACAAATGATTCTGTGTGCCAAAGAACCCTTGTTTACTCTTGCAGTTGAGCCACTATATGAATATTCTGTAATCCAATACAGTCAAACTGACAATGAAATTTTGTGAAAATGGGCCATGAGTAATTTCTCTCCTGGCTGTTTAATAAAGCTTATTGTATCTCTTCTTCCCTCATAAATATTGCTGAAAATAGGCAGGGGATTTAATGTTGAGAAGAGAGGAGATGGGCAGAGGAATCAGAGGTGTATGGGAAGCACAATCACTTAAGTCCTGGTTGCTGTATTATAAGAAGCAGCAGTGCATTAAAACTTTCTTGAGAGATTCAGCAAGCATGGGCAATCTATAGCAGCTTAAATATCACCCTTTATAACACTCTGAAATAGACACCTAACTGATTCTGTATCAAAACTTTCCAATTTAAGACGTTTTTGGTTTCAGTATCCTAAAATAAATGCGATACATTACTTCTGAGTCTATTGCTGTGAGAGAGGAAATAAATCAGTTGAAATGGTCAGAAGGTAGTCGTATATGCTATTTGTCCTTCTTGCTATTTTAGACAGAAGGTTTTTTTAGCACTGAATACCTCTGAAAGGTATTGTGAATGTGGCACTATTTCTCTTTCCTTAACTGGTTCAAGTTATTTGCAGAATGGAGTACAGGAAAGTGCTTTTCTTTCTGTTGTCTGCAGAGGGAATCTTGTATTCCTAATCTTTAGTGCTTCTTGGATGCACTTTAATTAGAGGTCTAAAATAGACTGTATAACTCCCCTTCATAACTCCATAAAACTTAAAAGAATCTCATAATAGTTCCCCTCAAATCTCTCACATCTGGAAATAGTGAAACCAATTATGTTTGAGAGCTATCTTTCTCTGCTTTTATGGAAGGATCTTGCATACCACCATGAGAATCACACCTCTTAATAGAACTGATGCAGAAAGTGATATAGAGTGGTCAAAAGCAGAGACTCTTAGTTTTTTGTCTTGCATTTTTTTCCATGCAGATGGACTTGAGCTAACTTCATCAGTAGAAATTACTGCCTAAGTTAAGTGGAATAATTTATTTGCTTAAAACAATTTAGAAATAAATGACACATACATGAGTTTTCTAACAACATTCATTTTTACAGTTTCAGCTACATCATATATTAGCACACAAAATGAAGCAGCTGGAAATAGTTCTGACACTTGAGAAAAGACACAAATTTAAATCCATAAATTTAACCCATTTGGGTATGAAGAATATTTTTTTAGATATGTGTGATATGGGTAGCAGTTTTAATATGTACATAATGTATTTTCTGATAATTAAGCCATTATTTGAGTATATTTTCAGTTAATTAATATCTTTAATATTGTTGAATATGTTTTTGTTTTTGCCTAAAAATGTACTTGAGGAGTATGAACTTAACTGGTTTAGTTATTAGAATCAAAGTCTGGTTGCTGTTTGATTGGTTTTTTAAAAATACTGAAATAATCACTAATGTAATGACCAATGAATCACCCATTGCAAGATACTTCTAATCTTTCATGCAGTCTTTTGTGGTTTTCCCCAAGGAAACAATTTCTTCCTAAAATAATAACATTATCTGTCATGGCGTGTCTGAACATCATGTACTTACTACGTTCTCTGTTGTTCTATGCAATGGTGAAAATTATATCAAAGTAGTTTCCATATAAACTGAACCATTGATTTATAAGGTCTTATACCATTAAGTATTTCAAAATAGTTTTATCCACTGTTAGGAAGAGTTATGTAGTTATGCATTTATAACATAAAAATCATCAGAATAGAAATGCTTTTAAGTATTCCTTCCGAATCAATGATTGTAAAATGCCAGAGCTTTATTATTAACAATGAAAAATAGGATAGTTTGGTTGCCTTGGCCTGCATTCATATTTCCACGTGTGGAAATGGGGTAATAAGGAACAAGTCCTCCTGGCAGATCTCAAAATACAGATAAAAAATTATTTTATACATAATCATCCATGTCTGATGAGTCAGCATGCTAAATATAACTTGCAGTACATTATTTTTTATAAGTGATTTCATTCTTGGGAATGTAATTTTCAGATAAGTCTAAGCAATTAAGTCAATTTTAAACTAAAATCTGAAACTTCTGGAGGACCAAATATTTCAGTGTCTTTATTAGGAACACACTTACTAAATGGATTGCCAGACATGGGAAAGGGACAGGCGGGTCCAGATGGTGTTTTCGCCATCTGAAAAATGTTCTTCTCTCCATTGATTAGAGTACAAAAGTAAGGAATAAATGCCTGAGATTTGACAAAAGTGACCACTAGTAGTGTTTTTTCCCTGTGTTTAAATGGCCATACAGGCCATAGTTATGAAGTTCAATTATTGAAGAATATTGATTATTTTAAATAAATGAATTTTAAAATCTATCCATCTGTATATAAATATATATTTTACAGCAAGTTCTAATTGCTGCAGTGAGAGAATTCAAAACCAGTTCAGAGATAAAATTTCATTCTGACAAACCAAGTTAGTATTGATATTTGAACTTAAGTCTGCTGGTTGTATTTATCGTCACTAGTAGGTTACGTCTGTGTAGCAATGCATTGAAAGCTGTGTACCAAATTAAAACTGGGAATGGTATTTCACAGGGTTGCTCTGATTTTACTCTAGGTCTGGACTTCATTCTGTTCTTAATGAAGCTTAATTGCAAGTTTAAACCCCTGTATTACCCTTGGCTTTCAATGAAGAGATAAATAGAGTAGAGGTAGAAAGATATGAACATGGGAAACTGCTCACTCTTGGTTACAGAGAAACATAAGTCGGTCAGGAGTGACTGGGTTGTTGTTTGCCACTTACCTCATGTTAGTTCATAATCTTGCAGGCTTTTGGGAGATTACAGTGGAACAGAGCAGTCCTGTTTTGACAGCACAGAAACCTCTTTCTCGTGAGAAAGAATCTATTTGTTTATGTAAACTAAGATAAAGGTGTTCTGCTCTTATGAATCCAGGTGGCCAATTAGCTGTGCTAGGTGTACAGCTAATGGCCAATCAAGTGAGAGTCTATTTTGTATATAAAAGCTGAATTCAGTAAATAAATTAACCTCTTTTGCCACTTGATCTCAAGTTCTCCTTGTTTCGACATCCGCTCAACAGCGACATCCCGTAACAATGCTTCATATAGCAATAATCAGGAAAAAAACCTGTTTCCCAGAAAACAGAAGGCGTTCTGAGCACCCACCAAACCATAAGCCTTTTCAGAGTAAGCCCTCTCATGCTGGAAATCCTGTCTGCTTGTCACTGTGTGCTCTCCTTCATTCTTCCTCAGGAACTTGCAAGCCCACACTTCAAAAAGGAAAGAGGGCTGAATCAGATCAGATCTTTAACAGATAGAATATTTTCCATGGGAATGTTATCCTCATCTCTCTTGATACTGCTTGCAGCTGTGTAAGTGTTTCATTTCATATTGGGAGAATACACAGGCAGTAGGTTTGAAGTATTTGATGTGTGTGCTTTGCAACACTATTATTACTTCAACTTGAACTAACTTACGTCTCTTTTTAATGAGATTGCGTTAAAAATGAGGTGTGGTCTGAATAGCCCATAATAGTGGGTTTGGAACTTTAAGGTCCTTTTGAACCCTAACCATTCTACGATTCTATGAATAGGTCACCTATATGTCCTTTGATTTAGATAAAATGTGTGAGCACTGTATGGTATCTGTGGTGTGTTTCACATTTTCTGGATGCACTGCGCCAACCAAAGTGACCTGCTAATTCCATGCAATCTGAGTGGTAGAGTGGGCATGGAGACCTGGTACAGCAGGTGCTCTCCTGGCCTGGAATGGTGGGAAGCTTCAGTGACACTGTGCATAATGTCCTGTAAGAACACACCAGACCCCGTGAGACTGCAATAATATGCACAGTAGGCTGCATCTTTTCTGAAGGTTGTAATCCACATGTTGCATTGATAGTCTGTCCCTCAGTAAAGGCTTTGTCCACAATTTCTGGATGTCTCACAGTCACGCTATCTGTCTTGCTCCTTCAGAAGTAAATTCATGGGTATTGCACAAAAATATAGGAAATTAAGTTCTTCCCAGGTAGGAAGACTGAGTGTGATATGAGGGCGAATCTGAAGGGGAAATTCAGATATCTGGCAGTTCTAGGGTTGAGAAGAAGGCTAGCATTTTGGATGAGTTAAGTTATACCTTCATTCTGGCTCTTGAGGCAGTTACAAGGCTGAGTAAATAACAAAATTCCCTAATTCAATTTTCTTCCATCCTAGAAATGAGACATCATGTACACCTAAATTGCAAGGGAGCTCTGAAGAATATTTAATACTTTTAAAACATCTCAAAGACATGCAATGATCTGTAAATATTAGCTATCATTCCTTAATTACTAAGAAATTATTAATTTCCCAAATCCATTAACACTGTTATTGTTTTACCTTTTGGTTACTGCTCTGAATGTTTTCTCAAACAAAGATTTTAATTAAACTTAAAAAATATATATTTTTACTCTGGTCAAACCTAAATCTCCTTTGGGGTGAGTGGCCAGTTCCATCAATGTCCCACCCCTGTTTGGCAGACCAGTAAGGTTGTGCTAAATTCCAGCTGCGGATATGTCACCCACAGAGCAATACTGAAGCTACAGTGTTCATTTAACTCCAGCTTAACAGAAGTTTTGGGTTTCTCAGTTACAGTATCAGTTTAGTTTTGAGAAACTTTATTGTTTCTACGTAGTTTCATGTACTCCAGATAACATTGCCAAATTACTCGAAACAGAAACATGTTGTAGGAAAGGTTTATTTCCACATTCTTTTCAAAGTTAATATATAATGTTGCTATTACTCTTTATCATTTTGTGCCTTAAATATTCTTTTTTTGTCTCCTTGCACATTTTTTCCAACTGGAGTTATCCATTCTTTCTGAATGCAATGTAATTTTTTATAAAACATCACAAAACAAATTACAAAGGATCCTTCTTTTATTTTTTTTTTTTTCTTTTTTACTTGTAGGTACTTCATTGACATTTTAAAGTTACAGGACTTACATTTTCTTCCTTTCTGTGTGTGAACGCTCCCCAGTCACTGTCGTGGAGTCAGAGTGATGCATAGATGGGACAGATCAGGGAAATTTATAGCTGCAAGACCAGAGCTTTTTAGCATTTGCTGAAGACTGCTAAGTCTTAAGCCAAAAATACATATATGTCACTCTTTCAGAGCCTTAATGTAGAGCAATCCTACTATGATGGCCCTATTAGAATGCCTGGAATTTCGTTTTTCTTCTTTTCCTTGACTTCTGAAAATTTTTTGTTTGATTGGCTTTTTCCATCTATTTCATACTATTCAGTGTATTTTTACATTCATATAATGCCTTTTTTGCTTTTCCATAGGGACTGGGCGTACATGGGCAGTGAAGAGCATGATCGCAAATGCCCTCCTGTATGCCCCTCATGCTTTCCAGTAGCACAGCTGGCTGTCAGTCCAGCTGTTGTTCAGTTAGCACATCTGCTACTCTTGCCTAAGAAGAACTTAATTGGTTACTGGCTGATAGAGAAGTGTACTCGACCCTGCTGACTCCAAAGTTGTCATGGGCCAGGGCTTAGTCTCGTCTCCTTTTTTGTGCTATATAAGTTTTTCTAGACACGGTCTTTAACTGTTTGTGTATAAATCATGTGAATAATGACACTTTGCCTTAGTATGTTCTTTAAGACTTGACTAAAAATAACCTTTGAAATATATAAAACCAAGGTTTTACGTAATCTTAGCAAGAAAAATATCTTCTGAATTGTAAAGTAAATAATTATTTCATGGGGATAAATTCCAGAAGTTCACATTTATTTAAATCTTAACCTTTAAACCCTCAGAAGAAGGAAAAGTATCCACAGGATGCTGCAGCTCAGCAATAGCTTACTGTTCAGACTGAAACATTAAAAAAATTCCTATGCCTATGTGCAGCCAAAAACTATATATAATGAATGATGAATGGCAAACCTTAAAGCAGATTTTTATTTGCAAGGCAATAGGAGAAAACACCTTTTTTTTTGTTAAAACAATATTGTAAGCCTTATTTGCCATCCATTTTTAATAACAGGTTTTTATGTTATGTGTTACAGTTTGTGCTGTTTCTTGAACAATTTCATACAGACTTTCAGATCAGGATGTGTCATAAATATCAGAGTATAAATAATCTATCATTATACAGGCATTTCATAAATAACGTATGGCTATGACAAGAATCAGCAAGCATAACTTGCAAGGCAACCTTTTGAAACATTGATAAATATATGCAACAAAAATTTGTAAAATTTATTTCCAAATTTTAACAGCTACACACTGATGTATTAAGGAGGCAAAGTGAATGGTTAATACACAGAAAAAAAAGAGTATTTGCAGACATTGTTGGTTGCAAATACAGACTATAACTTTCTTTAATCTATTGCAGTGCTAGGTGAGAATATTATTACACTATTAGTAAATCAACTGAGGAAAAATGCTGATATATATCCCACTTCTGAAAATCATGTTGTTAAGTGTTGGTGCTTTGTGCAATGGTCTATGCAAACTTTTTGGGGTGTGTTATTGCCAGATGAGGCACATATCAAAATACAAAAGTAGCATTTAAAAAAAAAATTGCTCAAATATTGGTTAATAATGCAACTTAATTTTTTTCCTATGGTTATTGATTTATCACAGAACATAATTTTTGTGTGTGTGTGAGAATTTGGATCCTGACTACTTCTTTGTAGTTAACTACTTCGTTTTCTCAAGCATATTTTCTGTGTAGAATTTCTTAATGAAAGTGATTCCTTTCCCCAATATCTCTTCCAGTGATGATATGTTCCATTCACTTCTGAAATTCTGTAGACTGTCGCACATTTTCCCTGAAAACACTTTGATGATTTCAATAGTTTATCTTCATGTTTACATTTTTGTTTTGAAACTAGAGGCAGAGGCAAAAGTGTGTGGGACGATTTATTATAATGATAATTGTAAGTTTTTTCCTACATATCACATATGCTTACATCTTAGAGTCTTTCAGCTCTGTTAAATGACATGGAGCTAATTGATTTTAGTAGAGAACAAAAAGTAAATAGCTTGTATCATGCATGTCTTTAAGCACACTTATTATGCTTTTATTTAATCAATTGCAGTTGCCAGCAAATGATGTCATGTCTAACTTATGGTATAATACTGATGAAAAATATGATCATGGCATACTTTAATGACATGCAGGGCTCCAAATGCTCCTATCACTACAGGATCATTCCTCTTCACTTTCATGTGTGATTTATATGTGCTAGGTCAAATGTGCTTTTGGAAAGTGAAGCAGCACTAGGCACCTTCTACTTTCCTGTACAGTCCGATTATCCATTTAGATTAATTAAAGTGTTGAAAAAACACTACAAAGACATTTTGTTTATTAATAATTTTTAAATACTGAAAGGAGTAACAAGACTAGCAAAAAGTGAAATTATCTTCTAAGTGTTTCCAAAAGTTGCAGCAAAAAACTATCCAGATGTACATGTGGCTCTTGAATATAACAGTATTTCTCTACCAGAGAGTGCTATGCGTGCAACGTGAGGATGGGGGGGAACACTCATCTGGGATTGATTGCATTGAAGAGCATAGTGATATCCTGCATTTTTAGAAACCGAAGTGGGACTCTGATTATTTTGTCAGAGCAAAAATCCTTTGCCTATATTCTGTGTTCCAGGGGCTAGTTTTAAATTCTGTTCAGCAATTTAGTTCCTTTGATGTGGCCTTGTTATCACACTCACTTCTCTCACAAAGTTGTTTTTCTTTTTGTTCTTTATGCTTTATCACCACACCAATCATCTTCCTGGTCTTCTCTCTGTAGGGAGATTTAGAATAGGTTTCTGTATATATATCAGACCCCAAGGGAAAGAGGACATCTTTGTGATAAATCACATTCTTTTGCTTAAATTCCTTACCAAAACCCTGATTTAGGAAAGGACTGAAACACAAACTTGAGAGGAAGTGTATGTCCAAATCTAGTGTCTTTAGTTTTTCTTTTTTCTTTTTTTTCCTTTAATTTCTGCTGAAGTGGAAAATGAAGGACACTACACTAAGTGATGGGTTTTTTTCTCTTCCGATCGTGGCTCAAACTTTTGGTTCACTCGATTATGTCTACTCTACTTATTTACTTTTTTTTTTTTTTTAATGTGGACCTTCATAATATAGGTAATGCATCCCTTTATTTTAACAAGAAAATGATAGATATTACTTTTGTGGCCATTAACTCTCTATTTCTTATCCCATAAAATAGCTGGTCCTCCTAATACAGCTGCCTTATTTTTCTTTTTTTAACTTTTCCATATAATTTAACTCAACAATCCTAGGTGTTTTTGAGTTAGTCAGGGTTTTTATTGCTTTGACCAAGATCACAATTTGATTATTAGATATTTATTGTGTATGTATAAGTATATATATACTTTTCATAACTTCATTTTGTATAAAGGAATTTGTACAAAACACTTGAAAGAAGCCTGTGTAAATAATAAACTTTTTAATTTGGGGAGCCTCATAGAGTTGAAAAACTAAACAAAAAGAAGCATTTTGGAGACTCAAAGCACATTGCTTGGGGCTTTTGTGAAAAAGCTTAAAAAACTGTAGCTATCTTAAATCCTTTCACAATATTTTGAAGAATTTTTCCCTTTTCAGTCACAGTCTCTGGGATGAAACCAACCACAAAATTCAGCCAGTAAGTGGTGTTAGCTCAAGTTTAGGAAAACGTGTTTCAGGGGGCACTTGTTACTTACCGTTCTTCTTGTTTGTAGTTTAGTTTTTGTTAGGCTTGGTTTCAGTTACAGAACATGTCAAAACCAGTTTCCTGGCATATGCTGCATCCTAGGGTTGCCTCCTGCACTGCGGTGTGCCTCAGTAATGATGGAATAACATCCCCACAGCAATTACACTAAGTAGTGTTGCCGCTGTATTTAGTACTCTCTTATCTATTTTAATACAGTATAACAGGTGGAAATTGGAGGCAACCTGCCGTCAACACAGCAACCCAGCATGAAGTTTAAGCATTTCTATGAGAGCTACATAGATGGTAGACAGATCATAATAAATGCAAGTAATTATATAAAGTTTAAGAAACTCTGTCAAAGTGGACATAAATCAATAACACAACGGTCGCTTTCTGCTTCAGATTTGTTAAACAGATATAAAACCACAGAGTCCTAAATGACAGGAGAATCCTCAGACTGGAAAAGATGTCATGATTGGTTTAATCCATGGCGTATGATTATTTTTGTTTCATTTAGATGTAGATACAAAGATTTTTTAGAAAATGAACATGTATACTTATGAATATGTAACTTGGATTAGATTTTTATAAATCTAATTTAAATCCCATATTTAATAGATAGTAATCTAGCACAAATATTCTTCTGTGGTATATAAACTTTAGAAGGAGGTGAAAAGTCTGTGAGAACAGAGTTTGAAAAATATAATTATTAATAGTGGTCATAAATTTATATCTTTAGGTAGGTTCAAAATGCTGATAAGAATTAATATGATTTTCTTTTCTAGTCTGTCTAATTTTGTTGTGATTTTTTTTTTCTGAATATATGAAATTTTCTCTTTTTGGAGCAAAGTTTGCTTTAAATGATTTTGGTTTGTTTTTTTTCTTTTACTCCCTTTCCCTACAGTTGTGATTTTTGAGTCACACACTAGCCACTGCAATAATTACCTCAGTACTTAAGCTAGCTCTTTAAAGCTTCTTCATGGATCTTTCCCCATCAATATGTGGTGAAAGGGGTTGTCTTAGCCCACTGCCGGTTGCAAGTTCAGCTTGAAGCATGTATGGTATTTCTATGGAAAAGGACAAAACCTTTTTTTAGGTTGAATCTGCATTTCATGTATAATCCCAGCAAGCTAATTCTGCTGGAGAATGGTTTTAAATTAATTACAGTTTCACAAATAATAACAACGGGGCCAGAGTCTGCAATCATTCCCTTCAGCCATGGTCTAATGATTATTGCACAAACAGCCATGTTGATTTACAGTGTCTGTATTCTCTAGGGGGTGATTAGTATCTTCACAGTGCAGCCAGTGTAATGGATATTATTAGTGTTCTTGATATGGTTTTGTGCTAAATCAGCCAACATAGATTAATCTTCCTGCCTACTTTTTAGAGAAGTGGTGAGGAGCACTCAGGAGAAATATATGGTGACTGAGACAAGAGGCCATGGTTTCACTAGGTGAAAACAGATTCAAAGAGGAAGGCAGAAACTCAGTACTGATCATCTTATACTGACTCTGTTTACTACCTTATACCACTAAGAACTCCTTTAATTTCAGTGGAGCCATTTTCAGGGCACATATATCCTAAAACAGGAATTATGAAGATAGGCAATGGTAGTAAACTATCTATGTGGAGATCGGTTTCTACCCATTGTGATCTCTTTCATTATTCCCACTAGAATGCTGGAGGAACAAAAGCAGCTGTTTCTCTGGTGTTGCTTTTCTTCAGTAGAGGCAGGCAGGTAGTTAGAGAAAAGTAGTGAGGAGCAACTGAAGCCTTGAAAGCTCCATTCTCTATCGTACATCAGCAACTATGGCAGAGGGGAAAAAAAAGGAAAGGGATCGACTCATCTTTCTTTTCTATCCTCTATTTCCTTCCCTAAATCCCAAAGACAAGAGGTGATGGAAACCAGGTTTTGTATCTTGGAAGGAGCACATACTAAGTTCTCTGACCTATTTGGTGTAGTTATTTGGTGGAGAAGGAAAAATGCAGAATATGGCTCACTGATTTTTAAGTTTGAGGAAATGATGCAAATTTGTTGTGGTTTTCACCCTGCTCTAATTACAACACAGAACATTTCAAATGTAGTTGTTGCCAGATCTTTTTGCATATTCAGTGTTAGTTAAAATAATCATCCTGATTATCTGACAAGATCTATGTAAAGTGATCATAAAATAGATGGAATGGAGTATTAATTTTCTTACTATACTATGTTGCCTAAAACTGAAGTGCTGTGGTCCCAGGAGTGATGTATGGGTAAATATTAATCTATGAACTTGATATTACTTTTTCATATCACGCTTGTAAGTCACAGGAAAGTACATAAAATATTTCATTCTGTCTTTGTCAGTTTTGAGCAGAAAGGTTATGAATCTGTGACCTGTCATTATGATCACTAACAACTGAAGACTGTAGTTAAGAAACTGTGTTTCTGAGGAAAGTAGTCCTCAGCATACTGAGCTAAACTTGTAAGAGCTTTCTTTAAAGAAAGCTGAGAATGTAAAATGAAAGACATATTGGTTACACATACATTAAAAAAGGATAAATAAGGGAATTACTCATTTTCCCTTGAAGTGTTTGGATGTATCATCACAGGGAAGAATTTGGCTGTAGAATGATGTAGCCATTTGAATTCTTCCTATTTAGATTCCACATGGTATTTAAAAACCTTAGCACTTCTTTTTTTTGTTTGTTTTTGTAACTTGAAGACATGGTCAGCATTAAAATAGTATTGCTGAAAATTATTCTATTGGGCAAAACAGAACTAGTTACATCATTTTTAGATGATAAAAATGCTATTTAAAAAGGGAAAAGAATTATTTTACATAATGTAGACATTGTGATGCAGAAACTAACTACATTTTTTTCCATTACCTATTCATTGCTAAAGGATTACCTCCTTTAGCCTCCTTCTCCATTTCATCCCAAACAGTTTTTTTTCAGAGAAGTACACAACCTAAATTTAAGGCATAGATTCTGCTATACCTACCCTAAAATTACTGGCTTAAGAAAGGTAGGAATAAGGACTGACATATCTATTATGCTGAATAGCAAACTGTCAGCAATGATGTAAATGCAAAAGATGAAGGAGGAACAATGGAAAAATACATTAGGAGTTACTGGCTTTTGGTGAATCTTTCCTGTCAGTTTTATTTTGGTACAACTTAATTATTTTTCAGTGGAACTTGTTTACACAGTATTAGAATAAAATTTATTTTAAAATTCCCTGTGAGTACTGAGTAAAATGCTGAAATCTGTAAACTGACATGTAAGATATTCATGCAAACAAGATTTTATGTCTTCAAGTAAACATCTCTACACATATTCTTAGGTTTACAGCATATTCAGCTATGATTACAAGTATAATGAATGCTAGTACTAGACAAAGCACAGATATTCACAGTTCCATTGATGAAAATGGGAAATCTGTCTGCTGTTACCAGCAGGATTTAGCCTGTTCAGATTTCATTTAATTTCTTGTTGGCATTGGCATCAGTTTCTGCTCCTCTTCAAATGTTCAACTATGTGCTCCTGGCATAAGTAAAGGAAATAAACAGCAACTGGAACAGTCATACACTTGCTGGCAAGGAGAGGAGAGAGCTACTGGAATCTGCCTTGGTAAAAGACAGCACAAAACAGCACCATGAGGTACCTAAAGTAATAGCAGTGTAGTGCCTTGAGGTTTTAAGGTTAGGGCAATGGGTTTAAAGACTTCTTAAGATCTCATTTTGAGGTTTTGAAAAACTACAAGGTTTACATTTTAGCTGAATTTTAGGAAGTTTTAATAGATAACCGAGTTGTGTATAAAGGATTTTTTGTAGATTTTATTTAGCAGAAATTGCTAAGTTCACGTATTTGTCATCTTCTTAAAGCATGCACAATTAAAAAGGGAAAGATTTATATATATCTGTAAACCTCATCCTTCAACCAACAACGTCATCAGCCAATTCTTGTAGAGCTGCTTCTGCGGCACAAAAACATTTCTTAGTTTGATAGGAAAAATATGTTGTGCTGGTGCAAGGAACACTAAACAGATAAATTTGAGTTACTGCATCTTCTCCTACCATGCTATTAGACCCAGGTGGAGAGAAAGAGAAAGAAAAAGAAGCAAAAGTGATTAGTATTTCCTCTTAGGGATAGTCTCGCTCCTAGCAGATGAGATATGAGAGGCAGTGAATGACATGATAAAGACTATTTTTGATGAAACCTGCATTGTAGTGTCAGATAACATGTATTTGTGATGGTGTCTGTCACTAGGAGATCTTGTGATCCAGTGACAGAGAAGGCTGAGCTGGATTTTATTTATAAAGGTCCTTTCAGAAGTTCTGTAAACTCAAGCATTGCCTTTCCAATTCTGCAAGCATTCATAATCACTTCATTACAGTTCTTATGCCAGGTCTTTTTTGCATTTTGTTTTGGAATTGATTAGTTAATTTAATATAACAAAATGCTATACAAACAAGAGACAAAACAATAAACACAGAGCATTAACTTTTACAAAGAACGAAGAGTTTTGCAAAAGTTTTGCTACCAGTCTTTAAAAGCTGTATTTATGAGATGCTGTCCTTATTGGTCCCTCTTCCTATATCAATTTTTAAAAATATCTTTGAAATATAGTGAGCCCTTTGAGAAATCCATAATTATAACCTTTCGTATTAACTAGTCTCTTGAAAGATTTAGTACATTGAAAAGGAGGAAAATCCCCTTGAAGTCTTTTCACATTATATAAGGATGTCCTGGCTTTGACTTTGAGAATATGTTTTTCTTCGAAAAAAATCATGAGTGACTTTGACAGATTGCATCATGTAGAATAAAGAAAATATTACGTGGATTACAGATGATGGAAGATTTGCCTCATTGTAAGGAGGAGAAATGTTTAGAAAACAGCAATATCTGCCTTTTACCTAAATCTCGGTCAATGACCCATTTAGTGAAGTACTGTCCAATGAAATATTTAGAAGTGGGGGCTTTGGTCCAATGACGTTTTTTAAGAAAGTTTAAGTATTGACAGCCTGATCAAATTTAGCTCTCGATCAGGAAAATATGCATTTAGCGTAAAGGCGTGAAAACTCTGAACTGCTATGGATAACTGTGATTAAGAGAATGCAAATGTTATTTGAGAGGTTTGAGTAGAAAGACACAAAGCCCAACAGTAATAGATCTACATCAAATTTTAAGTGTCAATCCTTTCCCTAATGTCTTTCTGTTAGGAGAGCACACCTATTTGGAAAAGAGGTGCTGACTTTCTAAAAGAAAAGGGAATAACTTGATTATCCAAGACTACATCACTTCTGAAATCTTCTGTGACTGGTGATTCAACCCGTAACAAATATCCCTTCATCACAGACAGGTTTAGGCTGTGAACCAAGGGCAATACTCCACCAGCCCAGCTGATTGAATATGCGACTTGCTATAAGCATTTTGTGTTTATTCCTCTGTGTATTTGAGGAAATATATATGGGAGATAAATGTGTGAGCACAATCCTGATATATGTGTTTAATAAACATGGAGAACAGGTTTGGATCATGCTAACTGAATGTTCCAGTCCTGTTCAAGTCAGAAAAACATTCCAGCTCATGAGGGAAGAAATCTGAAGGAAATTGCTGCATAATTAGATCTCTCATTAATTTGTTCATTCCAGACAAACCTTTCCCTGTGCTGCACCTATTAGTAATGGATTTTTCCACCATATTCAGTAGAATTTGGTCTGGGTTTATGCAAAAGATTGGCAACAGAAATCTCAAGTCACGTCTTCGAGGTTCTTTCCTCAAAGGTGTAAAATGAGATTTCTTCTGAATCCACATCTCTTTCATAAACAAAAATTCACTAAGGAAAACATTCATTTTAATCTCCTGATGTCTATCAAACTCCTACATTTCTTCCTCTGTTAGCAGCTTCTTTGTAGTGTGCAGGATTAAATAGCTGAAGTTTAAGGCATCTTTTGTATCTGTTTTAAGTAAAATAACTTGCAAATGAAATAAACACACTAATAAACTGCACAACTAAAGGACCTTTTTTTTTTGTTCTTTCCACTTTGGCTTTTGATGATAATGATCATGTAACAAAGTGTAAGGGACTGTGGTGTAACTGCTGAGTGCTTACTTGTGACAGTACATGTGTCTGAACAGATGAGCCTCTATGTCATGTTAAATAACGCCAATTTAGGAGCCAAAGGGGTAGAGAGAATCACTCCCTTTTGTAAGAAAGAGGAATAAGGTTTTAATGCAAGTCCAGTATGGGAATGGGTCTGTCTTTTCATCAAGAGAGTGAAAATGAAAATATAAGCATGAAAGTCAATGTCAGATTTAAAGACTACAATTATTAGAAGCAAAATATTTTGGTTTAAGTAGATGACAAAATCACTTCTGTCTAAACATATGAGATATTGCTGTGTCTTACCGTGAGCTGAAGAGTCGTTTTGAAAAAGTACTGAGTTGGAATCACTAAGTTACAATACTAACTGTGACCCTTGGTATAAGCTGTGATTTACACATTTACTAAATTACTTTGTGACTGTTTCTAAACAGTTAAGATTTGTCTAATTCTTAAAACAAACAAACAAACAAATTGTTTCATTACGACACTTCAAATTAAAGTTTGGAATTTTCATATTTCATCCCTAAATCAAACTTCTCTTCAAACAGTTTGATTTTTCTAAGTATCATAAATACAATGAATTTTTATGCTCATGTGTCCTTAGTAGCAAGTAAGGATTTGTCATAGGTGAAGAACATTACATAGCATTGAGATGTTTTAATATAAGTGGCAGCTATGCAAGCAAGTCAATTCATAAATATGACATTACATTACATTTCAATGAAGTATTTATTTTTTGTGCTTGTAACTAACTATGCTTACTAGGAGATAATTTGTGACTGGAGAGGCATTTCCAAAAGCATGATTATTGTTAGAGGTTTTTTCCCAGCTCTCGAGAGAAATAAAATTACATTAGTATTCTGAAATAGGAGACTCAGGAAACTATGACACAGCTATACCTTCAAATGAGTCTCCAGGACAGAAATACTAGTCATATATTTCAGTAGTGCTGCACAATAAAATGGAAAAGACCCATTGCGGTAAACACAATCCAAGCATATCTTAAGGGGACTGGCATGGCCCTGTGAAACTTGTAGTTTAAACAATTGGAAGGAAAAATAAACAATACTATAAAAAGATGCAATAATCTTCATTTGTTGTCACAAAAAAATATTTGATCATCATTATCAGAATAGAACAGTGGATGCTCTTCTTGTCTTGCTTTGTCAGTTTGGCTACATTCATCAAAACTGTCTCTAAAATTATTCTGGAACAGCATAAACAACTTTTAAAAAAATAGATAGAAATCCTCTTCAGTGTTATTATGTATTCAGTATTCCATGTTAGTGTTGTAGCATTTGCTGTTAAGACTTCTGCAGTGTATTAATATGAAATGAGCACATCACCACCCCCTTCGTACCTCATTTGCCATAGAATGGAAAATTCTGCAGGATGTTTCTGAGTTCTCAGCACCTGACAAGGTCCATGTTCAGTTTTTGGCATAAGATTATAATGCTGCTGCTCTTGTTTCCAGACCATTTTGTGCTAAGGAAATGGAATACAGGTCTGTAGGTACTTGCTTACAGAATACTATCTACATCTGCTTTTACATGAATTATATCATGACTCCACTGAGCTGAAGGAAATAAGATTATTTTACTTTTGATTTGTCCCTTTATGTTCACTTACTGTTTTCTTGATTATCATGTAGTGTCTTGCAAGAAAATATAATGTTGATTTAAATCTTTCACTCATTTAAATTTGAATCTTCTTGAAACAGAAGGATAAGAAGTAAAATATTTGAGCATATCCATTTGAATGCATTAGTGTTTTTTCTAAGTTACTATTTCATTATACTTTTTTGACATTTTTCTTTTCAAGATCAAGTTCCCATGACTTTAAGGGGTGTTCTGTGGTGTCACATAGGTGCCACTTCTTTTCTGAATTTTATGTTGGTCTTGTGGCTACTACCTGAGTTCAGGACCAAGGAAATTGTTTAAGGAAGCTACATGCAGTCCTCTTTGACAATCAAGCTCACTGTAAATGCCTTAATTTAAAAGGATAACATACAGCTTTGTCCCATTGAAACTTATGGCCCAATTCCCACTAGACACATTTAATATACCATCATATCAAATACACTTTGAGTTTACTTACCAGGTAAAGAACTGAAAAAAAAAAAAAAATCTAGTGCTATTAAAAACATTCACTCTGGTTGAAAAATTAATTTTTGAAAGCTGTTTGCACTTATGTTCAATCATAAACCAGAAAACGCCTTCTCAGTGATTTTCTTTTAATATTGAAGTCTTTCTCATACAGTTGATCTAAAAAATGACGTTGTTAAACAGCATAAGCTATAACAAACATATGAAAGGGTGCAGCCCTCAGTCAGAGGGCTGAAGTAGAAGGTTTCTGTTCAGTTTGTGTATGTCTATTCCTTAAATTGATGGTAAATCTATGCTTTGAGACATATAACCAGAAAAAATAGGAGAGGAACATATATGCAGATATGCCTGTAAATCCTAGTAATAGGCTTTACATGGATTTTATTTGCTTTAATTTCCTTTTCATTTTTGAACGGTAATACATCTTACACTGGCATTTCATTTCATTTTAGAGGATTCTTTAGACTCTTTCACTGAAATCATTATTGCTATTGTACTCTTACATTGAAAACAGAATTGTCAGCAAGTGTGGAATTAATTTCCTCCCTGTAAATCTAGACTCATATTGACATTAAAACAAGAGTAACTTCTAATAAGTAAAATTTGAGATTTTTTTTTTACATTGCAGTCTTGCACTACAATATCATAAGTTACTGGAATTGCATTGAAATTCTCCAATATTAATTTCATGGATGTGAAGTATTATCTCTTAGAAAATGTGTATGAATCATTAATTCATTGTTTTTCCATTCTCAGTTTTTGGTTTTTGTTCTAGATTTAAAAAAAAAAAAATCCAACAAAACCAAACCCAAAACAGGCAAACAAAAGAAGACCAACAACAAACCCTGCCTATATTTTAGTCAGACTGCAAGTTTTACCGTTCATTAGGATTTTACCAAAATACCTGAAAAGTATAAAGCTCAGTTCTTAGTGAAAAGGGAGAGGTTTCAGAGGATGGTACATACCGTCCTGAGTTAGCTGTTTGCAGAGTATGATTCATCCAAGCTCTCCCTCCTCTTTGGCTGGTAGGTGTAGACAGTTTCTGCTAGAGAAGATAGGTCTCAATTCAGGATGCTTGTGTCTCTCACAAATAGCCTTCTATGTTAAAAGTATTTGAGACAGAAAAGAAAATGTGTTGCCAGTGTGTTCTTAATAGCCAATATACTCTCTAGACCCTTGGGAAAGTCAAGATATTGCCAGTGAGCACAACCTGAAGTTTATTGCAATCTGTAGGTGACAGTGGGAAGCCAAGGCAGAAACCTGATCTTGTGTTACTAGTGGAACATGTGATGCTAGAGAAATTTAAGGTATATTTGCTTTGTTCTCCTGTCTTCTTTTTGCCATATCTAGCTTGTCTATCAATCTAACTTCTTATGCTTATCCTTCTTATATATGTGTTGTTTTTTGCATGTAGGAAAAGATCCTTTATTTATATACCAAAGCCCTAGGTTCATTAAAGTCAATCTTTTAAATTAACTTCTTTTCAGACAACTTGGTCAAGATAAATCATTGTACATAGCAAACAAGGCCATATATAGCTAAAATTGAGTCCATTACCTTGTCAGATTTCATACTGTCTAAGAAAACATTTTATTTAAGACCAGCTCTGCAAACAGTTTTACACAAGGGCACATCCAGAATTTCTGCCCCTATTTATAAACAACATGAATCATACAAGATGATTCATGAGAATAACTGCACGTACAAGTGTGGGACTGTACTGGGTAAGGTTAGCCTGCTGGTTTTTGTTCAAGAAAAACCATAATTTGTAGGTTATTTGGGTACTTCCTTGAATGTGAAGCTGGGTGCTATAGCAGTGTGGAGTCTCTTGGACAAGATGAGCCAGG
This sequence comes from Orthonyx spaldingii, assembly GCA_013397795.1. NCBI lineage: Eukaryota > Metazoa > Chordata > Aves > Passeriformes > Orthonychidae > Orthonyx > Orthonyx spaldingii. The sequence continues at coordinate 223,518 of VZTJ01001082.1, read as the reverse complement.
TATCCAGAGCAGACAGACATTTTCCTTCCCAACCATATCAGGAAATTACTGTGAACCATCAAGCTTGGCCATGCATACTAGCTGGTGCTTCTCTATAAGAGTGCATTGCAGGCTTGTTTCAGGACAAAGTCACAGGTGACCTCAAGTCAGAGGATGTTTGAACCACCTTTTGCATTTACAGTGGAGTAGAGGAATCCTGGAATGTTTGTTCAGGTGTCTTCTGTAAACAAAAGCAGGCACAAAATGGAGCTTAACCTTTCAAATGATTGAATTTAAATTGGTTTTCAGTGTCAATAGTTTTTAAAACATTTCACCGTTTTTAAAATTTGTTATCCAGATTTTCATAGACCATGGCTTACCTTCTAAAAGAGTAGTACAGGGGAACAATAAATGGTGGCTGACCTCTGCTTTTGACTTTTTGGACTATGTTAAATATACTGCTCGTCTTATCTAAATATCCACCTCAAGTCAAAGCCATCTTCTCTCTTTATAGTTAGTGGATAGAGATAGACAACTTCAGGGCGTAATTCATTTGACCTGTCTGCGACATCTACATTAAAACAGATGAATGGTGACCAGGAATTACCCATTGTCCCTCTATTTATAAAGGGAGACCAGATGTCTCGTTCAGATATGAAGTATATTTAGTCAGGTGAGACTTCACCAAGGTTTAAGGAATGGACATTTTCAAAAGTGCAGTGAATGTATACAGTCTACCTTTCATGTATGTGGCTTAGTATCTGTTTGTCTAGACATCTCTGGGGAAAAAATAACTTAAAAGATTCTGCTACACAAATATGTCAGAATATACTGTAATGTGGGTGGCAAGGGCATGGAATCCTGAAGTCTCTGTTTATAATGCTTTTTTCATAATACAAAAATTCCAAACAATTCATATCAAAACTAATAAACTTTTACATATTTGCTGTTTCTATCTTAAATCTTGCGATAGATTGTATGGTGCTTCTTACCCTTGCATTTAAATGTCAGACTTGTGAAGGAGAAATAGAAGTCTACAGTGGCAGCCAGGTCACAGAAGGACATCATTTTAAAGAAAGATGGCTAAAATTGGCGTCTGTTCCAATTAATAGTACATTTGAAACTATTGTGGTATCCATCTTATTAAAAATAATATTATGTGCAAAAGGCAGCTTTTTATCATGTAGTATTTTAAAAATTCAGTCAATCTGTTAGCTTCTAGACAAAATTTCTGGAGAAAGAAGAGTTAGGGGTGACTTAAACCCAAAATGTGTAATATCCTGGGACACTGATGACTGTGATGGGCTCAGTCACTCTCTGACTCAGTGAATGTTATCTTTCATGTGGAATAGAAAAGACTGAGAGACAGAAATCGAATACATACTTTGATAATCCAGGTATTTACAGAAAGAACCCGTTTGGGATTAAATACTGCATGTTGGATAAATGTCTAGTCTTCTTAATTTCTGATGACTGGGAAAAAAGAAGGAAGTCAACAAGGACAAAGATGCATGCAAATCTTTTCTGCTAGGAGGGGGAGGCACCTCATGTTGAACAAAATCTGTATTTCCAGACTCCAGCATTTCTCATGAAATTGGCTCTCTGTTCTCAGGGTACTCAGTTCCATGGGACTACAGGGTCTGTGAGTTTAAAGTCTAAATATTGGTGCTAGCTTGCTGCAGTTATAATTGACAAACACTGTTATGACTCTTACATATGCCTCATGTTTCCACTCAAGTTTATGCTCCTACAGTGTAATAAACTTGGATCACTGTATCTAGGGACGACTTTCAAAGCACACTTAATAAATGCAGCCCCTTCATAAACATTGCTTTTGAATTGGAACTGACAAGGTAGAATATGTACTAAATGTATACTTAGTTGATGGAAAAACTCTCATTTCATTCACTCACAGAATTAAATCCAGAAAAACTAGATGTCAGTCTTAGAGTAGGAAAGTCCTGTCTGTCTGCTACAGCTCTTTATACATAAAAGGAATTCTGCTCATTTAGAAATATGCTGCCGTGTCCATCTTAGCCAGTTTATTGATATTTCTGTTTGCATCACTTAATTTAATTCAGGTTATTATTGCATTCCTACATATTTCTAGAGTGTGTCCAAAGAAGGCCAGTAAAGCTAATGAAGAATCTGGAGCACTAGTGAAGGGTCTGGAGCGAGGGAGCTGGGCACGTTCAGCCTGGAGATAAGGAGGCTCAGGGGGGTCCTTATCACTCTCTGCAACTGCCTGAAAGGAGGTTGTAGCCAGGTGGGTGTTGGTCCCTCCTCCCAGGTAACAAGTGACAGAACAACCACAAGGGGACCCAGGTTGCAACAAGGGAGGTTTAGATTAGATATTAGGAAAAATGTCTACGCCAAAAGGACTGACAAACATTTGAACAGGCTGCCCAGGGAAGTGGTGGAGTTACTATCCCTGGAGGTATTTAAAAGATGTGTAGATGTGGCACTGAGGGATGTGCTTTCGTGGTGGATTTGGCAGTGATGGATTAACAGTGGGACTCAATCTTAGAGGTCTTTTCCAACCTGAAAAAATCTATGATTCTAAGTTTTTATTAGCTGACTTGAAAAATATTGTTACATAATTGATAAGTAGTTGTTGCAAGTGACATAATGACTGCTTAATTAATACTTATTTCTCTCCATGTGCTTGAAGAAATAAAAGCACACATTTTCAGTTTAAGCCAACTTCATTTATTCTACATGTGGTTTTTAATCTTGAGGTTGAGCATAATGTCTCAGCTTAAAGTAAGTTATTAACTTCAGTCAGCTTTTTCCAGTCTTGAGGAATCTCTTCAAGATGACAATCTTGCAAGTCAGAGCAGTAGGTTAGTATTGGAAGGAAAGCTGCCTCATGTCCTGTGTCTATATGACAGACCTGTTGTGCTATATTTGTGGATTATACAGTTGGCTGTCAGGAGGGTTACCCTTTGCTCTCTGAAATTGTTATATCACAAATTATAACTGGCTGCATGAATAGGTCACAAACAATTTCCAAGCTCAAAAATAATACACAAATGCTAACTCCAGTCTTCATCTTCAATTTTTCATCTCAGTGGCAGGCAAAACCTTTGCATCTTTGTTCAGTAATCTTCTGACTAGGAATGTGGGACTTGGAAAATGGCTTAACAGTATTGAGCTATAGAAATTAATCAGAAAAACATAAATGAGACAAATTAGAAGTGAAGAAAGAGGGGAGGTACTAGAAATCAGAGAAGTAAAATAAACATGAGAAGGAAAGAAGAAGTGTCAGTCTATCTCATGTGACAAAAGCCCAAAACTATCCCCATCCCTGATATAATAATTCATGTGAATCCAGTGATTCTTTCGGGAAGATTGAAACTCATTTTTATATAATTCAGTCTGGGCATCTATTCTCAAGCAAAAATGTGCTATAATTGTCTCTGTGTTTTGATTAGTTTTGAATTTCATGCTTACTTCAATTTTGTTTTACTTAACTTCTAGTGAAAGATCAGATGCTAAAATTGCAAAATAATTTTTAATAATCAAATGTGTGGAATGACTGTATTAAACAGTAGGCCCTGTATGCTGGAGCAGAGTCAGTTCAGACAGCAGTTTCATACAGAGCAGGTCACATAACAAAATCCATCAAAAGTTCTCCTTGCTTGTAAAAGTAGCGATGAAGGTATGGTTTCACTCTCTAAAATATCTTCATATTTCTGCTATTAGTGATTTGCAGATAGACGCAATATTGCAGAGCTTTGACATGAAGGAGCCTTGAATAAACTTCTGATCTGGTATCATTGATTTTGTTACAGTTCTTGTAGAAAAAAAATTGGAGATTTTTAAGAGCTTGAACCAAGGGAGTAGGTGCTCAGTATGCAGTTGCAGGGGAGATCTCAGAAGGCACAAAAACTCCATTCTAAACTTTGCATAATGTTCTGTGTATTAATGATTGGAAAAATCATATTATAAATTAAATTGCAAAATTTTCAGAAGACTTTAATCTCATTGGAATGTCTTTTCTATGAAAAATCTTTTGAACAGTCTATTAATGCACTTGTAGAGAGATGTCATTGGTGTTGCTTTTCTTTTATAGTTTATAAATATTCTAGATGTATTAACTTATCAAACAATTAGTCCTTTTGATACTATCGTGCTTTCTCCCTTAAACAGATAAAGATGAAAAACCTATCAACACATGTTTCAAGCTTGTCACATTTTCAGATTGACAGCTGAATGCTGTTTGGCACCCTTGTATTGCAGAGAGAAAGAATTTTTAAAATGAAACAACAACAAACTAAAAATAGCAGGAGAATAAATAATGTAACATCTGTTTTAAAGTGGAATAAAACAGTTTATAAAAGAGAGAATGTGGAAGTTTAGAAACAAATTCTATTTATTGATACTAAAACAACAACCTAAAATGATTATTGCCTCAGTTACTGTTTCACTGGTTCTCTTTGATAACAATATTGCAATTTAATAAAATTGGTTAATTGCTAGATTGTGATCCTAAAATCACTGTCTCTCCTTCAGTATGCAGAGAAAATATTTTGTACAAAATGCTAATGAATGTTATTGAAATCAGAATCTAATTTGCCAGCTGCCAGGGTAAAAATACTGGATTCAATTGAAATATTTTTCAAAAGTACTAAAACTTAATCCAAGTTTCCAGATTTCCTTCTCTCCTAGAATAAGATAAATTTATTACTGTTAAATGAGTTGCCCTGGAGATGTACAAGAGTAACTGAGAGCGTGAAGAATGAGATTTTAAATATATATATCAAAAGATGAAGAAGATTAAATATTTTTGAAAGTGAAAAAAGGTATATCGATTAAAATGGCATTAATTCCTTCTCATTATGAACTGTTTCTTTGGGGAATCAAGGAGAGGAAATGCTGATACATATTAGAAAAGGGTTTTTGTTTGGTTCTCTCCTCTCACCTAGCTTCTTACATTTACGTTAAGTAGTAAAGTACATTTGAGTAGTACGCAGAACCATGGAATTATAGGATCATAGAATGGTTTGGGTTGGATGGAACCTTAAAGTTCATTTAATTTTAACCCCCTTGCCATGGGCATGGTCATCTTTCACTCGATCAGGTTCTCAGAGTCCCATCCAACCCGGTGTTGAAGCACATCCAGGAACGAGGCAACCACAACTTCCCTTGTCAACCTGTTCCTGTACCTCACCACCCCCACAGTAAAGAATTCCTATCTAATAGAAACCTACATTCTTTCAGTTTGGAGCTAGTCCCACTTGTCCTATCACTACATACCCTTGCAAAAAGACTCTCTCCATCTTTCTTGTAGGCTCACTACAGGTACTGGAAGGCCGCAATTAGGTCACCTTGGATCTTTCTCTTTTCCAGATTGAACAATCCCAATTTTTTCAGCCTTTAGTTATAGAAAAGGTGTCTCTAATCATCTTGGTGGCCTTCCTCAACTGGCTGATGTCCTTCCTGTGCTGGGGACTCCAGAGTGTTCCTGGTGGGGTATCACCAGAGCACAGCCGAGGGAGAAAATCACCTGCCTAGCACTACTGCTCACACTGCTTTGGATGCAGCCCAGGGTAAAATTGGCTTTCTGGGCTGCAAGTGCACATCGCTGGGTCATGTCCTCTCATCCAGCAGCATCCCCAGTCCTTCTGGACAGGGCTGCTCTCGATCTGTTCATGTCCCAGCATGTGTTGGCACCAAGCATTGTCTCAACCCAGGTCCTGTTAAACCTCATGTGATTCCCAAGGGTCCACTTCTTGAGCCAGTTCAGGTCTCTCTGGATGGCATCCCATTCTTCAGGCGTGCCAACTACAAAGCTTGGTGTCATCGGTAAATTTGCTTTATTCTTTTTCAAGGTTAAACTCAAATTTAACCTTGAGTTGCTAATATCACACTTACAAGAATAACATTTTTAATGTATATTGTGACAGAAAGACAAGATGATATGTCTTGAGAAAACTTTTGCATACATTTGAAATCAAAGTAAAGAAAAAGAAAAAAATTAGGGAGAAATAATAATAATGGGAGAAAAAGGGTCACTTCAGTGCCAGTGCTCTCATAACTCCTGCAGGAATCTTATGAAGGATTGTTTGTATCTACAATTTGCATATCCAGATATTGGCAAGCTTGAGAGATGCTATTCTAGCTATTATTTTTCAGTTATGGATATGGTGCCTTTGAACTATGATCAGTGGTATTTATTTTGAGCAGATTAACAATCTAAAGGAAGAATTAGATTCAAAACTTCTTAACTAAAAAAAAAAAAATTAAAAAAAAAAAATCACCCTAAAAAGCCCAGTGACTGAAATAGTTTATATGTACAACTTGAATAAAAAGGTGTCTTCTGGAAAAATACCCCAAGGAGAATCACATCTGATTTGGGCTCTTCTGCCCAGTAAATTTACAAAAGCATATATACTGGACCCTTTTACTGTGCAAAACACAGTACAGCAGTGACCTAAAACTAGCACCTTTGGATGAGCAAAACCAGTGTATTTTAAAAATTCCAAGCATAACTAAGCGTATTGTATATCAATGATTTTACTGAATCTGAATTTATCTAAATCTATATCAAGAAAAGTTTAGAGATTTTCACTTTCACAATTTACATTATGCAATACCATTGCATTATCTTAAAATTCTGTGTATTAAAATTAATATAATAATGCAAAGACATCTTTTTGCCTTGATTCCAAGGAAACAAGATGTGTGCTGTAGTATTCTCAGTCAGTTCTGTTTCCCCAGAAAGTAAATTTGGAAACTTACTGGATGAATTAAAAAATATTAAGTTTGTGCAACTGGCCCGCAGAAGAAACAATCAGAAGCCATATAAAGTACTTTGAGCCATTTGTTTGGCTCTCAGCACCTGAGAAGTTCCACTTGGCTTACCCACATCTCTTGGGTGGAAGGTGTCCAGCTCCTGGGCCTCCAGCAAACCAACCACCATGCACACCTTGGCAAGCCAGGACAATGCTTTTCCTGTTTGTGGATGAACTGAAATAGATAGCACCTCAAGAAGAAAGGGAGGAACTAGGGGAATTGTGAGGAGTGCATGTAAGGAAAACTGCAATATGGAGGGAAAAGGATTTAAGTACCAAGGCATAAGGAAAGGAGTTATGAAGGTGCTCTTTTCACAGTGGACCGTAGTTAGGAGGTCAGTGGCTAGGAGCTGCATATCCATATACTTGATGATCCTATGGTCTTTTCCAATCTAAAAAATTCTGTGATTCTATTATTCTACATCCCATTAAAGAAACCCAAATTTTTTTTTCACAGCTAATAATTAAGGAGTGTCTATAACACACTTGTTATAACTCCGTTATGAAAGGCCTCTTTAGGATTTTTTTCCCTTGCAAATATTCCTGAAATTTGAAACCAGTTACAGGAAACACAAGTGCAAAGCAGAGAGCTTGCATGCACCGCACTTTCCTTTCAAAACAAAGCTGGTCTGGACATTGTTTGGGTGAAAGCACCAGGTGGTGCATCACTAATGGTGCCAGTCAACCATCAGTAATTCTGTGTTCTGAGATGGGGTGCTGAAAACAGTGGAACATCAATGGAGCACATCTGTCTCACAGCTGAGAAACGGACTTCTTGTGAATTATCATGTTCCTGAAAAGTTTTATAGATTGCATATTAATCTTGTTATGAATGTGTTCTCTGTTTACTTGTCACTTTGCAGGGAAAAAAATCCTTTAGGAAATGAAACACCTCACTTACAAAAATAGGTTGTCATGATCAATACAAATCTTGCTTACATGTCCATGTAGCAACACAAGTGTTTGGCTAGATATGGATTTTAATTTTTCTCTACGTTTTTTTTAGAAACCTCATACTGGGTTTCGAAATAAAATAAATGGATCATTTGTCTCTTCCAGTTTGGTTTGAGTTACAGAAAGTGAAAAGTTACTCATTAGTTTCAACAGCTGAATAGGACTGGGTCAATTAGCATCAGCTCCCACTTCAGCATAACTAAGAGCAGTACTTGAAAATGTCTGGCATGTATTTAAGGAATTGAGAAACTAATAATCAGAAGTTAAATATTCGAATAATTGCATACAAATGTATTGAAAAATGTGAATGCCACTGGATTTTAATTGAAACTATGGTAACGTAGTACAGGAATATACTTGTAAAATGTAATCCTTAAGATTGCCTCTCTTTACAAAGGAAGAGGTTAAGTGTAAATTTTATAGTTTCCTTCACCTATTGTGGAAGCTGAACTATGTATAAATGATTGTTAGGTTACTCACTTTTCTGCTCTGGGCATATAGCTGATGGAATAATCTGGCTTAGTTGTATCTCTTGAAGGCTGGGATAAGATCAAGGGACTCAAACTCTGAATGAGTCTATTCATTCTTCTCTAGGAAAACCAAAATGGAAGAGAAAGCTGTTCAGGAAGAAGATTAGTTGCTAAATGTTGCAAAGGCAGAGGTCCATGTGACTAACCTTTGTGTTATAACCTTTTAGTACTGTAGATTGAAGATCAAGTACGTATGATTCTCAGATCCTTGCTTAATTCAAGTTTGAGGCAAATGCTATTTCTGTTCCACTCTCATTATTTCCAATCTCCTAAATCCAGTCAGAGACAGATACCATAATAATCAACATAAAGCACCTTTCCTGGGGATTCAGACCACCCAAAGAAATAGTGATAGTTCTGGGGATTGCAGTGACAGTGGAGGCCAGAATAGGTGGGTAAATAGATGAGAAATAAGTTTGACCATTGTTTAAAGCAGAGGACCTGGATGACCTCTACAACTGAAAGAAATGGCTGAGAGTGCCTCTGAAGAATGAAATTTAGTGTCTATGGCATGGAATTTGGTCCTCTAAATGGCATTCATCTATTACCAATTTACTCATTCACTAAAAATGTGGGGATAAAAAGTCAAACTGAAAATCCTTTACTGAAATATCACCAGAGTACCACTTTCCAGAGGTCTAAGCATGTTTACTTTTCTTGCATGCTGCAAAAATGTTGGTTAATACATTATTGAGGCTATATCCTGAGACCAAAAGCTTTGGGAAATGGTTTTCTTTATTTCTTTTCTTAATTGATTTTTTCCCTGTGTGCTGTTTTATATTTTCATTATTATGCTGCATGAAATGGTAAAAAAAGAACTTATCCTTATTACCTTTGGTTTCTTCCTTTTTTTTTTTTTTTTCAAAAAGCCACAATAATACATAATGAAAATTCATTTGTTTGAAACTTTGATTGAATTTTTATTTAATTTTAGTTTTAGTTTAAATTGTTGCATTACATGTATGTATTTGAATAATTTTTTGAAATCATCCTCTTTCAATGCTGAGATTGTATGGACAAGGTATTTTTAAAAGCAAATTTAAATGTTAATTAAAAGCTAGTTATTAGTGCTTCTAGAGAAATACCTAATACATTTCCTGTTTCTGAATAATCCTTTGAAATATAGTCAATTAGTCGTGTGCTAGAAATATGGGGAAACACTGCTCTGGGACAAACCCAAAACTTAATCCTATGAGAGTATTCCAATTAATTTTGAAGGATTCTAATCAGTCACACAGGTTTATATAGTGAAAAATAAACTTCAAGATATTATTGTAAAAAAAATACCTCTTATGACGGCATTGGTAATGAAAATATCTTAATAATATCTAACGCTCACTGTTTATGCAATTTTCTCTTTGGAATGTCTTTAATGAAGTGGAGTGGGGAAGTAAAGTGAAGAGGTTAACAATCTGACCTGTGCAGACATCTGTATCCCACAGTGTCCTCTAGAAGTGGCAAGCCAATTATGTCAATAGCAACTTTCTTGAATTCACCCCATTTTTTAATCAATTTTTTCCCCATTTCTAATTTTTTCCCTCTCTGTTTCCCTCTTAAGTGTCTCCTAAATTTTGGTTCATGATTAGAGCAGCTTCGAGAACTTTTCTAATTTTTGTGTGTATATGCTCATAAAGCACCCTAGAACGTCACATCTAACAAAGTGCAAGTAATTAGCAATGCTGGCAAAGGATAGAGAGTGCAATGGGAAAAGGAAAACTCTCTCCAGCAGACACCTTTGAAGGCAGTGACAGGATTCATAAAAGAGCTCTGGGCAGTTCTCTAGTGCAGTGGTTGGCAGTGAAGCAGATGATTTTTCACCAGGTTTTTCTCTATTGCTATCCACTTTTATCAGAACCTCATTTAACCCTTCCTCTCTTCCCCACTGGTCATTATCATTAAATGATGACATTAGTGCTGATTGAATTAGCTGGCAGTGATGTGTATTTATTACTTGTTAAGTTTGTGTATACACCTTTTACAGGTTAACATGTATTGATACAAAAATGTGAATTAATTACTTGCCTGTGCACAGTGTTTTGGTTCTGTCTAATAAACTGATACCTTATGAAGTGAGATAAGGAGACAATGGGAATGGAGGGGTCATTCTTAGACCAGTGTTAGCTGCTTACTGTGAGAGATCATCACTCTTCAGCTTTGCAGGTGCAAGGCTGGGAGAAGTGTGATATAAAAACATGAGTATGTGGAGAATAAAGGAGAAATAATACTGCAGAGACTCTGACAACACTGTCTCAACAATGCAGGTAAAGGTTACAAAGCTATAAGCAACAGTCCCATAATATTGCCAAGGCTACAAAACGTTTATTATTTCTGATGCAAATCCACTGTATCATGTTTTCTATACTTGTCTGAGGTTATTTGACTTAAAAGGTCATACTTCATACCTTTTGTTTATTTTTTTTGACCAAGAGTTGTAGATTTTATGAGGTTTTGCCCAGAGTTTTCATTATTGCTATTGAAACTTAAGTAAATTGTTTTATGCTTTTTTGCACACTCTGTGTAATGACCCTATTTACTCATATTTACATGTATGGAGTGGTTTGAAATAGAATCATTTTCCTACATCACAATATAACCTGCAAGTTCAGATGCCTACTTCATGTACTTTATTTGATTAGAATTAAAAGAAAACCACCAAAACCAGCAACAAAAAATACAACTTTTTTCTCTTCTCAGAATAATTTCAAGTGAAGAAATTAGTTGTACAGTAGCTCACCTAAAGATTTTCTTTGACCTTTTTTTTGCAAGAAGGAATGACATGGGCACGGTCAGGTGCATTTACTCAACATTTAGAGCCTGGCTGTGTAAACGTGAGTGTTCTGAATTCTACATGGCTTGATGTTGATGTTACCCACTTCCTGTGCTTGAAGACAATGTTCAGTCTAGATTAGACATGTAGGATTTTGGTCACCAGACCCTCCATATATGATAAATATATGTCCTTTTTCTGAGTAACCCCTTAAAGAAGTCACTTCCTACCATTCCAGTGGAGTTGTACCTCCTGACCCCAATACTGAGGTTTAGTAAGTTAAAGGAAAAGTTTTACACCACTTCAGTGTTTTGGCTACCTGAATTGCAAAAGGCATTTCTGCTGGTGTATATGATGCTGTTGGTTAAATTCTCCAGCTGATTTTTAGTCTCTGAATTATTTTTTTACTTTCAAAAGAGTATCTAGAGCAGCAATGAATTTCCAAATTTATAGCGTCGGGTTGCACAGGAAATGTGGCAGTATAATCATGTTGTAATTTATAGCTTTCTTCTACTTTTGGAGTTTTCAGTAAATGTAACTTATAGAACCTTACTTCTGTATTTTTAGTATTTTTCTCTGTTTGCTCAGTGCCACTTTTACTTGATGAGATAAAGATATAAATATATGGCTTTCCATAAATTATTTCTAAACTCTCAGAATGAGTAAGATGGTTCTCTCTAACATGAAAACTTTGCAACCAGATACAAGCACCTGCTGCCATTTGTCAAGATATTTTTCATTACTTTCTTCAGATTTGGCTCCAGAAAAACTAAGCAACACTTCGAACTACTTCCCATAACAACACCAGAATTAAATTGCAGCATTCTTGTACCTTTCTCCTGTGGAACAAAAGTAGTGCTGCCTTTGTCTTGCAAGTGTAGTGCCAACAACTGGGGTTTTTTTTTACTTTAAACTGTTTTGGATCAGTAAGAAGTATTTAGTTAAAACCTCAAATGCAATTTGAATGTTTTGACCAACAGAATTCTCAGAAAAGTTGTGTGGTTCCCTAATGATACTGATTCACTGCAGTACAGTTAATGGATAACATTTTCCTGGGATTTTGGAGGTTTGGGACTTGCATTAATTATTGAGCAGTGACCTATTGTTCTGATGAGAGTCTCTTTCTGAAGTAAGGTTTGGGGTTTTTATGTTTAGGTAGCACTTTGGGGAAAAGGGATGGGAAGGGGTATTGGTTTTGTTCCATGGCAGAATAAAGTTTTTGCTTTAGAAATGCCAAAGGTGATTCTGTGATACATACTTTGTCTCTTTATTTCCTGTAAAAAAGATCTAGAAGTAGAACAAAGCAAGCAGACACAAAAAGGTCTAGATTTGGCTATTTTCTGTCATGATTTTGGTACATTTCTTCTCTTATCTGCACTGTTTAAGTCCTTTGGGGTTCAGAACGTTCAGTGAATTTTTTTATACCAATCTCTTCCTGTGCCTGATTTCTTTCATTGAGACAATACTTAGTCTAAAGAATTTTTTTCTTCTTCTAAGGTAATCAAAACCCTGGCAATTTTACTGTGTATTTATATATTAACACCTTTACTACAACATTTCAGATGCTTTGTCTCTTCATTTCTTCAGCCAAAATCTCAATTTTTCTCCAGAAGACCATCTTATGGCAGTGTTCACTTCAAGCCTTTCTGTTTCCCCAAGCATTTTCTTCCTTGATCATTTTTATATCTTGCATAAATCAGTAGGTCTAAGCTCAGGTGCTCCTACTGTAAGCTATGACAGTCATTCAGGAGGTCCATATGAGATTTATTATAAGAAATAATAGCCCGTGCCTACTTTGCACATCTGCTTTTCCTTTAAGGTTATTCTGCTTGTTTATTCTACAATAAAACTCATCCTTCCACAGATTTTTAGCATTTTTTTTCCTCTGGATTTTTTATGAGACCGTTTCAGCTGAGAAATCCAGTACAAGATGATTCTTTTTCCTTTGAATATTACTTAACTACATTCTCACCTGTAACCTCCCTTTCATCCTTCTCCACTGTCAAAATATTGGGTTTTTATAGATCTTGCACAGGACAATGTCAGTGAGCCTTATGTTGAAATCCTTAGGATTTTTTTAATTCAGAAAGGGTGAGTTTGGGATGTACTGGGTAATTCTTCAGTATGGCAAATAGTGTAGTATACAGCTCTCCCCTCTGTAAATGACATTTCCTGGACAGTCTTCATTATTTTATGAACCAATTTTAATATGAGTCCTGTCAATTTTTCAGAAGAAAATTCTTTGAACAAACTTTCTTTTCCACTGTATTATTTCAGATTACTACTGCTTTTCTGAGAAAAATGCATGCAGAAATTCTTACTGTTTACAGAGAACTCATTTCACTGGAATAGGCACAAGGGAGTCTCCTTTTTCTCCCCATTAAAATTAACTCACGATTACCCTTTAATTTCAGGGATTGGGAGGTCAGCATATAAGCTACAAAGGTTCAAAATAGTTACTTTTAATTATAAAGTTCTGACACCTTAATATTGAAGTACAATAATTATAGGGGAAAATCAGTACAGTAAAACTCACCATAAGCTGTCATGAAATTGTCATGGGAGTCATAGGGGATTGTAAAAGTGACAGTGAAAAGTCCAGAAATTATGTATATGGGCTAGCACACATGAAAATCAGCTTTGAGCCTCTTTGAGTAACAACTTCAGGGTAGTATAGCACTTGTATAAAACGAACAAGGTTCCTTATTCAGAGACTATAATAGCAACATGTGGTATCTGAACAGATAGTGGTTTTGACATTGCCGTTTGGGAATCTCACCTGTGAAAATGAAAATCATATGCAAAAGTTGAGGATGCTGCATGACCCTCTATGGAGTCCAAGTGCTGCATTAGGCAGGTGGTGCTGAGGAAGGATAACTACTGTCCCTTTTGCCTTCACTTTAAACCCAGACGTGGGTCTGGTTCTGTTCTGAGGATACATAATTTTGTTCAGGTGAGGAAACTTGGCATGAAATGCCCTGCTGTCACCAGAGTAGAATTAGTATGTTTATGATTCATGTCTCACTGGAGTCTCTCCACAGGGTGTGGCTTGGTCTCTGTTTCTTCCATGGTCACTTCCAGGGCTTCAAATGTAATTTCTCCTTCTTCATTCTCCTTGGAAATAGTGGCTGAAAGTTCCCTTTGCTCAGCATATGGACAGTAAATACCTTTTGGCCTTGCATGGTAGAAGCAAGCTGAAGGACCATAAAGATTTTCCACTCTCTTTGCACTAATATCTCATTGTATTTCTGTATTGAAAATATTTTCTTTATACACTTACTATAATATTCTTTTATATAGAATATGTAGAATCCATAGAAAAATTTTAACATGGTCGCTTTCAAAGGGGAAACAAATTTCCATTAGATCTACTAATTTCAAAACCCTGGTAATTTTGCTGTGTATATATCCTTTACTGCAAAAAGTTCCAGATACTTTGAGTCTTCCAGATCAAATGAACTTCAAGTGATAAGATGAAACTTTCCCAATGTAAGTAAATAGTTATTGACCTCCACATCATAATGCTATAAAGGAATTCAGTTTCTTGTTTCCAGTATAGATGGCATCAAGATATTTTCCAAGCCTCTGAGCTACCACTCCATAATTAACACAGTCTCATAAGAAGAAAGGAGCTTTAGATTTCAAAGACCCAGGAATATGATCTTTCAAAGCCATTTCACACTGGCTTAAAACTGTCTAGCTTGTGTTCTTCCTCTCAGTTGTGCAAGAATAGTGTCTGGTGTACCTTTTTCACTGTTTTCTTCCACTAGCCCTGTAAGCAGAATCTGTAACATACGTCTGCTCGTACATTGCAGTATCAGTAGCAGTGCGTACATTGAGTGCAAATATTCAAAGGGTTAGCCACTGCAATAGCATTATAAACAGGTTCATCAGGCATGTTATGTAGTAAAGGCAAGTGATACTAAACCCACAAAATATTGTGAAATGGCGAAAATTTAGTGTGTCTGTAAACTGAGCACCAACTGTGAGTAGGTGACATAGTGCTTAATATAGCTGTAAATATAACACCTTTCAACCCCTTATTTCATTCCTTTTTCAGACAAGTGATAAAGGAAGGTACAGACAGGATCACATTAATAAATATTTGTTGATGATGTGGCTCTTGTCTTTGAAACTATTTCTATTCAATAAGTGTTGTCTGCAAACCTTTCCTCAGTTGAACACTTGAATGCAAGGCATGGTCCCAGGCTCTTAAATCACTGGGCTATATGATTGGAGCTTATGAGAACTCTGTGTGTTAGTTTGATTAATAGCAATTCCATTTCTAAATTCCAGGTGAATTTTAAATCAATAGAACAGCTGGGAAAAAACTCAAGCAACAAATCAATTATAGCTGGGTTACACAAATGGCCCTTCTGCCTGGTAGATGAACTTAAAATTTCCATGTATTTTATTGGAGAGATTGCAAAATATGCTTCCTTTGGAAATGTGAACCTGTGCACTCTGCTATGCAGTGGGTACTGACAGAATACACTGAACAGCAGCTGAACTCTCATGAGGGATACAGGGTTCAGTTCTGTCAGAAAAGCAAACAACCAGCGAGTAACTTCTGGATGACACTGCACATTATCACAACATGCTGGTGACTCATGAGTTACAGTTTCTCTTGATTGTTAATGTCTTCTTTTTTCTGTTTTGGTTTGTTTGATTTTTTTTTCCAGTGCCATGTACTGTTTTACTCGCAGCACTTCAGTGCCTATAAAACTGGCATGCAAATATCTGACAACTGCAATACAGTTTTTTTAGTTACATCTGCACTGTGTACCGGCAGTCACTGCATAATCAGTAACACAAATAGAGCTCATCAAATAGAATGTCATCTTTTTTTACTGAAAAATAAAATTTTGTCAGTATAAACAAAGCTTAAGGGTGGGAAAAGAAATATTTCATTGCAACCTTGATTCAACTGACGTATGTAAATTTGTAATTCCAGGTAAATATAAACAAAAAAGCAAAGATATATTTTAGACTAATTAATGTTTCCTTCTGAAGAAAAAGTGTAGCTGTTTGCTTCTGCTAGTGGAATTTAATTTTGAAGAATTTAAAAGTCATCTCTGCTGAAAGTTTTTCTCCTTTACTACAGTTCACCCTTTACAAGCGCACTGATTATTTATTTGAAATAATACTGCTCTGTGATGATAAATGAGCAGCAACAGCAGTGCTATTATTTCAACAAAATCCTCAGTCTTATATTTTAGAGTTTAGGTAGGTGCAAATGGTACTGAGATTAGAAAAGCAATAGGAACATGCACAAAAATTTCTAATGGAGGAACAAATGATTTTTTTCCTTACTAAGATGCCAGAAGCCTATTTCACTATGAGGTTCACTATTGCTTTTGTTTTTCACCTTGTTTCTCTCTGATACAGTCTGGCTTTTTGATCTGCTTTCTTCTAGGAATAGGTAATTTTACTGGTCATGCAGAAAGCTGCAGTCATTATTCCAGTATTGACTTGATGCACTAATGGCAATGAAAGCTGAGTTCAAGATCGTTAAACACCAAGTCTCTTAAGTGGCTTATGATCTGTGTTTATCAATAAGACGGGGGGGATGATTTAGCAACCAGATGTCCAAATTTTGCTTAGATATCTCCATGCTGAACTGCATTGCAGATTAACTCTTCTTGTAGCTATAAATATTGTATACAGTAAAGCATTTTCACTGTCAGACTAAATATTATTGTAAATACAAAGTGAAAGGTTTATTTCTTAGCTGCTGAATTCAGAACTTTTCTACTTACTGAAAATTATTCCTGTCAGTTCAGGTCAAGTGGAGCTATGGAAGCTCACTCCTTGAGCTGAGTCCATAGGGCTGGGTACTTCAATTACTGTTTTCTACTCCAAATTGGTAGCTGTTACCAATTTTATGGATACATTTCCTTGTAATGAAACAAGTTGGCCAATTAAATCCATTATAAATGTTACAGTGAGGTACAGTGATAATCCTTTTGTTCATCAGTCCATATTTGTACTTTGTAATGCAGTAGTTTTAACTTTCATTGGAATATGAATTCATTTTTAAAGAAGAGTGGGAGGAAGTATCAGTATAATCAGCTGTATTTCTGACTTGCTTAGATCTAGATAAGTCTTCACCTCACATTAGTGACCCAGTCAACTGTACTGAGATTTTTCAAGAGGAATTTTAATACTTGGAAGAGTATACATTATAAAAATCATCTTGGTCTTGAACATATTCAAAGGATACTAGCTGGCAAATGATTTTGAGCGCTAATTAAATTCACTTGCATCTAAATGTTCTGATATAAAGCTAAATGTTTTCATATGCTACTTTAATCATTCAATTAATCAATAATCTTAACTGTTAATGTGGTCATGTTCTCTGTCACGGTAATTTGCATGAACCTGGAATGAGATTTCCCTTGTTAAGTTGCCTGTGTGTGAACTGAGGAATCAAACCTAAGTGTAGTAAATCCTTTCATCTAGAAGAATTGCACACTGTTCTACAATCAATAGGGTAACTATGTGAGTCACTTGCTTAATTAACGCAGCTTCTTTGATTGCTAAAGATTTTTTCTTTTGTAGGATTTTTTCTTCCTCTTTAGTTCTTAAATAATTTAATATTTAAAATTAGAATGGTTGTTGCCTCCATTGCAAAAGTCAGATAGGTGTCCTCTTCATGAAACCTTGTGGACTTTGATTGAAAAGAACTATTAAAAGAACCGGGGAAGCACAATAATGAGATTTATAGCAGACATAGCCACAGTATTAAAGCAAAAACCCCTTTGTCATTTTTTGCTAGATATGACAGTAGGATTTATGAAGGGAGTGCAGAGTATAAATGTAACACAGTGTCATTACAAATAGTCAGATAACTTGTGGGCATTAGTTAGGAGGAAGAGTATTGCATAAAGCCTTTTTCTTTAATTATCTCAATTCTAAAACTGTGTCACAGGATGTCTAGAGAATAAGATTCTCTGTATCTGATGGCATAAGATCTAAATTTCTTCTTTTTCTCCAGTTATAATTTTGGGTGTCAAGTCATTGAAACAGGGCAACAATGTCTGAGCCTGTGATTGAAAGTATAGTTAGCATGGTTCATCTTATTTGGTTGTCTCTGGCTTTATGCTGTGTTTCTGGCAGAGACTTCTGGAAACCACATGAATTTTCTGTTGATCAATGTCCTATCCTCTCCAGTATGTTCTACTTCTGAAATGAATGCAGGCATTCAAGCTCCTAATAGTGTTCCTTCAAACTTTCCTGTGGAAAAGTAATTTGATCTTCATAGAAAATGAGCTTAAAGTGAAAGAATCACAGTTGAAAGAAATCTGTTTTTAAATTGCGTTGACTGCCCAGGGACCCCACTCTTATTCATCCATCTCTGCTGACTTGCTGCTAAAGGAAAACATCGTGGATGTTGGACACTTTTGTGTCTAGGCTTCTCATCCCATTTTAACAGAAGCACTTGTAAATCATCCTTTACACAACTCATGCAGGCTTGGACATACAATCAAGTATTTTTATCCAAAGCTAATATACAAATATCTAATTTGAATTTTTTGATTTATTTTGTACAGACTCACAGCACTTAATTTCTGAGCTGAAACCTAGGATCAAACAGTTAAGAAAACATCCAGTCTAACCATTCTCTGGACTCTCTGGCAGTCACACTCACAACCCAGAGACTGTCACTGCTGGGACCCAGGTCCCTCCACTGTGGGTGGCTCCAGCAATCCAGCAGGTGCCTGCTTGACTCCCTGCACTCCCCGCATTCACACAACCAGACCAGGTTTCCCTGCCTGATCCACCCCAGCTTACCCAGAGCAGAGCCTCAGATGACTCTTTCCATAAAGATATTTATTCATGGCACAGCAACACAGAAACAGCCTGAGCTGGTGCCTCCATGGACCCTCAACAAAGGAACCCCTGGGCTTTTAAAGCCTCACAGTCTCTCTTCACACAAATCTCTTTCTTTCTCCTGAGTCCTCCGCTCCTGCCGTGTCTCTCAGAGTCCATCCACCCAGCTGGCACTACCCATCTTTGTGCCCTTCACTAACCAAAGTGTTGGCAGTTCACAGTCTCTTGTCTCGGGCTCCCACCCAGGTCACAGGTCTGCATCTCAATGTGCAGTTGGCAAAATGAGATACCTGCACCAGATTTATTCCTTGGCAGTTCAAATCTGTTCCTTATTACAGAGGTTTGCAGCAGCTCTACTCTGTTGTTCCAAGTGCTCCAAAGGCTCAGGGTTACATCTTTCTCAATAGACAAGTATTTCATTTGGATATATTTTCTTATCTAAAAATAAAATTAAGCAGAAACATCTACCAGTAATCTAATATTGTCTCCTGATCAACCAACCTGAATAAAATAACCTAATATTCAGGCCAACATGCTGAAAGAATAATACAGAATTCAGCAACTTCTATATTGTTAAGAAAGTGTTGCAATATACACACAAACATATACCAAAATATACAGACCAATAGATTTGTATCACTCTTTGCAATTTTCCTACTGTAAATTCAAAAATAACCAAATATATTGTCTTCCAGGCCATAGATTTCTAATAAATTATTCTAAAGGAAATGTCATTTACCTTACTCTAGATTTTAAAATCCAGCTAGCTATCATTGAAGATCATGAAATTAAGTGCTGGGTTTGTTATTTGTGTCACAACAAAGACTGAATGATAGAAACCTCACCCTCAGTACTTGTTTTTTGACATATTTTATGGTGTTTTATATGCATAAGCAACAGCGAGTGATATAAAAGATTTGAAACTTAAAAAATTAATTACAGAACAAAATAAACTTTTAACCAGAATAGTTTAAGGTATGAGTTTGTTGTTTGGGGTTTTTTAATTTGTTTTATATAATAGGTAAATATTAATCTCTTACTAAATGTTACTGAAGAGTTGGGTGATATACACAATTATTGGGCATGTTTCTTGATCCTTTTTAGTATGACAAGAAATTTTTCAACAAATTATTTAAATATGCCATTAGTGTACTAGATTGGGATTTTAGGTGCAGCTCTCATAATTTTATTTGAACTTCAAGCTCAAGAAAAACAGCAAATATTACATTGTATTTTTTGTATTTTCCTGATGCTAATGTTTTGCTGTTGTGCTCAAAAAGTTCAGTAAAATTAGATTTACAAGCCTTATCAGACATGTGCTGATATGAAGAGGAAGATTGGTTCTTAATCTAGCTGGTACTGGATTGGTATTTATAAATAAACTGGTTTATTCCATGAATGTTAAAGTAACCACTATTATTCTGCGTTTATTTTGGTGTAAATGACAATAGAGTTTGGCCACATTACATTTTTCATAAAATCATAGTATACTTGGTAAGTCTGGTGTATTCCTTCTCATAATGATATTCAGTCACTACTGCATATCGTCTCTACCTTTTCTATCCTTTTGGTGTTCCATATCCTGCTTCACACAATTCTCAAAAATTGGAATTAAAGAGAAAAACAACCCCCCACAGCAGTCTTTGCATCACATAATTGTATCTTAAAGAATAAGAAACAGAGGAGTAGATTAATTTGATAGCTACAAATATATGTAGGTTGTGAATGATCTACAGGTCCTGCATAGTCACACTGTTATTATGCACTGCAAGCATAGGATTTTAATTCTTTTGGCAGTGTGGGGATTTAGTTTTGTGTTGACAGAGGGAGCAGCATGTTAGTGCATGAATTGCAATAATACTTATTCCCCAGTTAGGCAAATAAAAATGGCAGGCTAAGTCAAGCACTGCACTGAACCAGAATGCATTTTTAGAACACATTATTTGGTAAATGGGAAAAGACTGTTTTAACATAACAATCATTTATTGAAAGAATTTAATTAAATTTGAACAAAATGTGAGTAACTGAAGGAAAATCTTGAGAGCAAATTGATCATTTAATAAACCCCCACTGTCTTTAAAATACTGAAAACTTAGCAGTATAAGACATAGTTTATTATCCCTTGGGTAATTAAAGAGTAACATAGCTGAAGTTGTTAGAATTTCACGGAAGTAGAACTCTGTGGCAGTTCAGACTGAACACAGACCTTATTTTCCTCTATTTTAGTTTATGAATTCTGTCTCTCCCTTCCCAATCATAAATAATATATCCCTGTATGGGGATTAGGTATATCAACCTGAGTTTTCCATTAAAATAACTCATTTCTTTCTCTTTAAATTTATGAATATTTATCAAGGGATTATGGGTTAGTTAATAGTATTTCCCCTTAATACATACACATGAATTCACTAGCACATAAGTCTGAAAAATGTGAGGTGTCTGTCTTGGGACTAGACTGCTCCTGAGCTCCTGCTAGGAAGCTGTAAGGTAAACATTCCTTAACAAGCAATAGGCAAAAAATAGTCAATCCTCCCTCAATGTGAAATGTAGACAGATTCTGCCCATAAAACTTTTTTTTTTTACTTCAAAATAAGGAAACACAGGTTAAAAAAAAAAAAAAAAACAACTGTATGAGAAGTTTGTATATTATCTGGAAAGGGTCTCCCTGATAACTGAAAAAGACTGTAAAGAGCCAGAGTTGTTGACATAGGCTGAAGATGAAGGTCTGAGGCACAAAGACTTCAAAAATATTTCAGCAAGGGATGGGAATGAGCTATTAGGCTGCCAATAAATACAACTGTTAGATTTGCCGAAGATTTGAAATCAAATTAGAACACTGTATTTTGTTGATTGATGTCCATGTTAATATGTTACTCTTGAATGTATCATACATGATAGTTTCATCTTAAACTCCTTGAAAAATTATAAAGAACATTAAGTATAACAGAATGATGAATCTTTGATGTGCCTGTTTATATGGGAGAACTATGGTGGGACTTCAAAAGACAGATGATTGATTTTTGGATGAAGTCTTTTTTCCTCAAAAACAAAAACAAACAACAACAACATCAACAAAAAACACCAAACAACAACAAAAAATGAACTACACCACTTCCCCGC
>VZTJ01001082.1:140928-201513 GCA_013397795.1 Orthonyx spaldingii | reverse complement strand
CCCCAGAAAAGGACAAATAATTCGATATAGTCTAGAATGTCCCTAATTCCATGTAGCCTGGCACGTCCCTCAACTGTACTTTTAAGGATTCCCTTGCAAAATTATATAGAATAAATTAGTTTAAGTGCTGATATAGGTCAACATTATCTTATGGAGACCATAGAGATTTTTGGGTTTTTTATGGTGTAACGGTGTCTGTTCAGACTACAGAGTAGTCTGAGTGGCAGCATAATATAACATTTGAAATTTCTCCAAAATTTCGATATTTGTCCACCAGTGTTTGATCAACTGATTGTTTTAATGTGTTCACATCTATCTCAGAGGCAGCTATCATAAAGTATTCCTTGAGGACACAATGAGGCAAACTGTACAAAGTCATGAAGAACTATTGTATGAAGAAGATCTGGGGATTATTAGACTTGATTAATTTTAGAATAATAGTCTAAAATAAGAAGTTAAATTCTTCTTTGCAGGCAGTTGGGACTTTGCTTTTAAAGGCCTGTCCAGTTATGCCTTCTTATGATGCTAAAGGAAGTATTATGTCAAATAGTGTAGAATTTAGACTGTAATTCATATTTTACTTTTGTATTCTTCTGCAGATAGTAACTTCATCCTTGCAAATGCTCAGGTGGCTAAAGGATTTCCCATTGTTTACTGCTCTGATGGCTTCTGTGAGCTTGCTGGATTTGCACGGACTGAAGTCATGCAGAAGAGCTGCAGCTGTAAATTTTTACTTGGTGCTGAAACAAATGAGCAGATGATTCTTCAAATTGAGAAATCATTGGAAGAAAAGACAGAATTTAAAGGAGAAATCATGTTTTATAAGAAGAATGGTGAGTCTTTCTTTCCTATTCTTTTAGTCCTAAAGAATGACACTTAGCATAAATGCATGCAATGTATAATGTTCATTTCTATGTAATGATTTAGTTTGTCTATCATCAAACCTACAAGAATAAATTTGAATAATAACAGTTAGGTACACATTGAGACCATGTTTATATTAGTGTTGTTTATTTTATATAAGTGTGTTACAAGGCTGCATGGAAGAAATTCAGAGTCCTAAACTGCATGGTGAGACTGTTATTTACGCTTAATATGACACTGCATTTTCTGCTTTTTCCTATATTGAAGTCTTTATCCCTTATTGCTGAAGCTGTAATGAAAATATTCACATTCACCACAAAGTAGACAGGTTACATAAAATTTTCAATTCCATCAGTAAAATGCTCAGATATCTGAATGAGCCGAGTTATTTCTTCTCAACAGCCACTATACATAAACACAATAATAATGGTTTTCAAAAAGTGGAAAAGTAAAATTTATGTTCAAGTATGTATTCTCGCATAAAGAAAACTTCTGGCCATTAAGTAACCCCACAGACTACAGGAAATTTCAAGTTGTGCCACCAAAGCTTTCACTCCTATGGCAAGGCATTTATGAGGACAATTTCATAGTCAAGATTCATGAGCTACAGAAGACAGCAGCCCATGAGGCACACTTCCCAGCTTCTTTCGTTTATATCCGGCTCCTTCAGTGTGCGTATTCCATATATTCCTATTGTCACATTCGTGTGATCTTCAAACAGGTGATACTAAGTTTGAGATACTGACAGGATTTTAACGAGTGGAACAGGAGCCTAGTGATTCATGGGCTCAAAGGATACTTGGGTGTTGAGTATTGCTTTCTCTTTTATTATATGGCTAGAGTTTATAGGCATATGTCTAGGCCACATTTTTCTCATACATTCTACTTCTGTCCTTATTAATGGGATATTTTCTCTTCAAATGTTATTGTTGTTGTTATTACTATTTGCTTAAAAAAGTTGTTTTCTAAAGGTAATGACTACATCGTGACAAGAAAGTGATTGAGTGTTAGGAGAAGGCAGCTTCTGTTTCACTAACACAGAAAGGAGAAATGTTGCTTAGTTGGCTTGTGTTCATGATTGCTGATTTTCACAGAATGAAAATTTGAAGTTAATCTGGAAGATCCCGCTAAATGCTTCCTCATCTTTTTGGGGAGGCTTGGGAGTGTGTGAGGGTGTTTGGGTTTGTTTTTTAGCATATAGAAGAGACATTTAATTTCTTGAAATTGTTTTGGGAAGGTCATTCAAATAAAGTAGTTCCAAATTGCAAAACATATCTCAATATAGGGGGAAAGTGGTTTTAACTTGGAAGGATAAGAGCTGCTTTTCTCCTGTATTGTACAGTGATAACTGGGCATGGTAAGAAGATATTTCAAGTTATTTAAATTTAAGAAGTAAAGCTAAGTCATTCATTTCATTGTCTTTGTCCTGAATGATAAATTGTGATTCCTTTACATTAAGAAGGGGTGCTTCAAACTTGTAATAGGTATGATTAATACAGACAGAAAGAGATTACAGGTCAATTATCAAAGAAGTAGCTGAATCACAGATAAACAGATAAAGAGAAATTGTTGTGGCTAAAAGAATTCCCACTATCCATCCTACATGCATCCCTGTGTATAATTTGACTGGAAGCCACTCCAATAGATTTTCTGAACAGGAATAGATTTCCCAGACTGCCTATTATATTTTTCATTTCCATGTGTTTCTGTACCACTGGGAAAGAGAAATGAATAGGTATTAAAATAACATGGGACATTCTTGCATAAAAGCAAAATTTATCTAAAAAAATAATCTTATATAAAAAATAAACAGAGCTGCAAAGTGTGGGTTCCAAATTTGGCAAATCACCCATTTTATCTAAATGTTTTTGTGTTTGGGTTGTGTTTGGGGTTTTTTTAGAGGAAAAATTGAACTTCTGAAGCTGTTAAGCTTATTCAACTTTGTCAGAATAGAGAGAGAGGAAAAAAAGATGTGTTTGCTGCAGAAAAACGTTTTAAAAATATTTTAAGACATAAGAACTTTGGGAATAATATCCCTGAAATGATTGCCTGGATACATTCCAGTTTGTCCGATATGGCAAATAATTGCCATTTTCTTTGTTGTAATGCCAAGAACATAGGTCAGTGGGAGTCAAGTAACTAGCAGTGTCTAGTTATCCCAGAGTCACTTCGATGTTCTGTTAGGGCTTTAGGGTGTCAGAGGGGACCCACCCATCTGGCTTTAGTCTGCTATTTAGCACAGCCCTGCTCTGTAGGCCTAACTACAAGGCCAAATGAACACTTTCAGGCCTAGCTTAAGGAATAATTCACGGAAGAGACTGATGTGCCTCAGAATACTTCTTGAAATCTTAATAGTTAGTACAACATGACAATAAAAAATTACTATGAGGGACATGGATGTATGAATACAATAACTTACTCTTGATTTGTTCTTCCAGATTTGGTGTAAAATGTAGATCATATGTGTCTTGTTTTTTGGGGCAGACATTCAAGGTTACAAAACTGAATATGCATTGATTCCTTCATTGTCACAATTTTCAATATTTTAAATTTGATTTAAAATTATTTCAAAGCTGATTCTGTTTTTATCGGTAAATTACTGTTCATTCTAAAGAAGTAGTTTTGATCTGAGTTTACTAAGCCTGAATATGGACCTTTTGCAATTATTTGACCATCCTTTAAGAATTCACATAGCACCTTTGTTCAGTAATTTTTAGTTAAAGGAATGATTGTTATAATTAAAGCAACCCCAGCAATCCACATTCAATTTCATGGAAATTCCAGACTGCTCTGAGCTGATACTGCAGCAAGAGTGGTGTGCAAGGACTTAGGTAGGAAGCTGAGTAAAGTGGGTTATCTGTCTGTTGGATGAACTGCAGTATTTCGTTGTCTTTGTCACTTGGGTTTAGATTTCAAGAGAAGAATGATCTTAAGCAGTTGTGCTCTGACCAATCCATCTGAAACCATTAGAAGTGAATAAGAACTTTTTTCTATGTATGTTCTCATTTTGGAATTTTAATGAATTCTTAGAATAGGATAAACTATAATAGGTTGTACCTTCTCATCCTGAATATTTTCTGCCATGTATTACACAGACTGGTATTAGAACCGTGGCAGCAGATACAGCAGCTTCAGGGAGCGACGTCTTTTGAAAATTCAACTCAAAATACACTTTTCATCATAGTTTCAGTATTTATTTTGGTTCCTCAGTCAGTTTCTTGCTTTTTCTTTGACAGAGCTATATTAGTTTCTTGAAGACAATCAGAAAAGGAAACTATTAAAAGACAAGGAATTTTATGGTTGTTGCCTTCTTCAAAAAGTTTTAAAATTATATTGCTTAGGAGCTAATTTAATTTTTTTTTTTTCTGTTACTATTTCTACATTTTCTTTAAAACATCTGCAACAAATTAAGTTGTCAATTATGATAATGGAAATGCAAATTAACCTTTTGGAATTCAAGTGAGTTGTGAGGAAAATGCTCACTCCTGGATCTCTTGTTTAGAACAATCTAAAAGTAGTTGGACACTATGCTGAGAAACTATGTTTAAATAAACCCTTCTTTTTCTCCCTGTCAGACCTGTGCTGAAATTTATCAATAGCAAATACAGGTACTTGAATGAGGTCTTCACATTCCCTCAAACTGAAGTACAATTTAGCAGCTGTGTGGTTTTTTTTCCTTTTCTGTTACAGCCTAAGATAATGCTACAATAAGCCCTATAATCAGTGATTTAGTCCAGTCTAAGCTCTCTATCTTCAGTTGCTGAGAAGGTCACACCTTGAGACTCCTATGACCCCACTAGACTTATTTCCTGTGTCTCAGAATTAGGTTTGCAGTGTGTGAAACGAGGTCTGTGCTTACACACAACCTTTTAAAACATGCAGTTGTTCCACAGCCTTCCTTCATTGAAAGGAAATTGACCTCTTTCTGTGTATGTATAAATTGTGTGAAACACTGTAATCAGCAGTGGCCACTTATCATTTATGGATGTTTGAGAGACTTCACTGTGGTGGCCATTGTATCTGTGCACCCCAGAAAAAGGGCTGTTTGCACAAGCTTTTATGCATAGTTAAAAATCCCCACTGTAAGAGGACTGGAGTAAGTGGGTGTTGCTGGGACTATCTTTACAAGCTGCCTTAGGACTTGGCTTCAAGCAGAGTTTGCTTTGTCTGATAGCTCACCAGGACTCAAGGGAGACTTTGTCATCTTCTATGTGTACACTGATTTAAACACTTTCTGGGTTATGCCTTGGGCAGGTGCCTTGTAGTTCCTACTCCCTAAAGATTTGGTAAGCAAATTGTAAGATCAGGAAGACATGATATATTCAATTTCTGTATTTATTTCTTCATTTATTAAAAGTCAGTAAGATTAAATGAAGGTATTTTGTCTCTTCTCATTGCTGCATGAGAATATGTATTTTAACAAGTCTGTCTCCTTATCTGTAAGGTTAGGATTAAGGTATTTTTTCAGATGGGCAGAATATGAGTAGGGAAAGGGTGAAAGTCAGAGCCTCTTACTGAATTACTGGATTCATCAGGCAAAAGGCAATTTGAAGTCTGTAACAGTGTTCTCACATGAACAGCAATGACAGCCACAGGCAAGTGAAATAAGGCTCAAGCCGTTAGATATCATCCATTGTCTCTGCCATGTTTGTGGTTGAATAGTGTGGCAAGAGAATAGCAAAGGCTCCATGACAGCATTTATATTTAATGCATTCCTTGTATTAAGCAAACAGAAAAGCTTTTTTTAGACAAAGAGTTCAATGTTATTTAAAATTGGAGAAGAATTAAACAATTATACAGAAATTGAGGGGAAATTAATTTCTTTTAAAATGAAAGAAAATTGGGTTTTTCTCAAGCTTCTCTACAGAAAGTATTTGTCTCATTGCAGAAATGGTATCTGTTCCTTCCAACAGGAAGTTTAAATACATACTTTTAATGGTTGTCCAAAAATATCCAGAGCATTTTGAAACATGAGAGTTGTATGGTACCACTTTAATGGTCCCCTTCCTTTAACAATCTCCTGAAATCCACTATGTCTTTTGGAAGTTAAGCCCAACAGTAAGAAAAGGAGCATTTATTAGAATTTCCTAACTGTAAAAAAAATATTTCCGTACAGACACCTCAATTTTCTAGTGGCATCTAGTCACTAAAGTAGAGGAAGCCCCTTGACAAGTTGCTTGACAGAGCAGTTTGTAGAAATGTGGCCTCGCTGCTGCTTCACTGCTTCTCTGCCTTAAAAACATCGTCTAAAAATAAGAAGGTTGAAAAGCTTTTCTGGTAGGCTTGCTCACATTTGCTAAATTATAGTACAAAATACAGGAGGAGAGAAATTAAAAAAGCAAGCAACACTGAAAGATTAATCTGAAGGAAATATCTCATTGCAATTACCTGTGCCATAAAAAATAATTTGTAACTTTTAAAAAATCTTTTCTTTCTTTTTCTCTTTGTTGTTTTTTTCCTTTTTTTTTTTGTTTGTTTTTTTTTTTGTTTGTTTTTTGGTTTTTTGGGGTTTTTTTTGGGGGGGGGTCTTTGTTTTTTTCTTTTTTTTCTGTTTTTTTTGTTTTTTCCATTTCACCCTTTCATATAGCTCATTAATTATTAGGAAATGTCACTGATTTGGGAGAAGTCTTCCTCTTTAAAAAGCAGTATATAATATAGACAGAAGACATGTCCTTATTTTCCTCTGTTTTCTCCAAATCCTTCATTTGATTGACCCATGACTTCTGATGAGAGGTAATGTGTACTTCTGAAATGTTTTGATGTTTTAGAGACAGTCCCAGCTTCTGCAGCACAAGACGAAGACAAACCAGGCTTGTGCTCCTCTGTAGCACCTTGGCTTAAACTCTACAGAGGCCTGGGTGAAGCGGTCAGCAAAAGCCTAAGAGAAGACAAAACAAGGGGATGAATTCCAGTTAGAAGGAAAGAAAAAAGGCAGAAAAATGCTGTGTGTGCAATGTGATCTAAACCACCTGAGATCTTTTTCCAGAATTTAATGAGACTTCAACAGGACTGCAGCTTACTGACAGTGCTGATACTTCGTTCTGATGGCATTCACGGTGATTTTGGCTAATAGCTTCTTTCAGTAGCAACATGATGTATTAAAAGCATAATTCACTGAGAAAAGACTTGCTCTCCTTGAACCACATTGATATGTAAATAAATCTGCATGAAATTTTCCTGTTACTTTGCACATTGCTACAACATGATGCCCTTCACTGCTAACAGATGCACTTAGTGTGTCCACATGGGCAACCTGTGGAAATTCCAGCTACACCTGGTATGAATGGCTGTAGATAGTGCTGGAGTTTTATTTTTTTTTTTCAGTTTTTAAAAGGTATCTCATTGTGCTACTTTTTATACATCCATTCTTAGGAAGAGATATTGGTATTTAATTTGCATTAGGGTGTTCAGAGGACATCAGACCAGTCACTCTTTTCTTCAACTTTTCTTACAATTTTATGGCCACACTGAGTCTGCTGCCTTTTAGTTTCATGAACTTTAAATCAAGTTTTAGAGAAAAGCTGACTTGGGTCCCTGTACTTCACCATGAGTTACGCTGCTCTTTGGATAAAGAAAGTTCAATGTACTGTTTCTCCTGATGAGCATATGCCTCTCTTATGCTGGCATATCCTTATTTCATCCATGATCCCTAAATCCATGTACTGGATTATGATGCAGACTATTTGCCACCTCCTGTGCTGACCATTGCAATGGGTTCTTGCATTAGCTCCATAGAAGCTCTTTTTTGGAAGAGTGGTGGGAGGCTCATGTTAGCATTGTCTACTGAACCCTCTCACTGATTTGGGTAGGGAATTGCAAAAGCAGTTTGGTTTTATAGAGCAGTTAAATAACTAGAAGGTTAAAACCTACTGCTTTCCAGCTGATGGGGTTGCTATAATTTGTTTCATTGGGCAGGCTCAGAGTCTGCTTACAGCATGTTCTCACATGGATTCAAGTGGTAAACTGGGAAGATTAATCCTCTCTACCATGTTACGTAATTGCTCAGTGTGTGTTTCAAAACCCTTCTGTACAAAAAACCCCGAACCTGACAAGATGATATTATCAGTTCAGATCCATGACTCAGCTCCATCTCAGCTGCCAGTTTTAGCCCCTTCCTTCCAGAAGGGTGCCAGTGGACTGCATACAACATGCAGGTTAAAGTTCTTGAATCATGGTCACCTCAGAAAGTCCTCAAACTTGCTGATATTTCAGAATGATATTAACAGATAAGACTAAAATAATAGGCAAGGATTATAGAGCAAAATGTTCTCAGATTTACCCCTGTGGAAAAAGCAGTGCAAGATAAATTGATCAGTTTCTAAAATGTAGCCCTGCAATGTAAGTGGACAAGTAACCAGCAGAATCCCTTTTTCTCCATGTCATGTCTTTAGAAAACTTTATCAATAAGCATGAGGTTGCAGCCAGCATCTCTTCCAGTGCTGGGAGATCTCCTATTCTGCAGACTCCAGGCCGCCTCATTCTAGGGACTGCCACTGCTAGAGACACCAGAATGAGAGTCACAAAAATATGCTGCAGATATTTCTGTTTATATCATTATCACTTTTCTTTTGAAACTGAAAACATGAAAATTCTCTTTATAGGTGTAATCTGTTTGGAGGTTGCTGGGGTTTTGCTTACAGGAAATATCATGTAATTTTTGAAGTCTCTTTTCAGATAATAAATGAGCTTAAAAACAAAAGAATGTAATTTGATTACATGGCTATGTTTAAATGAATGTGTGCTACAACTCCTTCAGATGTCAAAATATCAGACATAATTTTAAAATAATAAATATGTATTTTTAATATATGTATATGAATATCTATAGTATATCTATATGCAAATAGATATACAAACATACGTACACATATATGAGAGATCATTCTGGTTTAAGAAAACTTCTTGCCTTCTTTTTAAAACTACATCCCTCAGGAGGCTGAGAACTGCTGTGATTACATCTACATGTTGATCTGAAAGTCCAAAAAGAATAAGGACCATAGGTTATAAACACAGTTTTAACAACAGATTTTGAAAATATAGTAATGAAGGGAAAGAAAATTTGGCTTATTTGGAAATAGCTCAGCTGAAAGCAATGAAGTAAACAGAGGACTGCTCAGGAAGGATTGAGCTTTACTATTTCTGAAGCAGTTTGTATAAAGATATTGAAGAAACTGTATTTTGTTTTGTTTTCTCTTGCTTTTTTTTGGCTTTGTTGGGTTATTTTTTATTTTAGCCATAGATATTGTATATTTGTTTATGTAAATAGATTGTCTCAATTGGTACTTTCCCAGGAGTTAGTTGACAAATGCTGAATGTCTTGTACTAATATAACTGTGACAAAGTAACGATCATTGGAGGTGCAGGGAAAGTAAGTTGCAGACTGATAGTGTTTATGAGTCTGCCCTGAACCTTTTTGCATTTAAACAGAATGCATCTCACTGACTTAACTGAGTTTTTAGATAATCCTGTGTGTTTCGTTAATTGTCATAACTGCAACCCAGTAAATGTATTACATCAGGGAAGTACTTATCTCCTTAAATGTTGTTTTCTTTTCTAATCTGGATAGAGATAGGAAAAGGAAATTAGGGCAGGCAAAAAGAAAGTAGTACGTTTAAGGATAATGTATCTCACATGGCATTAAAAGGCATTGTTTAGTTCTCTGCTTTTGTTCAAGGAAAATTCAATGTAACTTGAGGATTTTGAAATGGTTTCATTAAGTAGAAAAGATAGTGGAGCTATACAAGGAGAGACCAGAAAGCTGAGTAAACAAAGCTAAAATGTAGATGTGCTGGAGCTCATAAATTAGTTTGTATAAAATGTTCACTGCAGACTATACTAGCGGTTGCACACAAAGACTGTTCCACTAAGGGTGGAAAAGACATGGATTCAAACTAGGAGCTGCCATAACACTGACTGTCTGTGTCCAAATAGCGATAAACAGAAACATCATGGCAGTGATGGCAGAAAAAGTTAGACATGCTGGCAACATGAGGTGTATCACATATGAAGCACTGAATTACCTGGCAGCAGAAAGAACAGACCATAGGTTGAAGCTGGACACAGAAAAGGCTGGGAAGACATGTAGGGATGGATTTGCATATCTCTGATGAGATGTAATAGATTTGACTAATCACACATGGTACTCCATAGGGTGTACAGAGGATTGGAGAGTTGTTTTTAACTTTTTTTAAATCGACTTCACACAATTAATAATTCCCTGCTTATTCAAACTAAAATACAATTTTTGCTTTGTTATTAAAGTATCTTACTATCATTTTTCATCTATCAAATCCTTGGGATACAACTGTATTCTTGTTTGAGATGTAAACAAATTTTGGAATGGATCCATTTTGGATGCATTAATGGATTATAAATCCATTTTGGAATGGATTTACATTGACTGTCAAACCTTGGAGGGAGACTTCCAGGATACAAACATGATCTGGTGGTCACACAGAAGTAGGGGAAACAAATTCTTGAGTCTTCTTTACCACTTGTATGAAACTGTTAACACAACCAGCTGTTCCCATATAAGTCAGTTTCATGATAATCCATATGAGTTCTTAGTTTTGAGATTTTTTCTGACTGAAGAATGTCAGTAGGGTACAGGAAACAGGCTGGCACCTGCAATAGCAGAATTCAAGAAAAATAAATTGTAGATTTTGTTAATTTATAAATTTGATTTATGCAGAGATGATGGAGGTGATAATTTGCTTAAAGCAGCAGAACCTTGCATTGGCTGTGTTAATTGAGCATTGTCAAAGCTATATTTACAAGAGATAGTACTTGAATTTATGGCTATACTTATTCTTGCAACTCCTTTCCTTTTCTGTTCAGTTTGGCTGCAATTTTTTTGAGCATTGTTTTCTTTGCAATTTGCTCTCCTCAACAAAATGCTGACATCTTGTCAAAACCACGTAACTTTCAAAATGATGTGTTATCAGCAAGGCTGGGAATCTTTGGGTAAGCTGATGAAAGAGAGAGTTTGGTTTCCTCAGACAAAGTCTTTGGCATCCTAGTCTGTCAGTCTTGAAGTGCATACTTTCTGTGATGAAAAAGCGGAAATTATCAGGCTCAAACATCTCTGGTGTTACGATGCATCCAGCAGCAGATTTATTTTGCTAATAGTTAGTAACCGCCAACAAGACACTGTTGTAATGCTGAGGATTTAGCATCGGTCTTGTTGACAAGTTATTACAGCTATCCACATGAAAATATTTTTACCTTTGTCTTCTACATAAATCTCTGGCAATACCCTGTTGATGTGTTTCAATAGTTTTCTTTAAGGCTTGATTTGCATCTGACTAAAAGAACATTTAGTTTACTAAGTCACCTACTTAAACAAAAAGAAATATTCCAGACTTATGATGGCTTGTGAAGCCTAATTCTGCCCTCTTATGCATATATATCTTATTGTAACTATTCCTTGAAGAGCAATTGCTTTGTGTCACAAGACTTATATATCTGATATGTAAACCATTTAAACTTTTATTTCTTCAGATACTTGGGTTCTTAGTCTAGGAACCATTACATTTGATTTGATATGTTATGTGTAGATTCAGAGCTTCACAAAAGAACTTGATCCCTCTTCCTTGTACCACAGAGAAGTGGAGATCACAGAAAATTGTGTGTTTGTTATTTCTAGCCCCTGAGTGATGGGAGGGACAGTATAAACGGGATCAGTGTCCCCTCTGGAGAGCAGTGTGGCAAGAAAAGTCCTGAGCAGTTGAAGGTCTGGAAGTGGATACAACCACTGATGGTTGAAATAAGTCAAAAAGTGAAAGGAAGCCTTAAGCTTTTCTTCCTGGACAAAACTACTCCCAGACTGTCAAGAGCAAAAGGAAACCATAGCTTTGCATGACTGTCATTCATTCCAAGTATTTCTGAGGTATATGTATGGCTAAAAAAGTTTCAAGTAAAATTTTAACAAGATGGGTGCAGAGTTTAATTATTTTGTTAAAGATTTACTTACACTTGCTGTCCGTCATCCCACTTCATATCTCTGTTATGAAACCTCTGCAATACCCAAATATCCACCAAAGATTTTTTCATTCTGAGTATTTCATTGGTCTCTGTCTGGGGTGGACTATGACTAAAGATTGCCTATTATCGCATGGTGAGTGCACACAGCTCATCAGCAGAGCTAATGGTCTCACTCTTCCCATGGTTTAAGCAGGCCTTATTTTCTAGTGAAAAGAATGTTTGCCTTTGAAGGCGATTGGCATTCTAATGGCAGGGTTTTGTATAAAATCTCCGTTTTAAATGCTGTGATCTGTTGACCCTTGTTTTGATTTCAGTCTGAGGACAGTCTGCTAGCTGTCAAGACGGGGAAAGGTAGAAAGGGTGGTTGAGAGAGTGACCATAAAACACTCTCTTTTTTATGTATATATAAGAGGTGGACTATAGCCAAATTGCCTTGTGATAAGATTATGCTTCATTTGGTTTCTTTTCTCCTTCCCTGTGATGTGCTTATATAAGCCTTGAGGATATTAAAATATACTTTGACCCTTCACTTCATAATGCAAGAGAAAGATTAGACTCTTTCTCCAAGAGTGGTGGCTTGAAGCAATAAAAAAATCTGTATATAAATAAACCTCCAAAAGACATTTCTTTGATAGACGACTCTTGACAACACAGAAAACCTTTGTATGCACCATCTGAAGCAGGGAAGGAATTTCTTTCTCACAGATGAGTGCATTCAAAAGAACTGTAACAAAATAGGGCACTACTTTTTTTTGATGAGGAGAAAGTTCTGCTTTTGGCTTATAGAATTATGTGATGCTGGCTTTCAGTAAAAGCTATGTAACAGATTGCATTGCAGTATATTTTTCCAAGAACGCTCCTCAATAGTGAAAGATAAAGCACTTCTGTTCTTGACAGAATGAAATCTTATATTGACCTAGTACTGACCTAAAAGAGATCATCTCATCTAGTCTGAAGAAAACTTCATATTCATTTGCTTCTTTCAAAGAAAAGGCAGAAAAAAACCAACCAAAAAAACCCACAACCAAACCAACCAGCTCAGGTTTAGGACTTCTAAAGACTAAATACATACTAAATAAATACAGCCAGGACTGACAGCCCATCACACAGGGCACTAGTCTGGAACCCTTCAGGAGAGAAGTAGCCTGTACATGTATTGGATGTGTGTTTTCTTTAGTGGCACACACCGTATTTTATGCATGTTTGTTTTGCTTAGGCAAAATATTTTCAGACATGTTTACAGAGGAGGAGAATGAGAAAAGATAATGAAAGAAAATATGATCGAGAGAAACAACAAGTGAAATTAAATTATGACAAGATGTGGAACAATTTCAGTGACCAGTGTTCAGCGACAATAGTTTACCTGTAAAGAATTCAAATGCACTTTGATTATGCAAAAGAGCAAATGCATTTAAGCATTAAATGTTATTTGGATTTGTCTCTATTTCTAATGATGAACCATGTTAATAACTCACTTAAACCTACAAATCTATCATTTCAGACAATATTACTGTAACTGAGTTAGGTTTGTTTGAACATGGCTGATGTCTGTAACTTTCAGGCCTTAATGGCTAATTTGTCTGAGTGTGTGTGTGTGTGTGTGTGTGTGTGTGTAGAAAAGACATGAAACAGTTGAAAAGAGTAAGATATGTTTCCACTTCTGGAGGAGATAGAAACATCTTTAAAGACCATTGCCCCTCTTGGTGGTGTTTAGAAGGAGTTGAGAGTGGCTTCTTGCCCACAGAAACTACTGCTAGAATGCAGCCAGGTAGAAAGTAATTTTGCCAATATGAGTTTGGCCAGTTTAGAAGTTATGAGGGTATTTTGTAAAGACCTTTTAAGCAATAAAGTTATGAGGGTATTTTGTAAAGACCTTTTAAGCAATAAAGTTTCTTAATGTTTCTTCTCTTTGAATGGACCACTTCAGATTGAGAGGGTGATGACTCTTTGACAGTAATGCTACTGATCAGTTTTTCCCAGAATTTTTGATAATAGCATCCGAACTGGAATTCAAAATGCAAGAAGAAACAATAGAAATGTCTTGTTTCTGATTCTGACATAAGTTTTGCCTTCTTTTAAAAGGGCATCTTTTGTTGCTTTGTCTTCAACCTCAAAATAAGAATATTTAAACCCAATACAAAGCCAGTCTGTTTCTTTCCACAATTTTTTTATCCTCCAGTTTTCTTTCCTCCTGTTCCAATTTCTCTCTGTCCCTTCTTTAAATACCTCAAGTGGAAGTGCTACCGGAATACTGAACTTGTAATATGTTAGTCTCAAATTTGCCTGTGTGACTCTTGGAAAATTTGATCAGGACAGAGAGGGCCAGATGAATTTCCTCTGAGGCATATTTTTGTACCTTTAACTGTGGTGGTCCTCCAGAAGGAAAGCTGCTGTTTCACCTGTCATGCCTATCTATAGTATTCAAAAGGCAGCCAGGGAACTTCCACTTGAAAATTTAAATTATAAAACTTATCTGTGATCTTCCTGTGCCCAGTTCTTTTTCAAAACTGAAAACTGCAGAAGACAGCACAGCAGGAAGTGACTAATCTGCTTGCTGTTCCTAAGGACCCCTCTAAAGCTCAGCTGATCATTTGGCACTAGTTAGCTGGGGCAGCAGTTGTCCAGGGAAGTAGTCCTGTTTTATTTTATGAATTAAAGTAGACTTGTGCTTGTAAATGAATGCCAAACATAGTATGTTGTGAAGCAGCAGATTGTGGAAGTGTACAGGCATGTTAAAAAATAAAAATAAATTTTAAACTCCCTAGTGGTACTTATATCTCTTATAAATAATATTAGTAGGCTGATGGTGGATGGAAGTAGTTAACATTGATACCCAAAACCTGAAAGAGACAAAAGTCTGGTACTGGACTGGGTTACCCCAGAATGGTGGGAGTGGGATCTAGGATGTTTGCATTAAGTATTTTCTTCTTCCAAGTGGTGTTAATAGGAAACTTATGAATTATGTCATTGGAAATGAACATGTCTTGCAGACAGGACGTGTAATGCAATCAGGGAAAACAGGAATAATTTATTTTAAGCTGCATAATTATGTAGCAGGTATGGACAGAGAAAGGTTGACAAGAATTAAAATTATTGTCAAACTCAACGTTGTCCAACTTCACTCTTTAAAAGGTGAACATTAAAGACAATAAGGAAGACAGTGGATATCAATTTTAGAGATGATGTGTGATATTATATATTTCATTGTAAGATGCAGTGAGTTTATTTCTATTCTAAGTCTGATATCTGATTAGTTTAAATATCTTTGTTTTAGTGTAGTGAATCTCTGACTATCAGGTCTTCTGTCATGAGGTTTTAATGAGTATCGAGTCAGATGATTAAGGTAGAATGATTCTATAGCAGACATGAATGCTTCAGATACCAAGTTAATAAAGTGAAAACTATTCCAGGAAATAAGCAACATCAGTTGAGAGTTCAAAGGAAAGCATGGTTTCAGAGGAGTAAGCAGCTTCATTAAACTCTATTAATGATCCCTGTAGATAAATTTTGCATTTAAATTAATGTCTTGCTTCGGGAGAAAGCAGTATTACAGAGCTTCAACCAATGATGCAAAGAGATTTACATGAGCTGAACATCTGTGATTCCCTGACTACTGACCTCCTAAATAAGCAGTTCACTTTTTTTTCTCCCCTCTCTCTGCTAAAAGACAGCTCTTTGAATTAAACTCATTCTTTATCCTTGCAGGGTCTTCATTCTGGTGCTTACTGGATATTGTTCCTATAAAGAATGAAAAAGGAGATGTAGTACTCTTTCTGGCCTCTTTCAAAGATATAACAGACACAAAAGTGAAGATTGCTGCAGAAGACAAAAAGGAAGGTTTGTCTGAATTGCAAAAACATTGATAAGAACCAACATTTATATGTTTTTAAGAACTGCACATGCATGAGCATTCTCTCTCGTGTACACTTCAATATAGAGACGTCATACTTTTCCAAAAAAGAAATTAATATATGACATCTAAGAATAAATAATCTGTTTGGGTTTTTTTTTTTACATATTGCTGCAGATTCTGTAAACATGGAATTTAGGAGACAGAGTACTTTATGCTAAAAATTAAATTTGTTTTTATGTACTGTGATTTAATTTATTTGTTTTCTGAATTTACAGAGGTATATTTTTGTATTTTGGAAAAGCTAGACCTTTTCAAATGTTCCATCTATGAATCTGATTTCAGCATGGCTGAGAGATAAATTAATGCATTTTTTCATGTTTTCCAATGAGCAGAATTTAAAACAGCTTTAAAAATTATTTTGCCTGTTGAGAAGCATATATTTTCTTGTGCCATCTAATTTTCATTAAATTTTATTAAATTATAAGGTTTATTATGTCATGAGGATTATCCAATAGTATAATACATTCTCACTTTTATTTGCTTCTGAAAAGAAGCACTGCAAGGATTGTCTTATGGTAATTGCTCACAACTGCCATAAAATAATTTTGACTGTATAGTGCAATCAAGGTTTGCTAAATTTTGCTAACACAAAGCAAAGTCAGTGTGGGGGGATGAAGGCTATGCAGTGAGCATCGACTTGTACATCAAAGGCAGTGAACGTATTTCAGATTTGCATTTTGTAAAGGTATAGTGAGCCAACACTTTAAGTTCATAATTTTTCAATGTCAAAGGAACTGTTTAGAAAGAGTTTTTCTGTTGACACCATGAGTAGCTCTCAGAATTCTGTAAAATGTCACTAGTATTGAATTTTCCAACCTAGTACTACTCTGGGATCTATTTAAATTTTTGATCCTGTGCTAGCCATTGATCTTTGCATATCTCAAAACTACACAGTTATGGCTCTTAGAACACATTTTCTCCTAATTTCTAAAGTAAGGGAACAATTAATATTCAACTTTTATGGTTTTAAATATTCATTTTTGAACAAAAAAGTTATATTTCAGTTACAGAGATGTGCAATTCAGTATTCTTTTATGAAATTTTAGTACTTTAAACTGTAAGATATTATGCTCTCATGTGCTGATTAATATTTATAAATCAACATTTATGCTTGTGATGTCTGCCTCTTGTGTACGTTTGGGCAAATAGTTTCACCTTTTTCTTACTTTTCAATCCATGAATATTAGAGGGGGAATTTTGCATCCTTCCCTTTTTACACTGAATATATTTGAAAATTTCTGAGTTGAAAGACTGAAAAATGGCTTTGAAGCAGTACACAAGTTCATTTTGCTGCTTTTCCTTACATTGAATTTCAACCAATTGCTTTGTCTTGACGTAAAAAAATAAAAATCTTTTACCTTGTTTCTCCTTAAGCCTCAGAAAACCTTACTCTTATGAAAGTTTTAAGAAAGTAATTCATTAAAATCTGATACATGGAACCATGTAGGAGAGAGATTGTCAGAACATCTGTTCTCTAAAGGCTAGTGATTTGCTTACAAGTGATGCAAATTTTCAGGATAAACTCGGTGAGAAATCACATTCAGTATGCCAGTGATTACTTGAAATAGGTATGTTGCTGATTACTTGCAAAATGACAGCTATTGTTTATCTGATAAACATTTTGTAGCTGCGTGGTTATTTTAGGATGGATTAAGATGGCCTTTTGATGTGATTTCATGTCAAATTATAAATCTAAGCAGATTTTAACTCCTCTTTCCTGTAGCACATTTACAAATTAATACTACTTCTGCTGCTGTGTACTGACACAGGAATGCACTTACACAGAGCTACACTACACCACACCAGCAAATACCCATTCAATTGCTACAAGCTTATGAATATCAACACTTGACCTTCTTCCATGATGTATTCTTTGGAGCACCATCCTCAAACTTGGTTGTTCTTCCCTTCATACTAATTTTAAAACCATGACAATTGTTTTATGTTATTAGCATCATGGAAGCAGAGAGTAACAGTGGGGAGTTTTGACAAATACAGTGTTTTATATTACAGAATGAGATAATAAACAGGATTTAACAATTTATTCAAGATATTTACAAAGAATTCCAGCATTTTAATTTTATGTAGATCTACCTGGCTATATAAAAATAAATGTAGTGGTATATCAGCTCTTTTTAAATAACATTAAAATTCTTCCTATGCAGAGTGATTCACCAGTCCTCCAGTGGTGAATATCATCGTATTATGGTCAGAAAAGAATTCCCAATACAATCTGTGCAACTCATTCAGTATCTGATATTTCAGAAAGTTTAACTTCTAGAGGTAATTGGTGCTTCTTTACTTAGACAACAACTACTATCAGGCATGTAGAGGATGCACCTTGTATTAACAAAAAACTGAGTTGGTGTTTTGTTTGGATGTATGAAAAAACTTTTTTAACGTTAAAAGATTGATTTACTTTTTCAAAGATTACTGAATTTGTCCTGTCAAAAATAAAATAATTTTTAAACTTGAAGTTGAAACTGAGATGTTGCTATAATGTAATTGCCATTATGCTCAATTTTCTGTTGCCTTTCTAGCATCTCTGTTGAGATTAGACTGTGTATGGAAGGAGAACCTAGATACAAACGTTCTCAATGTGAAACTATCCTGCCTATGGAGAGTCCTTTAATCAGTGCTTTTGTTTCAGTCTCTCTCCTGTTTTCTGGCCAGAACCAACTTTTGTCGTTTGTATGGGTCATTAGTAGTGATATTCCGTGTCCCTTTAATTTCCAACTCCTTAGAAAACTTATCTAACAAAATTCTTTTATGTTTCTTCTCTATTAAGTCTGCCTCTTTGGCATTCCACCAACACTTTATGGTAGCATACTGTCACTGGTTGTGCCTCCAAAAGTCTTCTCCACGCTTCTACTTCCTTGGGTCTTCCCTACTTTTGATATCACCTGTTTCTTCTGTTAAATCTTGATCGCTTTGTTCTTTTACAATGGCATCTTCCTGAACTTTATCTCCTGATTTTGTGGCCTCTTTTTTCTTGTGCATTGTATATTTATTCTTGCAAATCTCAGGAGCCGATACTGTCTTTGATTTTCTGCAGACATTTTCTTATCTATTTTATCTCGTCTGTTCACACAACTTCAGTTGGTCCTTTGTGCCAATGTGCCTTGCAAAAGTCCACTTTTTTACCTTATTTTCCATTACCCAGCCCAAATGTCAGATGTCGTCTGTGACCTTTTCTTTTGTATGTGTCATTCTAAATAGAAATTTAACAGGGGTTTTTTTTCTGATTTTCTTCTGTATAAAAGTTTCCAGTGAAAAGAGTCCTGTTAACCAATGGGAGAAGCAGACTTTGTGCTAAGACTTTCATGTAAGAAAATGGGAAAAACTCATGCCTGAAAAGTTTGGCAGTCTTTAAGAAGTGCTATGACAGTCAACAATTTTCACACTTCTTTGGCTGGGTTGAGTTGGGTTTTTAAGTCAATTTGCCAATATTCCTAAAGGCTTCAATTTTTCGGTATCGGGAATTTGCTTTCAACAATACATGCTTGCCCTCCCTGTAAGTTTACTGTAGAAATACATTCTGCTTTCCATCTGCTTAATTATATCTGCAATCATTTTCTGTTGTGAAAAGCAACTCACCACCTTTTCTTCCTAAAACTGTGCTCTTTAAGCAAATTGATGGTCTTTTCAATATACAGGAAAAGGTTTGTTTGGTTGGGGTTTTTTTTAATAAACTGTTTCTTAAGTAGTTTTATGGGAGTTTTATTTTAGCATCCTAACTTACAGTGAGCTACTTTTTGGTAAACTAGTTAAAAGTTCCATTGTCCTTTTGGAGGGAAAGTGATTAAACCGAAAATTCCGTTCTTCAAATCTGCACTCCAGTGTGGTGTGGCTGGGTCAGTACTTTGTCTTTTCTGTATATGAACTTTCTATAAGGCACTAGAACAGATGCTGGAATTTAGTGGGAATACAGGAATCTAGGTAGGAAAATAAGAAATTGAATTTTTCTGTGACCTTTTAGATCTCTAATCTGTATGCTAATGTATAATAGGTTACATAGATGTAGCATTCTACTGCTCTAGTCACTGCTAAAATTCCCTTGCTTCATTTGACTCATTCCACAAAACTTTCTTTAGTCTTTATTGGTAATCTAGTTGCTTTTTGGTTTTTTTTATTGTGAAAATTTTGAACTCTTTGTTTGCAAACAATTATTATAGGATAGATTTTCTCAACTTTATTCCAGAATTATTATAAAAATGTGTGCAATATGTAGTAACCCCAGAATCACATGATAGCTGACGTGAGAAGGCATCTCTGCAGATTATCTGGTCCAATGTCCCCTTCTCTAAGCAGGGTCAGGTTGAATGCATTGCCCAGGAACATGTGCAGATGTGTGCCAAATAACATGAAGGATGGAGACTCCACAACTTATCTGGGCAGTCTGTTCCAGTGTTTGACTCCTTATAAAGCAAAACATAGCTTTTTCTTAAAGAGAATTTCATGTTTCAGGTTGATCTGCCTGTTGGCAAAGATGCCTTCACCCTCGAAATAATGTGAATTAAAAGTTGTACTACACCTTTTGCCCCTACAGATTAAACTAAGATGCATGTTATGGTTCAGCTGGCTGGCTTTTTCTGTCTTCTTAGTAATCCTTAGGTCCATATGAATTTCTAAGAAGACAGATTTATTTTGATTGTGCATCATTTGTTGGAGGGAGGAGTTGTTCTTTTCAGTGTGCCAGAAGTGAAATACCATGTGCCAAACATTTTACATTTCAGATTTTTTATGTTGAAAATGTCTATTTGGAGCAGCAATGGTCTCTTGTAAAAAATTCTGCAATGTGCACTTAGATTTATTCTGCTTAATTACTGTCTCAGCTACTTCATGATTGCTCAAGCTACTGCAGTGAATATTCAGGAGACAATTTTTCATTTTCAAGCTTCTGATACCTGTCAGAAGGCAGAATGTTGAGATGGGGAACATAACTGTACGGTCACCTAGATTTACAATAGCCAAAGTAGATAAAATTATTTCAGGATGCATGGGCACCATGCAGTTCTGTCAATGGAGGAGGTGGGATAGAAGCAGAGTTTTACCCCAGTATTCTCACTGCCCAAAGGAAGAACAAATTGAGGAAGTCTTTATTCTGCAAGGACTCAGTTACATCTTCCCTAGGATGACTTTGCTTATGGCTCACAATCAAAGTAAGAAGGGTAAGTCAGACTCTTCTGCCATCAGTAAAGAGAAACTCCTTTCCTCCTGGTCTGTGCATGATAGTTTAAACACTTAGGGGACAAAAATACAGCTGCCTTCCTCTCCCTGTTACTTTTTGCATTTGTGAGCATGTAGATGCTCTCCCTCTCACCTTTTCACCTTCTTATCCAAGCAAATAAGTTGTATTTGAGCCTTGACTCTTTAGAGACATATCAATCTTTGTAGCTCTTGCTTTAGCTTTGCACTGAGGGTTACATGCATGTGGCAGTTCCATTCCAGCAGCTCTCAGAGAGGCACAGGGCATGTTCTGGAGCTGAGGAGAAAGTGTCCTTTGTGATATATGTGGAACGAAAATGAGAAAAAGAAAAGTAAAGTCTGATTCTTGAGCAAATGCAGAGCAGCAGACCATATTCCGGGATATCCTGGAAGGTTGAGAGAATACATACGTTACCAACCAAAACTTTCATACTCACCATTCCTAGATAAATTTATGCCATTGCTTCCAGAATTCCCTTAGAAAACAAAATTATCAAGGTACGGGGAGGAAGGAGAAGTTGTTTGTTTGGGTTTTTGTTTTGTTTTGTTTTTCATTTTGTTGGCAGATTATTGAAAAATATTTTCAGACATTCCTTTTAGAGTTTGAAAACTCAGCCATGTGAGACAGACAAGAGCAAGCATGGAAGAAACAGGGAATATGTTCAGTACATATGTTGCTGATTAGAAGAGTTCTTCAGCGTTGTGTGTGTGTGGTAGGTGACTTTTTAATGAGGCAGACTGTTAACAACTTTCCTATGTAATTTACAACATTTCTTATTTCTATGGGAAAAAAATCTGAAAAGGGAGAAATATCTTTAAAGACTTTAATTGGCCTAGACACAGTCTGGATTCTTACATTTTATTAAGAGACCATGAGGACTAGAATGCATATTTCATGTGTACTTTGTGTTCGGAAACAAATCTAGGAGGCCTTGGGCCATTTGCAGAATTTAACTGTGATTGCAGTTATAGGGCATGTAGTTCATGCTGTAGCTCCTCAGAGCAATTCTGAGGTCCTATAAAGACACAGCAAGTAAGACCTATTACAAGTGAGTTTTGCATAGCCATAGAAAAGATGGGTTTACAACTCTCTGTCCTAAATTGTATACTTAAGGTTGTAAAACAGGTTGAGTTTATGACCAGTGACTTTCATAGTCTGAAAATCTCATTCCATGAAAGATAATCAGAGATACTTTCTGAGTCTTGCAATAACCACATGAAGCATATACACAAACATCAGAGGGCTTTGAACTCATATATGTCTTAACTTTCAAAACTGCTTTTTAAAAATGTATTCCTCCTCCCCTTGCTATTTTAACTCAGGACAAGTTGCAATGAACACAAAACTTCTTTGTATGTAACTTATCTGATTCTGTATTGTATATAAATCTATTAAGAAAACAAGTCTTCATTCTCAAAAGACTTGCTTTCAGTACAAGACAGCAATTATTCAGGTACATATATTACTATTTTTACTTACGTGAACAAGGTGTACTTTAACATCAATTTCTGTGCAATTTTTTTTTTTAATTTTTTAATATTATTTTTGCAAAGATTAATGACTTTGAAATTATGATCATCATCTTTTGAATATTCAAAAGGAAGAAAAAAATCAGTAAATAAAATTTTTGATTAAATTATTAAGTTCATGGAATTAAAGGAAAAAAGAAAACCCTCAGGTTCGGTGATATTATGTTCTTAAATACTACACACTTGCAGAGGAAGAGATATTAACACTTGTGGAAGAGAACGAAAAGTTTCTTGGTGACTTAAATAGTTACCATTATATAAGTTCTAGGGGTTCTTGAAAAATATTTCAAATATTCTCTTTATTATTACAGCTGTGTTTTTGTTCATAATGATAGATGAGCATATCACTGTCTCATGGGCCTTGTGGGAATTTGCTGTGGGAA
Source organism: Orthonyx spaldingii (assembly GCA_013397795.1). Classification (NCBI taxonomy): domain Eukaryota; kingdom Metazoa; phylum Chordata; class Aves; order Passeriformes; family Orthonychidae; genus Orthonyx; species Orthonyx spaldingii. The sequence continues at coordinate 178,632 of VZTJ01001082.1, read as the reverse complement.
ATACAAATTATTCCAGGAAAAAACAGTCACATCAAAAACAGCTGCGAGTGATGACCCAGCTGTAAATTCAACACTACCTTTAGTTCTGCAAGAACTACACATGACCACTCACTTCAGTTGAATCAATAAACATGTTTCAAATTTGATGACATAGTAAAAATGTCAATTTTCCTATTTGTGAGATAGCTCTAGAGTAGTAGCAGTAGAAAGCTGGCAAATAAACTATTTTTACACAGTTATGAAATAGCTATTTTTGAGTTGGAATATTTTACTTCATTATAACAGTTCTGTAACTTTTTGGCAGTAGTATTAATAAATGAGAAAATACTTTAAAATAATTCACTTTCAGAGTTCTGCTGAAACTCAGTCTATTGGAAGCAGTTGAAAAAATGATTTTTTTTTCCCAATTCTGAATTTTATTATATAGACCCAAATACAGATATCTAAAAACAAACATTTATTTATTTATTTATTTATTTATTTATTTATTTATTTATTTAGTGATGTACTCCCTTCAACCACCAAAATGAAAGAGGAGAAAGAACCCTTCTTTTGGCTTTGTGTGTCTGTTTCCTCACATCTTTTTTTTTCCTTCATAGTGGAAGAATCAGCAGACCAAAATGTGGTTAAGGATTTTTATCTCATAAGCATACCACTGTTTAAAGGTCTTTCTAATTCATAAAAACATTAATACTAGTGTATAATATTGCTTCTTTTCTCTTTCTGTTCAAAGCTGAATTTTCTCTGAAGGCATAATACGGAAAATATGATAATCATACCATTGATTCTGTGTAAAATTGGCCCCTTTAAAAAATGTTCTGTAATAATGTTTACAGTGTATAGCTGGTATGTGTGTTAAGTACATCTTCTTATTGAATCAGTTAATCACTTAACAGAATTTAAAAAGCAGCTAGAGGCTAGCCTGGATCCACCATGCAGCTAACAGTTATGTGAATTGTTGGTTGTTGTTGTTGACAGAAAGAATGTGTCATACAACCAACATAACTCCTGCAGCCTCTTGCCCACGGGGGTGCTTTTATTCTGTCATTAATACCAAAGAAGACTTTTATCAGTTTTCTCTTTATTGGCAGCTGCTGGTGTGCTGTCCCCTGAAAAATAACTGAAAATTTGCTAAAGATTTTTAAAAGCCTAGAAAAAAATCATACCAACTTTCCATATAATCTGGTTTTAGAGGGGTTTTCTGTGTTCATTCAGAGTTGCTTTACCCCAATTGTCTCCTTCAGAACATCTTTGGTGGTTTGATTTTTTTGAGGACTGCCAATGAAATGTGTTTTGTGTCAATTATACTGGATATGATTTAGTACCATTGAGTTTCTTGTAGACATCAAGGTATTTATTTTATTGCATATGGGTTATTCGTGGGGGCCTATGCAAAGGTCATACTTTCTGTTGTTTCTTTACCTTATAATACAAGTGATGAGGGTTTCTCAAGACATGAATTAAAATAACAAAAAAAACCTTGATTGCACTTCTTACAGGCAGCCTTTTATAGAAAGAGTTGTAAGATGAATAAATGGAGAAATTCTTGCATACATCATTCTCTGAACTCAGGTTCAATAAGGAACAGTTCACTTTTAAGATATTCTGGGTGAAAACGTCTCTCTGTGTGATTGGGCTGAGTGGTTATGACAGCCTAAAAATATACAGGAAAGTTAATGGGGGAGGTTTACTTCCCTGCCTGATTTCAGAATAGAGCAGCAGGAGAGATCACACAGGCACAACAATATACCACTCTGTGCTTTGAGCAGGGAAGGGTCCAACCAGCACTAAAAATCACAGCATTAACATGGTTACTATGCATTTTCAAACTGTTCCTTCCACAGTGTGCATGAAGCAGCATCATGGATTTCTCCAAGTCTGTCCCTATCTGGATACCTTTTAACAGTGAAGTCCATCTGTTCTGTTCTGCTTTGCTGTTGGTGTTGTTTGAAAGGAAATCTGATTCACACATTCAAAATGATGGTATTTCTAAGACAAATTTTCTTAGGTGAGGGCTGGCATTACTTGCTGTTTCGTCTCGTGATTGACTTTAACTTGGTAAACAATGAAATAAATGAAAAAATTCTATCTCCTCTGACAATTTACCTAGTCCTTTGAGTAAAATGCTAGTAGAATAAAAATTTTGTCTTTTTATTCCTCATATTTGCTCCTGGCTTAGCTCTCAAAATAGCTCAGTCATCTCATTATTTTATGGAATCTATTTATAAAAGTGTACACCATACTGTTAAATTAACCTAAAATTTAGAATTTTCAGAGAGAACACCTACTACAGGGTCCATGTAAATCTGGAACTCACAGTTTTTCTTCAGGACTCTTCCTGGCAAAGTGTTTAAAGATATCTGTATCTATACTACCTTTCCTGCTTTTGCCCAGTCAGGGTTATTGCACATCATGACTTGAGCTGGTCATATTTACATTCTTTGAAGAGGATAGTCAATGTGCCTGAATCTATCTTACCCTAGGCCTAACAGCCCCACCAAGCAAACAGGGCAGCAGTTGGGGCTGGAATACATCTTTGAGCATGTAACTAACATGCTTGTGAAAAGGTAAAGAAGCAGTGAAGTGCACCACCATTCCTAGGGGTGAATCCATCTTTCCATGGCTACTGTACTGCAGAAATACTGTTGAGACCCAGTCTGCAGCCTCTAGGACAGTCTTTAGGATAACTCTGTCACATTGGTTGTTGGTAGAACTACCTTCTCTGAACAAGGTTACTCGGGTGTGCACGTGTTTCCATAGCTAAACTCCCAGGTTACTTTATATCATCCCTCTCCATTTCATTCACATGCTGCCAGTATATTGTCTGCCGGGTTAAATTTGAGAGGTGCAGGTTGCCTTTATTCATTCTCTGTGTTTTAGGTAAACGCAAGCAAATCTCTGGCGTTTTCCTATGTAATAAGAATGAAATGCTAGATCATAATTTTGTGTTTTGTTTTCATGCACACTTGTATTGACAACTTTGAGTGGTAATGACCCATGATCAGACTGGGAGATATTTCCATACAAGACCATGTTGGGGATGTATCACACCGGAGGGGACTGTAGGTAGTGGTTATAATTAATACATATGCTATTACTACATGAATGAGAAAAGTGAAACAGAGAAAGAGAAATGAGAACAGTTCTTTCGAAGTGATACAAATTAATACTATGAAAAATGAGGAAAAACTACTGAGGCTGAGACTTTTTTAGCAAATCAAGTGTAAACATTCTGACCAGAGCAGGTTAATTTATTTTGGTATTTGGAAAAAAATGCATTTCATGGTCTCACTCATGCCATAGATTGTCTGCTATGGAGTGAGCATAGTACTTCTGGGTCACATCAGGGTTACTCAGTCTTCACTATGAGAGTGGGGAGGCACTGGAACAGCTGAGAACTGGAGCAGAGCAGTGGTGGATGTTCCATGCCTGGAAGTGTCTAAGACCAGGTTTGATGGGGCTTTGAGCAACCAGATCTAGTAGAAGGTGTCCCTGTCCATGGCAGGAACTTTGGAACTAGATGATCTTTAAGGGCTCTTCCAACCCAGACCATTCCATCATTCTATGATTCTATAAATATATCAGACTTTACCTGGGAAATGAGATCATTATAAACCATAAAGTATTCTGGACTCTATCTAATGCTATGCTCAGACTATTCTGATTTTAGGAAATAATTGTTCATCAAAAATGTTATCAAGCTTGCAACAGGCTGCTGAGGGAAGTGGTTGAGTCATCACCTCTGAAAGTATTTGAAAGACACATAAATGTGGCACTTAAGGACATGGTTTAGTGGTGGAATTAACAATTAGTGATTGGACTTGATGTTCTTAAGGGTCTTTCCCAACCTAAATTATTCTAGGATTTGATGAAATGCTTTGACAGAGAGCAGACATACATGTGGTGTCAATTTAGTCAGTAAAGCTGACTTTCCAGTTCTTCTGCATTCCTAGGGCAGCATATATCTAGGGAAGTTTGTCAGAAGTTATCAGGGTTTATATTTCTAATTTATACCTAGGAAGTAGATCTTTTATTTTCCAAAGGGACAAGAAAAGTGTTCTGCCTCCACTTTCTATTAACTGTAAGTGGATGATTGAAGCCTCATGTTCTTATAAAAACACAACTGAAAAGACAAAAGTTAGACATTTGTGTCTGACTCTGCTTTCTTTACTGAAACCTCTTACAAGACTGTAAGAAGTCTTAAACTGTTAGGAGACTAATGTTAAGCTTAACAAAGAGGTGTTGTGTTAGTTTATTTTCTTAGAAAATCTTCTGTAATTGTCATGTCTGATGGTTGTGGTAATATACCTGTTCTCATTTGAAAGAAAAACAACCAGAAGGACAGCAATAAGAGTTAAAAAATGTATTACCACTTTTCTGATAAAGGGGAGATAAGACTAAATTGCAAGCACACTTGTTAGGAACTATCTTGGAGAGGGGATTACCATCACACAGGAAGGGGTGTGTAGAAGAAATAGAAATAGAGCCCAAAATCTGAGATTGTTCTAGAACAAGGCTTCTCACTGTATTTGGGGAGATTAAAAATTCTTTTGATTTTAAGCACAAGGCAAAAATAAGCCAGTTGTATTAAAGTGGCTTTCTGCTTATGGTTGATTTTATTCTTGGAACTTTTTTTTTTCCTAAGATCAGCCATAAAAAAAAAAAAAAAATCACGTCTGGCCAGTACCTAAATTTCTGAAGAACTAGAGAGAAACAGATGGGTGTTTATAAAAAATGAACTGTCTTTTCCAGAATAGTGAACTGTAAACTGAGTATGACAAGAAAAGAAGGAAGGTTACAGAAAATAATCGCACACATGTACAGGCCCACCTGGTGAACAATGTAGTTTGGTAAGGCTTGGGACTGCTGTTCCTGGAGGCACTGGGAGACCAGAAAGCAGGAGAATTCACAAATGTCATTCATTTATTTATATTATAAGCTACTGACATGTGCTCTGACGGCATCTTATCTTCACAAGAAACTCTCTTTTTTTCATTGTTAATAACAACCATAAAAACATTTTTGCCACTTCTGTTTAGAAAGAAAATTTTTGCTTCATAATGAATGTAATGCATTCCCTATTGATGCATGCTTTTCTGTCTCTATGAGTTGAGTGACTCCCAATATTAATATAGAGGTAGCGTTAATCCTTTGCAAATAGTGGAATCAGCATGTGATGGGAGTTACTTGCTGTGAAAATATGCAATTGGTATGATTCTAAGGGCCATATCAAGTCCCGCAGCCTAAACAGGTTAATGAGTACAACACTGTTAGTGACCTAAATACTGAGCTAGGTAGGAGAGATAGAATCTGTGTAAAGCCAAAAATTATCAGGCTGCTGGCACAGAAATTTTTTAAGAACCTGTCTGCATTTAAAGAGTGGATAGAAAATGAAAACTCTGTGTCAGTAAATATATAGGGAAAAAAGAAATAACTGAATATGTGTACATGGACTGTTTTCATAGTCTCACGGCATGGACTGTCTCCATTGCCATTCTGGAAAGAGATGGAATTATGGACAGCTTTCAGCTCAGTGCTCAGCATGTGAGAAAAAGAACAGATCTGAGGTTAAGAGTTATTAAGAAAAAGCCTGAAGGCATTATTATACTATTGTATCAGGGAATCATGTATCCATAGCTTGAAATTTGCATATTATTCTGCAAAAAGCCGCTACTGAAAGGATACATTTAAAGAATATATTTAAAATGGCACAGGAGATCTAGCAGGGGTAAAGAGAAGATTTCCAAGGTTGACCAGAGGTAGAGAGCTCCACTTCCTCACAGGAAGGGCCTTTTATTGCTAGGATTGCTGAAAACACTCCAAGCAACTCCACCTGCAGGCACCATGCCTGCCTGCTGAATGCAGTTCAGTGTGTGTCTCAGCACATATCCCATCATCAAGGCTGTTTTATCTGCCATCTGCCAGGATGGACTGCCTGGGGCTCTGTAGGCTAAGGACAAGGACAGGTGTTAGATATGATACAGCCTGAGGATGAAGCCTTTAGCTAAAACATCTCAAAAGCATTGCTGGCCAGAAACTCAAGAAAAGTGTTTTCCTGGCTTGCTTCATGGCAGATCTGAAGTCTATTTTATTGACTAATTTTGGATGCAGTAGAGTAAATTGAGTGACTTCATACAACACAGCAGTTTGAGTTGAGAAAGGGAAAAAAGAGAGGCCTGTAAAGAATTTTAAAGAGAATTTCAAAGTCATATGACAAAACCAGGCTACTACAGCTAAACAATACTACAATAGAGACCCAATTCAATAGACTTAAATTCATTTTTCCTCAGAGAAAGAGATAAGCACTTTGTTTTTACACAGAATTTAAGAACACTTAAAATTAATTTGAGTTTTAAATGGTTTGATTATAGAGAGATTATCTTTTAAAAAACCAACATTAATTTAGTTGGGTCTATTCTGAAATAATGCTTTTTGCTCTTTCTTCATTGTAGCTGACACCAATATGTGTTGGAGATGGGAAAGCTTCTCCATCTGCCTCCTTCAACTTGAGTAGCTATCTGGCTTTGCAGTACAAAGGTTTTCCCTTCTTTTTTTACCTTTTTTCCCCCCTTCTCCTTACTGACAAGTGAAAAAGAATTCTCAACTAGAGAGTGCTTTTGCATTACTTACACGAAAACTTCTTTAGTGAGAAGTTTGGAAAGTTTATCTTCCTACACATTTTGTTATGCATGGTTTCGTGCTGTTAAGCCAAAAATATATCAGTCTTCTATAATACAAATCTTTCTTGCTTTTCTAGGCAGGTTTCAAGATGTAGCTATTTTGCTTGCTGCTGAATTCTGGCTCTGTTAATTAGTTTTGTGTTTTGGTTTTTTTTTCCCCCCATAATTTGTATGCATTGAATTGACTTTAATTAAACCTCCTTGACAGATGGCTTCTTCCTTTATTCCCATAACTTCTTTTTTCTTAATCCTGACACATCACAAAAAGTCTGCTTTCATTTGCTCTGGCATCAATTCACTGTAATTCCATCAGAGTGACTGGAATTACTTTGAATTTACTGCTTTATAAGCAAGAATAAAATTTGTTCCCATGATTGACAATTACAGACATCTGAATGGAGGTAAAAACCACAAATCTTTCCAAAATAATGTTCAGTCTTTGCTCTTAATGGGTTTCATGTCACCAAGGAATATGTCAAGCAATTTTGCCAGTGGCCATGTGGTGGGAAAAGAAATCTAAACGCATGAATGTGAGAATTGGTTATTACTAATGAGCAACCTTACAAATTAGCATATTCTGACATAATGGAAGCCTAGTACAAGTCAGACTCTTTGTTTCTCAAAAGTACATTGCAAGAAATTTTTTTTTTCTTTCTGACAAATGAGAGAGAGAATAGGATCACCTCAAGGATATTTTCAGTGGTTACTTCTAGCCATCCTTCCCTTTGGTCAGTAATCTCTACTTTCTGAAAAGTAGAGGGTGCATTTCTCTTATCTATGAAATCATATGTTGCAATTAATTGCTTCTGAGTTGTGTGAAGGCATTTGACAATTAAAACTTTACAGTGGTTTTTATTTGCCCTTCATTAGAGGGGGCTTTTGTTTCTTTACTGAAAAAGATTAAGGAAAAGTTGTGCATAATATTTACATTTCTACCAATGTCTGAAATGTCAGTGGTTCAAGTCCCAAAGGTTAAAGTGTTATTTCGTGATCTTTAATGGACTCTCACTTCTGTTCTGCAGAAAAATGGAAAGGAAGAGGAAGAGCGGGATCGCATTTTGAGTCGGCACGCAGACGAAGCAGAGCTGTCCTTTATCATATCTCTGGACATCTACAGAGAAGAGAGAAGAACAAATTAAAAATTAATAATGTAGGTGATATTCTTCCCATCCCCCCCCCTTCCCCCCCCAAAAATGTATTCTTTGTACCAGCTTATAAAAAAAAAAGAAAAGAAAATGCTGTAAAAGGTCAGTGAGTACTTGAGAAATATCCTGGTCATAATTTTACAATAACAAGGATTAGAATGCTTCTCACTTAAGTGCAGTTCTGCCTAATGTGTTATTTGTTGCCATATAGCAAGATAGTGCATTTAATTGTACTGTAAACAAACATTTAATGCCATGAAAGCCACATTATAAAATTTCTCAAAACTTAGATTCCACAGGTTCTTGGAATTTTAGGTTCCAATTTACTTGTCATCGCAATTATTTTATTTCAATTATCACTATTTGCCAAAAAAAAAAAAAAAAAGAGAGATTCAAGGCGTTGCTCTCGCTGAAGCTCTTAATGCTGTTAATCTCCAAAAGGTCACACTTCATTTAGGCAAGTTTTCATGCGAATTTCTGCAACTTTGTGCTGTGATATTTATCTATTCATTTTCTAATTGAAGTAATAATGTTTCTCTTTTCATATTAATTCTGTGTTCCTCCAGTAACTATAACTAATGAGTAAGTTCACAAAGCATGCTGTGAATGCTGCTAACACAAACTATAGACAAACCAACAATATAACAACAGAACAACTTCTAAAGAAATGTTAATTAGAAAAAATAACTCTCCTGCTCTGTACAACTATGTTTCAGGGGAGAAGTTAAAGCAGAGGAAACATATGAAATCAGTGTGTTCATATAAAAATTTGCTAAAATAATATTTGAGAACCTGTTCCAACAGTGAAAACCTATAGTTATTGGAAGCAAGGGCAGCAAAAACAGTTTCTCATAACAGTATTAATTTCTTTTTTGCATATTATTAGTTTTAATAAGGTAAAATCCTTGACAAAGACACAAGAACAAAATGGTCTTGTTTTGGTTCTTGTTTGGTTTTTTTGTTTGTTTGTTTTTGTTTTGGGGTTTTTTTTTATGATTCAGAGAGGATGGAAGACAGACAATGGGAAAAGGATATAGAACACAAACATCCTGAAGAGATGATCTGCCACAGGGCATGTTCCTCTTATTGGTTGTCAAAATTAGGCACCAGTGCAGATGCATCCTCATAGATACTATTACATTAGAAACTAAAAGTAGAAAAAACTTAATCTAGATTAAGGATATGAAAATACACAACTGGTATACATCTCATAGGGCATGCAGTCACTTCCACTGAATTTAAATACTGGATGTTGAAAAAAGATTAAGTGTTGAAAAATTATTAAATGTTAAAATATTTACCAATATTTCAAGTTGAAAAAGCATAATAATAAAAAACCTGTGCAAAATATGATCAGGTCTTCCAGGAATATTTTCATTACATAGTAATATGATAATATTTTTTAAGAATGTGACTCTTAAATAGTTTTTGATGACTTACCTGTACTGTCACAATGCTAGTGCAGATGTTATTTTGCCATGTTAAAACATTTATTCTGAGACTAATTTACAACCTTTAGTACATGGATTTTTGGAGCTATGGATTGGAAATAAAATGAGGAATGCTTTCTCTTCTATCATTAATAAATAGGCTGACACTAAGAACAGTGAGAATTCAGCTGCTTAGGTTCATGAATAAGAACCAAGAGTAGAGAAGGCAATGACATCAGTATTTCAAAGGAAACACAAAGGGAAAGGCTGTGACAGACAAGGCAAATGTAGTTAAGTCTGTGGTTGTGCAGGTTTTTTCTTTTTAATTTCATAGTGAATAACTTCAAGATCGGAAGTAAGCTTGCTGAATGCACAATATTGTTTTGGGAGGCTCTTTGTTAGTGGAACAGCATTAACCAGGAGCACAGTAACAGTGAGCAAGAATTTTGTTTGTAAATAATGCAAGACAGTTCACGTCCCACATGCTGCTTTTTGGGAGGTTAGGTGTTTTTTGTTAAAGCTATGAAAGGTGAAAGCTAAGAATTTCTAAAGCTTAACACTGAAATCTTGGTTACAGAAAACATTGGTAAAACAAAGACTCAAGGCAAAGCTCAGTCTAATGACAAAGGTACTCCGTTCTGAAGCCATATTACGGTGGATTAATATTTTGATTTAGATCAGGAGTGCAATTTTAAAGAAAATCAAAAAATTATTCCTACTAATTGTGCTTTCATTCACATGAACTGGATTCCTGCAGATGAAACTAAAGCAGGAGAGGTGCTCCAAGTACTGGAGCTGTTCAGTCCATAGGAGCAGTCTAGAGCTAGTCTGAAAGAACCTGCTCACAGCTCTTATGTTTGTCTTCAATACCATTTATTGCTTTCTATATGTTCCTATTTACAGCACTATGTCTTTGTGTAAATGAAGTTCCAGCCTCTCTGTCAAGTAGAATAACATTGCTCTGCAGTGAGAATTAATTCAACAGAGGAAAAAATAGTTTGCCAGATTCAGTCCCCTCCTCACTCCATTTAACCTGTAACTTATTAGTCTTCTTCCTGGCTCAGCATTCACAAAAGTTATTCCATGAACAGAATGATCTGTGTAAATAACTGTGAGGACAAAAAAGATTAGAAAAGTAGCATTAGTTCTTGCCTGCATATGAGTATGTCATATGTTATTATGCTTTTTTTAAAAAAACCCACCAATCGCTTAAGGGCTGCGTTGGAAGAAATGCTTCTATGTAATCAAATTATTGTTTTGTCTCACTTCATATTTTTCTCTCTTTTTCAGAACGTTTTTGTAGATAAACCAGCATTTCCGGAATACAAAGTTTCAGATGCAAAAAAATCCAAATTCATATTGTTGCATTTTAGCACTTTTAAAGCTGGCTGGGACTGGCTTATTTTACTGGCAACGTTTTATGTTGCTGTGACTGTACCTTACAATGTTTCCTTTATTGGCCATGATGAGCTGTCTACAACTCGAAGCACAACTGTCAGTGACATTGCAGTGGAAATTCTCTTTATCATCGGTAAGATATGTTTGGGGGTTATTTGGGATCTCTTTTCTGACATTTAAGATTTTAACAGAACGTATAATATTACAGAAAAGGAAATAATCATCCCTCTCATGATTTTAAAGAAAATCAATTTTAGCTGTATGGCTTGATATTTTCTCTGAACTTTAAATCACCTTTTTTTTATTTTAAATTGATTTGGGTAGTTCTGTTGTTACTTACTCTAAAAGGACTTTTGTTCTCAAGGAAGATTGAAACCTATTGTTTCTCCCTGTGGATGCCTAAAACCTTCCCCGTATAGGGATGTGCCATGGAATTGCTACAGTTTTGTTCACAATCCATCGAGTTATTTTTTTATTTCACAAACACTTAGAAGAGCCATGGATCATGAGCTGAATAGATTTTTTAAAAAATTGATGTAAGATTAAAACTCATACTGCAATAATGCACATGTACAATATCAATATGCTATATTGACAACTGGGGTAGACATTGAGAGGTTGGAGTTTGTCATCTGATCCATTCTCTAAAATTTTTATTTCCATGATCCATTTAATTCTTATATCTTTTAAGAATCAAAAAGAAGACAAGGTCATATCTAATAATGGCTTTGTAGCAAAGAAATTTCTTTTTTTTTGTTGTTGTGTCTTTTTTTCAATTTATTTCTGAATATTGAAAAGAATCCCTGCCTAGAATCAAAGAGATTCTTCCCTAAGATTTTGCTGTTCTAATACCACTTAGTGCTGTCACACTGACAAACTATAGCTCAGATCTGTTAATATTATTCGTGTGGAGCAACTATTATTTTTAAGAAATAAGCCAAGTTGAGTATGTCTTTCTTGACTATGAAAACGGTTTGGATGGGTTCTGAGAGAGAAAGAAAATGGAAAAAAAAGAATAAAATAATTTTCTTTTACACTTTAATCTTTTCTATTTTTTAGTGAAAAAATATAGCTTAGCTCAAACATTAAAAGCAACATTACAATCTTCTCTAGGAGAATGAAAGGAAATTGAAACATCATAAGCAGTAAGAAATAACTTAGAAGATTTTCGTATAAAAATTTTGAAAAGTTTGTTCCATTTCTCTGTCAGCTCTATTGAAGACAGTAAGACTAGTAGGTGATGGAACAATCAGATGTTATGATGGATAAATATTTGTTTCCTCCTGTGGTCATTTTTTTGTCATTAGTTTAAGGTCTAGTTTTCTATTTTATGCTCACTGTTGGATCTTGGTGGGCCCTTTCATATTAATACAAACAATTCCCATTCAAAGATACTCAAGCACTGCAGTAAGAAACTTGCATTCTGCAAGGCAGGTCATCAAGTATCATCTTTTGTCTTGCATAGAAAGAGTGAGGTTATCACTCTAGTCAGTCATAAATTAATGTTACATTAAGAATACTAAAATAACCCTACTTGATGTACCTGGGTGACTTTATATAAAGAGTAGACTCAAGGTTACAATATTTTGATAATAGTGTAGGTAAGTGGCTTGTGTTATAAATGTGTTTATTTGAATATAAGCACAAGAGGGTCTAATCTGTATCTAACTGGTTTATGTGCTGTAGTATTCATTTGAAGCAAGACAGATGGTGGACTGTTCAGTGTTACTTTTCTGGTTACATATTTTGCTGGAAACATGGAGTCTTTATATCACTAAGTCAAAAGCAAAGGCATCTCTTTGATCAATAGAAAGTTGAGTAAGAAAAATAAAACAAAGCAGATTTTCTGTAAATTTTACTTCATATTTTTGAGTGAGATTTTTAGGTCTGTAGTCCAGGAAATCAAACTATGGCTGTAACTAAATGCATTCAAAGAAATGTGCATGAAGTACTAGAAGAGACGTTGCCTAATCATGTTACTGGTAACCACAAACATGGTACTGTAGAATACCAGTATTCCTCCCCCACAGTTTGAATAACGGCTCAATTTTTCCCAGGATCATTTTTTTCTAAAGTTATTATCTGATTTAAATCTGTGACTCTGAGGAAAGGTTTATGGAGTATTTTCAGGACATTCTCATACTGCATTTAAATCCCTGCAGTGAATTTAAAGAAAATAATGTGTTTATGATAATCTTTCCAGGGTCCCTTGTCTGTTAAAATGTTGAATTATTATGTCTCAGAACATGTATAACTATACTGAAAGTAGTAAGATTGACAGAATACTTACATTTAACCATAAGTTTCAGGGCATTTGTTGCACTGTGGCTCTGACAAGCGTGTCTTTGATGGATGATCTATGTGCTCTGAGAAAAGTCAATGAGAAATGTTGAAAAAAATTCTTCTAATGATGCCACTGCCTCAGAAAGCGGGGAGATCTGTCTGATACAGGGTCTTCAGCTCTATTACATCTCTGTAGTGACGGAGTGAGGTATCACAAAAGTAGTCACAGATTGGAGAAATAGAGTCTATTTACTTTGATTTTATCCAGACTTCTGAGAACATGGAGTAATATTCCTTTTATGATCATAGTTTGCACAAACAATTATGCAGCCAAAAATTGTCGCTACATTAAGAATACTAAATCAAATAATGTTACTTGATATACCTGGGTGATTTTATAAAAAGAGTAGACTTGAGGTCTACTTGAAAGGTCTATGTTTTTAGCTGTGTTATCCAAGACTGACTATATTCTTGGGCATATGGTGTGACTCTTGGGGATGGTTCTGTGGACAGCCAGGAATTGGACTTGATGATCCTTGTGGGTTCCTTCCAACTCAGCTTAATCTGTGATTCTGTGGTGTGTGTCAACCTATGCTTAACCATGATAAAAACACATATAGAAGTGTTCTTGGGGTGCTTACAAGTGCAAGTAAGAGTATTGATATGCATTAATTTTTTTATGAGAAAAGCATGTAGTTAGAAGTTTAACTGCTTTAGCCTTTAAAGTTCTTTAAAATACAGAAGATAAACAATAGCAACAGCACATTTTGTGGCATGTTCAGGGAAGAGGATGAAGGGAGAATCTAATTAGGGCTTCTCATATGAAACGAAATTTTTTGCTTGATGTTCCCTGTGATAACTTGTGTGATGTCATGTTTGAGTGTATTTTCATGTCTGTTTCCCTTTGTTATGTGTGCAAACCTTCTCTAACATCCCCCAGTAAATAAATCTTTTGCTTCCTCTAACCAAAGACAGACTAGAACTAGTTTAGTTTTAGAACTTTTGTCTTATGCATTCAAAAAATCATAAAGAGGTGCAGAGAAAAACTTTTTAACATTAATATATTTAAACAAACTCATTAAAAATATCCTAAGAAGTATTTCATCTGGGGAGGAATATTACCTGCTTTATTGCACTATTTACTTCAAAGTTTATGTCTCTGTAAGTGCATAGATAGTAGCTGGGTCCTTCATTTCTGTATAGGTATGTCTGGGAGCCTGAATATCAGTACTTCTAAGAAGCATAATGGCTCTTGGTTACTTTTCAATAATATTTTTCAAGTTTTCTCTCTTCTGGATGAAAAAAGGCAGGAGAATCTCTCACTAAGCTCATTCAATTTAATTAGTAATAACCTTCCAATTGCATAACTTTTATTCTTCCATAACTATCCAGTGTAGTGTTTCTATTTCTGCAACAGTTTCATTCCAGTTTTCAGATATTGTCTTTCTTTATTTGTTTTGCTTTTTTAAAATTTTATTGAATATCTTGATTGAAGAAAGCACCAAAAAATCTGAAAAATTATCAATACTTTATTATTTATACACAGGACTATTTGAATAGGAAGTCTTCAACAGGAGTTGAGATCAGTGCAATGGTTCAGTGAAATTATGCATAGGCTTTCCAGGTAATGGTAATGCATTATTTGCTGAATAAAATCAAAAGCGTCTGAGTCTTTTGTATCTAAGGTGGCCATGAACAACTATACAGAGAAGAGCTCAGTTTTCTATTTGTGGATCGTCCAGTTTTTAGTGGAAGACAAACACTGGATACTAATTACAGCTATAAATTGTACTTTTTATAAACAGACTGGAAAGCTATTTAAAGTGATTTCCTGGAGTATACTACTTTGCCATCTGTGGGGAAAAAATACATCCTCATGCCTTCCTCCACTCTCCACACACATGCTCTCATCTGAGGACTTGATCTATGGCTTCCACTTTCAAGAGAGAAAATTGATCATGATTTACACTAAGATTTCCTCTCATTGTATGCATATTTCTCTCTCTCTCATTAAATATTATTTAACAAAGTGTTTTATAAGCAATTTCTGTTTTTTAAAGCAGCACGTTTAAAAGCTCTAAATCTCTGATTTGTGTGGCACGATGCTAGATTAAGGGGATTTGTGGGGCCATTAGTATCTATCACAAATGTAAATGACTCAAAATCTTTCAAAAACTGTTTTAAATCATATGAAGTCCTTGAGTCTCAGATGTTTAATATGTAGGGATTTAAAAATATGGTATAAACCTTGTAGAAATTCATATCATCATTCATGACTTACACAGTCATTCAAGTATATATATTACTGTACTGAAAATAATATATGTTGAATGAAATTTGTTGGAATAAGATGAGAAAGTATTAAATGCTATAAATTTTATTAGATTGCTTTAAAGTGGAAGGTTTGTTTTCTGTTCCTTTCATGTTCTTTTTCATTATTGTAATGATCATCATTTCCTATCTTTGCAAGTGCTAAAAACATCATTTAAAATAATTTCTGTGTCTGGGGAACCTCACATCTAAGAAAATTTGTGCATCTTGAAAGGAAATGACGGTATTTTGAATCACATTTTTGAAAGCTTGCTTTCAGGCTGTAATATTCTAAAATTCAGGAAAACACCAATGGAGTGGTTTGAAATTATCTCTGGGAATTTATTTCTAAGGAACAAATGGTCTCATCTGTGAATGCATATGAACAAAACATGTAAACAGAGTGACATTGTTGATACACCTAGTACTTGAGAGAAAAGGTCATAATAAAATGTTCATGGTCTATGGATTGCCTACTAATGTGAAAAAACAGTGCAAAATATTTATGCTGAAAGGCAGTAATGAGTTTCCTAAAGGTTCTCCCTCAAAGGATCAAACTGAGGTGGGCAAGACCACTGTAATGTTAAACATCCTTCCAATAACCTTCCTTGCATACCTGGTAAGGAGAAGAGATCCTTGTCTGCACACAAGATGCTGTTTCCAAGCACAAAAACATCAACTTAGACAAAAAGGAGACAAGGATAAGCCACAAGAAGTGATTATTTAATGGAAATATTTCTCTTTCTTCAGGTAGATGCAGATAAGTGTTATGGTAATGGAGGCACCCTGAAAATTTTACTTGTATTGCCTCTACTAACTCCTCTTCATTACAACTACAATCAGACAAAAGTTGTATTTTACATTTAATATCCTATGATACAATGGTAATACAATGATGTGTTTTTCAACAAGATTCAAGTCTTTTAATTGACATCTTAGGTAATTTCCAAGGAAATTATTTGATGCTTAAGACTTCAGCACATTTTTTGTAAATTAGCATGTGGTCTTGTTTTCCTTTTTTCATATGATTTATGGCTATTTTCTATGTGAATTGCTGTCAAACTGCATGGGGTAAGTTCTGAGAAAAATATTTCAGGTTTTTCCTTGGAACTGGTCAAAAATTGGAGGTGTATGAAGCAGTTATGCTGCTGCCCACTGAATATTTTAATGATTTAATCTTTGCATTGTTTTCTGCAATGTTTGTGTGAAGTGAACTCTGTTCATGAAATACCCAACAACTATGTCTGCTTCACACAGGTTGAATTTGGTGAAAAGTTACATCATATGATTGATGTTTCTCCACTCTTTGGAATTGCTGCTTTCTGCCATATTTCTACAGGTTCTATTAAGAAAATTGCCCATGTAGAAACTTTCACAGTTCTGCAGTCACACAATACTTCTTTTCAAAGCAGAACTAACAGTTCATTTTTCAGAAATATTTCAAGTTCTTTGCTTTTCTTTCAAGACTCCAAAGTCTCTATCTTCCTTTGTAGAAAAGTCAATAAAATATGTTTTAGTTATTCAATATGTTCAGGGATTGAGTCTGCTTTCAAAAGATACAGCATAGTTTATAAGAAAGAAAGTCTTTCCATTTTAATATGTTGTTATAATGGTCATGATACATGATGCTTTTCTGGTGTATCAACTACTCTGGGACTGAAATTAACTAGTCGAATTTTAACACCCTCATAGTCAAAGAAAGCAACTAAAAAGGGTGAACCCCAAAGGCTAAAAATCAAAGAAGCAGGTAAAAGAAATACCTTCCCTGTCTTGACATTGGTGGTCATTCGTGTCTACAGCAGCCAAAGGTGTTTGATAGAACATATCATGTTAGTGCATTATCACTGACCATGCCGTTCTCCTGGAGGGAGTGACTTGTTATAAAAATACCCGTTCAAAAGGTGCCTTCAGATTGGTTTTTTTTAATATTTTAATGGATAATTTACCCAAGTAAAACAGTATTTCCAAGTGGATGTGACTTCAATATCACATTAATTTCCACTGTAAGAACAAATAATAAGGAAGAGAAAATCAGACTCTCAGTTACAGATGGATTTTGGGAGTCAGCGCGGTTGTGATCTGTCACACCCAAAAATAGATTTTCTTCCATGAAAATCACTGAAAATCTTGTTTATTTGACAAACTTGAATGAAGCAAGGCTGTAAACATACATCATAGCACTGCCTTAGGACAGGGACCGTGCCACTCCTCATGTACTGTGCAGTGATAAGCAACTTGGCATCAAATGGTAAATAAATGCTTCTCACTGGAGAAGTTTGACTGATAACACCACTCAGTGTATTCAATGGTGACTTTAACAGAAAAAAGCCTCTGAATTATAGTTACTCCATGCTAGCAGTAATTTCTTGTTCAGAAGTCCATCATGTTACATAATACCATGTGTATTGTGGTAAAGATTTTAAGAATTTGTAGCTTTTAACCATGTTCCTGTTGTTTGTCTGAATTCTAATCATCCAGTTAAAGACACAAGACTTCTAAAAAAGAGCTTCTTTCAATGGAGATGTAATGCGACTCTAAAATGTATTTTCCAGACTCTGTGACTGCCTACACAAACTAAATGGGATTGTTTGCACAGTATTCTAAAGTTCCAGTTACCAGGAGAAAATGATATTTGGGGTTGCACCCAAAGAAAAATAGGGGGGAGAGGTATACTTGAAAGCCATAATTTACCTTTTTAAACGTACAGGTGCTTAAGGGCTAATTCTAATCCTTTTCCGTAATTTTCTTTAATGATAATGGCCCTCAACGAGATTCCTTTTTTTGTTTGTTTAGGCAGCAGAAGAGAATAATTTTTTCTAATTAACGAAACACCATCCTGGTAGCACAATGATGGGTCTTGATATTCCATTTTTAGATATCAAGTCCATTAGGATCTAGACATCACATCTTGGGATACTTAATTTCTGAAAGTTCTAGCAGTATAATATTTGGTCCAGCTTCTACCTTCTCACTGTTATGTACATCAACACAATACCCTGAGACTTCAGTCATATGTAGTTTTGTATGACTTTTCACTTCACAAAGATTCTGACAAGAACTAGAAATTTTTACAATCTAGTTGAGTCTTAAATAGATGATGTTATATTTAACACATGTGTGTTAAATAAATTTTATTTGGCTAAAGCATGTTTATTGTATTTGTCCAAAGCATGTTTATTGTTCCAATAAACTGTATTTAGCTAAAGCATGTTTTCCTGAAGGACATCAGCTCTTCTTCAAAGACCTTAAGGAATCCACAATTTTATTTACCTATGGCTTGTGAATTACATATTATTTTGGAGGTGTTTTTCAGCAACCTGCAGAAGTGACATCTTGTTAAGTGTTTAGTTTTTAAAATGTTGCTACCTGCTGACTCTTAGTTTGGGCACACTGGATTGTAAGTTAACATCTGGTATGACACAACCTTGCTTTGCTGTTTCATTTAAAAATTAGATAAGAAGGTTGCATTGAAAACATCTGGATTTCCTACAAGATTATTATTAGCTTCTCTCATAATGGCATGACACTATTTACTACAAAGGAACTAAAATTTCATATTAGTGTTTCTTTCCTGAAACAGTAATTTTCCTTCATCCTGGCTACCAGTGATTTCTTTCTCAAACAGGTCTAGATTTTCATTTCAATTTTTCTATAGTTTATATCAGTTGTTACTTAATATCTGTTCATCATTTGATATAACTTTCTAAAAAAGAAGAAAAAAATCTGTTCCTTCAGCAGCTGCAATAGACTGCTATTAAGACCTTATTTTGATTATATTATTTATATAGTATATATTTTATTACATATTGCATATTTATTATATATAATACCTACAGTTTGGTTTATTAGTACTTAATCTCTGTTGTGTTTTTTTTCTTGTAAGCTTTATTTGATTTCATAATGGCTCAGGTTCTTACACAATGGTATAAGATGAGCATTACTTTCCTTTCCTATATAAACCCAAATCTATCTCCCTCACCTGATCACGTCAGCACCTGAAAGAAAATCATTAAGCTAATTGTGGTTATAGATGTCTGGAAGGAAGATGCTGAACTGAAAAATTGCACTTCCATTTGAATAAATTGTTCCTAGGCAATTTACTAGGAACATCTATGTTTATCTCAGCAGTCGAATAGAAAAATGAGAGTTTATATAGGGATAGATAAATTGTTCTTCAAACAGTATGGCACTAATATTTCCTGAAAACTTTCCTAAAAGCTCTCTGGCCAGATTCTAATATCATTATCCTTTTATCATTAAATAAAATTTGCTACAACAATCAGATAAATGAAAGAGCCTGGACTTTGGGGAAAGTATTACTAGCTAAAGACAACCAATGTAAAATCACATAAAGGAAAATGAAAAAAAATACAAGAAATTAGAGAAGAGTCAGTCATACCATCTAGGAGAGTGAGACAGGGTAGATAACTGCTCTGAAAATCAATGGGGTTAATATACCTTAATCACCTAGTTCTCAAGCACAGGTTTGAGTGACTGCAGTCTATTAAAACATCACTGCTTATATGTATGCAACTAGCCCTAAAGGCACAGGATTTTTCAGTTTTATTTAGTTCCCAGTAAAAGACAGTTAAACTGAGGTATATTACATTGCATTTTCTGAAATTTAAGATTATGTCATGGGCAGTTACTGAATCACCTGACTAATCCTGAATTGTTATTCTGCTATAACTTGATCATATGTTTAATCCCAGCAGGATTTATTTTTTAAACAATCAAACCTAAAGAGAGGAAAAAAATGTCACAGAGAAATCAGCTGCTTCAGGTAAAATAATCCTGTTTATGGGTAAAGTGGCTCAGCTGACTTCCAGATATTTGGGTTTTTTTAACAGGGATTAGAAATTGAGATTTTACAGAACACATTGTGCTTTTAAGATTGTACAAGGGGTATTATACAGGAAAACATCTTAAGGATTAATAGGTTAGCCTGATGACTATCCATTTATGGCTTTTATTCCTTCTATATAATTTAGGAGAGCAATCTGCATGATGAACTAAGTAGAACCTCCATTTTTCAATGTAATTTTTTTTCCCTTTGTTGAACACCAGTTCAAATTGGTGTTTTCATACCATTTGCTGCATGAATGTGTCTGTGTGTGAATGTGTTGCATAATGGAAACCTAGAAAGAGATGGCTTGGTCAAGGATGTAGCATGTCATACAGAGCTTTAATCCAAGAAAGGTCACCAAACAGTTTCAAAACCTTGTGGGGTTGTTTAGATTTCCCAACTCTTTTATGCCCAGCTTGGAGATAAAATGCCTTTTCTTAGGAATCGAGCATTGCTAG
This sequence comes from Orthonyx spaldingii, assembly GCA_013397795.1. Classification (NCBI taxonomy): domain Eukaryota; kingdom Metazoa; phylum Chordata; class Aves; order Passeriformes; family Orthonychidae; genus Orthonyx; species Orthonyx spaldingii. The sequence continues at coordinate 158,082 of VZTJ01001082.1, read as the reverse complement.
GGCATGGATTTTGCACTGGGAGCTTGTGAAAAAGAAAACGGTCACCAATAGGTGAGTAAAAGACATTAGAACACTCAAACAAGGAAAGCAATTGTTTAGAGCTTTTCAGTTAGATCATGTTATTAGCTACAGGTATTTGGAATGAAAATATCACAGACCCATGTAGCCATGATAATTACAAACTTGGAAGTCATTAGGGCAATAATGGTCCCAGTGTTCTGGTGTTTACTGCTGTGAATAATGTGCGAGAGCTTAATGGGAGCAAAATGTATAAATAAATTAGGAAATACAGCTGTATATAGAGAACAAGTTTAAATTCATTTCATAGCTGAAAAAACCCAAGTTTGTTTTTATAAAAATGCATTTTCTATAATCTTTCAGTGTATCTTTGCATGAGTTTTAGAGATATCATATTTCTTACAAGAATTTTTTTTTTAAAGGATGTGTGCCCATACCTTACTAGTAATGGAAATAACAGACTGAGAGAATCCACACAGATTGAGCTAGTTAGCCATGGCATCCAACCAGAAGAAAAAATCACAGTTGTGTTTTCACAAATTCATCTGCATGCATCTTAAGGGCTCAGTGCCTTAAGAGGGCTTCTGGTCTGTGTTGTGTGGGGTTTGTAGGGGAAGGTGATCAGTCTGCTGGGTAAAGAGAAGGGGGACTCAGAGGAACAGGACTCAAAAAGCAGAAAGTAATTGCATCAGCAGGCAACTGTGATCAGAGGGTGTGTGGAGCAGGAGCCCATTTTCCTACAGTGTGCACAGGCGACACGATTCCTTGTTCCAAGCCTCTTGAAACTGGAAATCTTGGGGTCTCACTGTTGAGCACTTTCAGGTCAATTTCATCTTTGTGTTCAACAGAAGAAAAATAACTCACTGCTTGGAAGACTGACACTCTTTGCTCAAGGTTCACGCATGGCAGTGTGCACAGAAATGAGTGGGGAAGTAGATCATGAGTGGTTTAAGACACATGGGTGTCTGGTAACACAACGTGTATCTGTATTAAAAACAGTAAAAATCTCGTGGGAAAAGGCCTTGTAGTTAATAATTATTTAAGGGCATTTCTTAAAGCCAGTAGGATGGTCTAGACTTTATATTGAGCTTTAATTTGCTTGAATCCTGACATTTTTTCTGTCTAACTTGAACTGAAATTGAATTATGTAACAAAATAAGAACCCAAATTTTTTCCTAATGAAGACAAGAATAAGGAGATTTCACTCTTTTCTCCCTCTCTACATCAAGAAAAATATGGTATTTTAGATATATGTGTGCTGTGCTTCAAGACAAGTGTAGTGAGTTAAGCAGTTTGATATTCCTGCTGTTACTTCTGCTTTAGTTTTAGATTACTTTGTAATGACATTTCTCATGTCAGAGACATGATTTAAATGCCCTATTCTGCTTTCCTGAGCACATGACATGGTCTATGTAGGTCACAAGGTCAGTTAAAGTGATGCTTTCCCATCTTACATTAAAAATACTTACAATAAAGTAAATTCAGGGGTTTTTTTCTTTAGTAATAATCTTTATTATTTATGTTTGGGTTTTGTTTTATGAGAGGTGCTAAATCAGAAGAGAGATTGCAGGCGTTGTCCCAGTCTGAAACAAACTTATCAAACACAACTTTAAATATGAAGTTTGCACAGGCCAAAGTTTGCTGTTAGAGCATGCTTAAAGGTAGTTTCTTGTAGAAAAAACTCACTAATTATCCAAATATGTTAGAGTCACTTCATATATGCTTTAAGAATCAGTTCAGATATTAAATGTCCCTCTTGCCTGGTTTAGAGGTGTAAACTTATGATTGTTGCCCTTCATATTGTAGGAGATGACTATAACTCACCTCATCTCTGAGTATTTGGAACAAACTCAGCACTAGAAAAAACCATTAGTTTTGATGCTCTCAAGGTATCTGGAATCTTCAAAGTTTTACTTTACTGATGCTTGTGTTGAATTTCAGATTATTATTCCAATGGTCATTAGTATGTAGAAGCTACTGCACAGTAAGATTAACAATTTCTGAAATATTAGATAATGCATTAGTACACTTCTAGAAGATATTATTAGTGATAAGAAAAGATTTATTTTTTAAAAAAAAAAAAGAAAAAAGTGAATTTTCCACTTTTTAAACATAAATCACAAAAAAACCTGTGGAATATATAATGCATAGAAATAATACCATCTCTCAGAAGAAACGGTAATTTCTAAACTTGTGTTAAAGATTTTGTTGTGCTCTTTAAAGTTTTTTGCCTCAGGAGTTCTGGTTTTTTTTTTGCTTTTGCAGATTTCTCAGTAAGTACACAGCAGTTAAGTTGTAAATAAGATTGTCCAGATGAAGAAACTGTTTACACCCAAGTATAGCTCAGAAAGCTGTCAAGAAATACAAGATGGATCACACTTACCTCCTGCCCTCTGGACTTTTATCTAATAAGCTGGATGCAGAAAGAGACACTTAGCATTTCCTATTAATTTTTTGTTGTTGTTGTTGTATGTAGCTATTATCTGGGGCTGTTTTCCTAAATTGCTTTGATAGGAAGGCAGAAAAGGGCGCAGTGCACAAAAACCTCTACTCTCTTCAATCTTGAACAGTGAATTGCACATACACTTTGATAAGCCTTTAGTGTACTGGATGTCTTACGTTTAAAGCAAGAATTTATCTCCTTTTCTGTTAAAGCTTTAGTTGTTTCACAAAAACTAATGTGCAATTAATAAGCAAATACTTTTTCTGACTTTGATAACTACACTTTAGAGTTTCTGAGACAAATGAGAAGTTTCAAAATACTAGTGACATAAATATCTTTATCAGATAAACATATCTGCATGAAGGTATTCTGTGTGTGACTGGTGCTGCCAGTATGTGACTCATAACCAACTGTCTCTACAAAGCACCTGTGGAGTTGAACTCACCCCCTTGCTCATTAAGAACCATGTGAAATTATGCTATTTTCCCATATTAATTGTATTACTGAAAATTTCATAACATTTTCGTAGCTTTAAGACTGGAAGGCCAACTAACACTACTTCATGAGGTAATATAACATTATGATATCTCTGGTTTTACTTACATGTTCTGTTCAGACTGAGGACCTGGCTGAATGAAAACAGTAGTTCTTAAACTAAGAACTAATTATAACCTCGAAGATCTCAGTCCATGGAACCAGATAACCTCCAATATGTGTCTAGGTCACTGTGTGTTAAGGTTCTGCACTAAATTCTAAAAAAATTGCAGGAACAACGCTGTGCCAAAAAACCAAGAAATACCCCAAAGATTTCACTAATTTAGAATTGACTCTTCTGGGTCAAAGGGAGGGAGTGGCCGAGGTCAAATTGTTAGAAATACCATAGGTTTGCTGCTTGCAATGTACAAGTTAACCAGCATGACAAACTATCATAACAACCTGTCTAGCTTCAAACTACAAAAGACGAGATAAAATTTTCTGCTAGTGAAAACTGGCAACTAAATATTTTCTGGATCCAGAACATTAGAACTTGGGATTTGATCAAAATTTATCCTAAAGGAATCTTTTCTGACATCCCAAAGGAATGATCCAACATGATTTTCTCTGTGTGCTGAATGTCCCTCTTCTTCTNGGGGGGGGGAGGAATTCTTTCCTGTCTTCTTGCATATTATGGTTAGCAGGCTTGAAGAAAAGGTCATATTTTACACAGTCCTAGTGTAACCTACCTAAAGAACTTCTAGGGAGAATTGCAAATTCATCTTTTTTTTCCCCTAAAGCTGTAAAATACCAGCCTTAATGATGCACTTTTTTCTGACACTGTAAAAGTTACACAAGTACTTCTACTAATTTTAGTAGAAACAGGGTGCATAGCTTGAGGACAGATTATAGTCTTCATCCTGTAGGACATGAAAATAATTGAGACTCTGTTGTCAAGACCTGAGCTTTTCTTCGAGTGCTAATGTGTTTTGGCAAGGCATGTCAAAAGTATATCTCACATTGAAAGACACACATCCTGGAATGTTAGATGGGAACATGCAAAATACACGTCACCAAGCAATTCACATCACTTTTGTGATCAAGTGTGTTCAGCTCTTTTCAGTTGATAAACAAATGGTTATCCTTGAGGATGACATTTTTCATCTGTGCAGAGCAGTTATCACTAAAAGAGCTTAAATTATACCTTTTAAATAAAATAATTGATTTTTTTTAATTTCAAAATAAAAGTAAATAAATTTTATGGACAAAAATAATACCCTTATATATTTCGTTTAGAAAAATACCAGTATTTCGTGCAGTTTGAAGATCAATGTATGTGGATGTTGTTTTTTAAATCAAGCCCCCTTTTAAATAAGTCAGTTATAAATGTTTAAGACATTCTGTTTATTCATTGAAAAGAATAATGCATTAGTCGGTTTAACTCCATGTATGTGCATCTCTTACCACTGTGATGTTTTGTTTCTGTATTAGATTATTCATCCAGTGATGCAGAGGAAAACCAATCAGTGTTATGCTGGATTCCTGCTGGTATGCCCAGGAATCAAGAAATCATTGTCTCTGATTCTGTTCATTCTTTGTCAAGCAGATATAATTTTAAATTTCCGAACAACATATGTCAGCAAGTCTGGCCAAGTGATATTTGAAGCAAGATCTATTTGTATCCACTATGTGACTACATGGTTTATCATTGATTTAATTGCTGCCCTTCCTTTCGATCTTCTTTACGCTTTCAACGTCACTGTGGTAAGTACTAACCTGTTTTCTTAATTGTTCTCTTTTTCAAGAGGGTTTGTTGATGTGGGGTTGTTTTCCCAGATCTGGAGACTAAAACTGAATTGACTAAAATACCTGGATGTCTCTTCCAGATTTGTGGTGTGTTTTCGCACTGAATGTACCAAATTCTTAACTCAATTATCCTTGATTTGTAAACAGTAGCATCTATGTTAGCTTCATGTCTAATTACTGTACTCAAATACAGTTCACTATGGCTTTTGCTCTCTTATGGTGCATAAATTCAGTCCTTAATTTTTCAAGACTCACAAATTTTTACTGTGATAAAGTAAATCATTATTATGGTCAATATGGTCAGCACGTTTATTTAGCCACGAATGTTCTTTCTCTTTATTTCTGGGAACTTTAGTGAAAAAATTACAGCATGACTACTAAATTTTTGTGTGTTTTAACATGTATTGCTTACAATTGTCATTTACTTTGGTTTCAAGTCATCTTTTTTTTAGGAATATAATGACAAAAGCCTTAATCTGCTTTGAAAAATGTTTGTTCTAGTGTCAAGTGATGTCACAATCATGATGGGTTACATTTGTGTTGACTTACTTATGCTAGGACAAAGGTTTTTATTCTGCTAGCCCTATTTGATTTTATAGAGTAAGGCTCTATTAAGCAAAACTGCAACAAACAAACAATCCCCCCCAAAAATGCAAACACCTCTTGCCCTTCTGAATCAGAAAGTTTAGTTTTTGAAAAAAATGTTGCCAGAAATTTCTTAAATTTTGTGGACTTTTTCTATAAGAGATCAAGGTTTTTAGCTGTTCACTTTCTAATTACCAGAATTTTGATCTGTCATAAACAGGTGCATTTAATCTCAATTTCATTGAAAGTGAGTTACAGACAAGTACAGAGATGATAGGATAAACACATCTCCGAAAAAAACCCAAAAAAATAACCAAAAAAAAAACCAAAGAAAAATACTAATCAGGAAGGATCCCATGTACAGTACCAATGTTTGATTTTATCACTTAGTTCCATTTCCTTCAATGAACTCCATTTTCATGTCATTTATTGCATAAAGAACCATCAATCTAATGCTAGTGCAGTAGCTTTGAAAACTTGATAGTTAATGGCTTCACATTGTTCACTGTTTTTTTATGAGAGGTGGGTAATCTGCTACATTACTATCTCAGTTTATTCCTTACATTCCAAGCAAACAGCCTGCATAATGCTGTTTGTTTAATTTCCATTAATAAGTTTTCATTAAATGAACCAGGTTTACCTTTTCTGTTAAAGAGAAAATTAAAAAAACTGAAAACAACATTTTCTTCCACTCCACTGGAAGGACCAATATGCTTTCTGTACTTAATTCTCAAAAAGAAAGTACTATCCAATGATTTTTTTTGTAGTTAAAATATCACAATATTAAAAATGCTGCTATGATATGATTAATACATATCTCCTGACTGTTGTACTTTTAAACTTTTTCCCTTAATATGATTCCTTGATGGGAACACAGTGCCTTATTATATCATATCTCCTATCGTGACAAGACTTGGCAACTGTTAATATAATCCTCAAGATAACAATGACTTATCAACTGTTTCAAGAACGGGGGGAGGTCTTAATCACATTATGCTGTTTCCAGACTTCATGATTTAATAAGACATTTCCTCGTGTCTGTTCTCAGATTTTCACTTCATCGACTTTCAGATGTTGCCTCAACAGAACGGTGAGAAGGGGCATCAGGGAGCATCTCACTCCTTTGCTGTTCAGGCCCCGGCAGAAAGGCCAAACCTTTAGGGACGCTCTAAATTCTGCAAGCTATAGGTATAGTGCCATACATACATAGGTATGTATGGCACATATATGTCATACCCCAGTTGGAGATTGATGGAGCCAGAGTGCATGTAAATGCTGTGGAGTCTTTTGTTACCTTTGTATATCTATCAAAAGAAACAAAAGTAAAATTGTATGAGTTGGCTCTACTGCCTTTACACCTTACCTGGATTCTGCCCTACCATTAAATCAGGGATTTTTTGGAGATCTGAGAGCACAGGCACGTTCCTGCCTATCCTCAGTGTATGCTGAGACCCCAGCTCCTTCCATCCTTGTTCATCTGACATAAAGGATCCCTTAATTTGGGGAAATACGGTGTCAAATGTTGCCATAAAAACCAGTCATTAAGCACTAGTTACAATGATTGAATTGCTCCTTTCTGAATAGCTATGGATGGTTATAGAGCAAGAGTATCATTTTTTGAGAAAAAGCAACTAACCAGGTGGACAAAAAATTATTAAAAAATCTCTCCCACTTGTTGTTTCTTAAAATGTATCCCATTTCTTCATTAATTCATTTGTCATGTAGATGATTCTTCCAAGCAGAGAATTTCATCACTGGTTTGTAACAACTTTATTTTTTGTCAGTACTTCTCAGGACTATGCTGATTGAGTTTCTGTTAGTCTCAGATAAAATTCTGTCTCTGTCCTTTTGACAGAAAAAGGTTAACCCCGCTAGTCTAAAACGATTAACAAAATGGAAAATTTTGATGATTTTATATCTGTGGGCAAAGAAAAGTCTAGGCAGGCACAAGAATGAGTGCTGACTCCTTGTTTTGTCTTCCTAAATTTGTGATATAGAAAAAGAAGCTGCCTGATGGCATTTTAGATCTTCCAATGACATATTGGGCACAATACCAGAAGAGTGTTTGGCATGACTAATGAGAAAATTCAGTGCACTAATATGTGATTAATTACATCTGTGTTCAAATTTATGCAGAAATGGTTTTGAAATGGGAAAGTCCTTTGGCCTTAAAATAAAACATGCCTCCACATTAAAAAGAGTATTATATGATTCAGTGTCTTTATATCTGCAGCTTAACAAAAATTGTCAGAATTTATGCAAGACTCATAACTGACAGGGCACACATATAATTGTAACAGTCCTTTTGCAATTTCTTGCTTGTAGGAATCTAAAAAGAAAAAATAATTTCACCAAAGCTTTTATTTAATTGTGATATTTTAAAACATAGGCTCCCATGGCAAGATGACGGCTGCAATGTGTAGGCCACAGCCCATATAGAATCATTATACACAAAATTATTACAAAAATGGTTTTTATGTTACTACAACACCTTGAAGAGTCAGTCATGAATAGGGACCCATTTATGTTTTAAGTGCAACAGAACCATGTTTGGTTCAAACAAGTTGATAAGAGAGAAGAAAAGAAGACTTCGGGAAATGAATTACCAATGAAAGAGAGACAGTTGGTATAGTTTCATGGCAGTCATAGAAAAATTATAAATTAAAGCTATATGATTGTAGTAATATAAACAACGCAACTACTTCAAATATTTTGCAGTGTTCTGCCCTAGACTTGCAGATAATCTTGGGCTTAAGGCCATAGACATAACTATTTCCCTGACACTGTAGGTGGAGAATGACATAAGATGAGGAAAAGAAATGCAAGAAACAACCTAGTAAATATTTGTGTGCTCAAATGTCAGATCTTATTTTAACAATGTATTTTGAAAAAATGTCATATTTTTGTTGATTTTCTTTTTCTTTACTATGTACATGAGAAGAAATGTAAAGGTTCTTGAGGAAAAAAACACATTAAATAATGGGCTGCAAATATTGCCCTTTGAAGAGGCTCATGGGAGAATTACTTAGACACTACCAAAACTATAGTGATTAAAAAAAAATAATGCTTGTAGATTTCTTATTTTCTTCTTTACAGGTTTCCCACCTACTTAATTCCTGAGACTGGAATAAAATCCTTAGTTGTTAAGGTTTCGAACAAATCAAAAACACCTGATATTACAGAATTTGTTGGTCACCTTAGATCTAACTGTTAGTGAATGCACACCTATAAAAATATTTCAGATTATTAGCTTTGGTAACAGAAATAGAAAGGCTGATCTTCAGGTTATTCTGGATTAGCAAATCAACAAAATCAACAAAAGGATCTTGATTGAGCTGTGTTTTTAGACTTGCTTTGGAGAGAGCTCATTACTGTGCTCTGGGAGTGCTGTGGCAAGATACATCAAGTCTGACCTTACATTTCTAGCTGATGTGGGTATCCTGTATCAGCCAGGCACTAAGCCTACTGCCTCATTAATGAAGGAATAAAAAAAAAAAACTTACTGTTAATGAAAATTATGGCTATTTAATCTTAGACAAATATATTACAAGTATTTGGATCCTAATCTGTATATTGTTTGCTAACTCTGCCCAACAGCTGAAACATGAGCCAAGGACATTCCATGCAAAGCTGTGGGATGGATATAGGTTGCAGGATGCTCTGGAGGGGATGGGGTCATCCAGAGACTGCTTGCTTTATGTTGAAACTCCTCTAAGGCCAGATCCATATACTGATGTATACTTTGGGTGCTGAGCAGATTAGATGCTGCTTTTGTCACATAAACTTGAAAGGTGATAATACTTTAGTTAAGGAATTTAAGAAGAAGTATTAGAAGTTTTAATGAAAGCTTTTTGGGATTACTACTTAGTACAGAGCAGTAAAATATGCCCAGGTCCCTGAATACAGGTTTAAATCTCAAGAACAAGCCTGAGCCTTCTCTAATCTCTCTGCTTTATTGTTCTGCAAAATATCTGTTATTTGTTATTGCCTCTTCCATGCTAAATTATAAACCAGTTTCATCTCATACACAGTTAACTAAGGTCTACTGTTAGCTGAAGCTGAAAATCATTGTGTGCTTGGAGATATTTATTTTGTGGTTTCATATTGCAATCAAATGAACTTTGGTCAGTTTGACAATTGTATTTCTCTTCTAGAGCTGGGAAGAATCCATTTTTCTCAACACACAAAATTTTAAGCTAAATCTGAATGAAGACTACATGAAAAAAAAGACAACATGAAAGATCTAGTATTTCAAGCTTGTTTGGCTTAAACCAAAAATAGCAATTATGTATTTACACATCAAAATGTCACACTTTTTTTTAAAGCATCTTCTTTGTTATTCTCTGCTGTCTTAAGATTTAGTCTAGTCAGCTATGCAGCTGAATGAAGAGCGGGCAGAATTTCATAGAACTTTAGAATTTCCTTTGGTTGAAATAAGAGAACTGTGTGATTGAAGTAAGCTGCTGACAAGTTGTTTAGCTGCTGACAAGTGGTTTTCTCTCCCCGTTCTCCTAGGTTTCCCTTGTCCACCTTCTAAAAACAGTGCGGCTTCTGCGCCTCTTGCGTCTCCTTCAGAAGTTGGATCGTTACTCCCAGCACAGCACAATCGTTCTCACGCTCCTCATGTCCATGTTTGCCTTGCTTGCTCACTGGATGGCCTGCATCTGGTATGTCATAGGGAAAAGGGAGATGGAACAGAATAACCCCCTTACTTGGGATATAGGTGAGTTCTTCCTTCCTACACATGCATATACACGTGTGTACATATCTATAAATGTATGTAAATATATAAAAGTACATGTATAAGTCACTCACTATTTCAGTTTTTGTTCAGTCTTATACCATTATTTAGTTCTGTTTTACAGAGAAAAGGTAGACATTGGAACTCTGAATTTGAGGTCAATCTGAAAAAGAGAGTTAAAATAAAAATCAATTGGAAAAATTAGAAAACCATTTTAGATTTTTAAGAGTGATTCAAAGTTTAGACAATTCAGGATCTGTATAGGAAATGGCTGGACAGACTGCATAAAAGAATAGATGAGAAAACTCATCCTGATAGTGCAAATTAGGAAAGTTCATCAACAGAAACATTTCCTTAATTGTGCTGATTATTTCTTCCTATACATTGAAACGTATATGTCTTCAAGTTAAAAACTCCCTTTGGAATTATTGTCTTCAAGTTAAAAACTCCCTTTGGAATTACTGTTTAGGGGATTTACAAACTTTGATTTTTCCAGAGCAGATGAGGTCTTTATCAATGGAATGCTCAGTTTTGGTCGAATGTTTAGTTTCTACCCCAGTCTTCATTCTGATTTAATTGAGTGTTCCACATTAGCTGTTTAGATTTTAAGCTTTTCATTTTTCGTAATGACACATCTTCCATAAACAAAGTTTATCTAAAGGTGAGAGAGAGATTTTTCCCAAGAGAAAAAGTATTTGATGTGGGGGAAATAATGCAAACACCTTTGACCAAAGGCTCATTGATGTGCATTCAAACTGCAGATTGCCCTATTATTATCTTCTTAAATTTCTTTCTTTTCTCTTAACCCTGCTATCATCTGTCTAAATATCATCTAGTAATGGTAAATCTGAGGGGAAAATGACAATCATGTTAAAGGTTCTTGACATCAGAAAAGTGAGAGGTCTGGGTCAGGAAGAGAAAATGAACAAAGTCCCAGAAATATGTGTTTCTAGTTTTTCAATAGGTTACTTAAAGATTTGTGGAGTCTTCTTATTCTTCTAAGTTGGTTGTTTATTTGTCTTTTCATTTGTAAACCAGGTCTGTGACCTGCTGCTGAACCCATTATAGAGAGAAAACTTCTGACAGAAAAGACTGCAGCTCTAGGGGAGAATATACAAAGAAAGCCCACTGTTCAAAAATTTGTCAAATACCGCTAACAGAGAAACAAATCCAGATAATAAAAATAATAATAATAATGTCTCTCTGGTGGGAAGTAGCTCTGAAGGCACTTTGTCAGCTTATGTAGGCCACAAACAATAGCTGCTTTCAAAGCATTCATTGCAGTCCAAATGATGATGACAGGCTGCATCCTTGCTCCCTGGGTAGGGCTGTTGGCCATGCTCCCCATGCTCCCTTTTCCCTGAGGCACAGCCACATTCAAAAAACTCTCCTCATATACCCTGGGGCTCTTGGCATTTATTAGTATGAAAACATTAACCTTCACCCATCCGTTTTGTCCTTTCTTGGGCAACAGCAGTAATAACCAAATGTCCCAACAACCTCATTAGAACCAATCCCAGTTTAACTGGAATGGAGACATTCCCCAGAAGTCCCATTTATGTCTCTGTGAGGAGTGTTGTATCTGGGTTAGCACACACTGATCATCTTCCAGGGGGCTTCCTAGGCAGGAACCTCTCCTTAACAGCCTCTCACCACTAACTTACCTTGACCTGTGACAATCAGGGACCTTTCCTGGACAGGTGTAGGCAGTGCACTTCCACATTGGATGGGTTAAGGCACTTCTTAGTGGTGTGTGCTCTCAGACTTTCACCTTTTACATGGAAAAAAGGGTTTTCTATTGGGCTTACAAACAGGCATTTTTTTAGGGATTTTTTCCCTAAAGGTGTGAGTTTGCATTTTTTGCCTGGAAGGCTGTTCCACCACCTTCATGGATGGCCTCTAAAATATTTAGATGCTATAAATTTATAATAAAAATTATGCTGCAATGACTCCTGTAATACTCCTACAGATATTAGTTCTAGAGCTAAGTTAAATAATTTATAGCTTTGGGTCTTTGTTTGGATATTTTTGTTTGTTTAGGTTTTTTTGAAGTGAAACAGTTTTAAAATGTTAAAGTATTAGATATTGGTTTAAAGAAAAGAGTCCAGAAAACTCCAGATATCTGTCATGAAGCTGTTGTTTTGCAAGCAGCACTCCAACACTGACAAAATTTCTGTTTAAGCTTGTGTGACATCTATATGAGCACAAAAAGTTAGATCATGTGACAATTCTATTGCTCTCCACATGCAGACTACTTGCTGATAAAACACAATGAAACTAAGTCTTAGTCCTCTGTGTATCTTTTGCTATTCTGGTGATTATACGTAGCTAGCCTTTCTTTTCATCTTAAGAAAACTTCAAATGACAAGTTCACTACACCTCATAGCATCCACACTGGGGATATGTTGAGGGGAGAATGGTAGGTGTAATTTAGAGTATGAGTTATTAAGCAAAGTAAAATGAGATCTGGAAATCATAATAAATCATAAGCAAATAATGCACACAGGAGAAATCTTGCTTGGAGTATAATTAAGGTAGTATTACTGTAAGACAATGAGGGTATTCTGTTCTCCTAAAGGAAGACTTCAACTGAAAAATGTGTGCTGTTTTGGAGAGCATGTAAAAGAGATTTATTGCTGCAGACAAAGCAGTAGAATGTGATCCTTACTCTTATACTTGCAGGTTTTAATTTTTTAACTTTTAATTTTGATACGTTACTACCAGAACTGGAGACTCAAGTTTCCATCAATGCATTGTACATAAAGTTTATTCCAGCCAATAAGAGGCTTTCTAATGGACAATAGTGAAAAAATACTATGTAAAAATTATAATTCCTATACTTCTTTTTTTAATTGAAAGAAATTTATCTCTTCCTTAGAAATTCTACTTTTTATTCACTGGACTGTCTCAGGTGATGTCCACCTGAAAAACTGAGTATGGCACTATGGGTGTGGATGCTGCAATGTATACAGTAGCTGAAATGTAGGCATGGGTTCATTCTAAGAAAGGAAAATGATGTCTGGAATGAAGATTAATTTGCTTTTTATGTTTGATGCTATTTTTGGGGGAGAGGCAGAGGGAGAAAAAAGCTTTTAGCTTTTACTTACTCCATTTAATGCTTTCTCAGAAAGCCTGTAGCACAGATTTCAAGACCAAGGTTTGCTAACACTTAAAGCAAACATTTTAAAGCTGCAGTACTTTTAACATAATACTTTGAACCTTGCTGTGCCATCAGATATGCACCACAACCCAGATCTAGCAGCATTTGCTTCTGTGTATCTATTTCTCTAGCTAATTTAAACAAATGTGGTGCTTAATTTGCATTTGAATTGGGGCAATGGGAGTGATAAAGTTGTTCCTATGAAAATACCCAGAACTGAAAATGGCATTTGCTTTGTTCATGCTGGACCTAATTTTAAGCCTTTATTTCACTTTTTGTCCTTATTCAGGCAATATTCCCATTGCAAATAATTTAAAAACATGGTTACAGTCATGAATTAGCCACATGGTTGCACAGTGAGAAAGGTGTAATGTCTGGGTCTATTACTGATGAACTGTCATGATGTGGTGGCATTGGAACAAATATCAATGTAGCATATTGTTACAAACTGGATCTCTTGCTTAGCTCTAGTATTGCTAGATATAACTGATTTGGAAGATATACAGTATGGGCACTGCTTTTAGATGCTTTTACCTCAGCAAGTTCTCACATCTTAGGAAAGAGTTGTTCTGTGTTCAGTATCTTGACTCTAATGTCTGATAAAAAACATAACTCCTTGGCACATCATTCTCACCCACTGGAGACAGTGGTACAGTTCTTGTCCTGCTTTTTCCTTCTGGCATTTTCAGGTCCCTCTCTGTTACATTTCACCTTGTTCCCCACGTTGTTCTCATTGGTGAAGCAGATGTCTCCCTGAGACATGGCATGATCTTCAGCAAGCTGGAAAAATAAGATTAATGTTCTATTAGCTGACATGGAGTAGAGGATGGACAGGGTTTAGGTCCCTGGCTGATCCTAACACTCCAATTCCATTGGCTCCCATTTCTACAGTTTAACTGGCATCAGATTTAAGCATGGGCTCTTTATTTGCTGACTGCTGCTTTGTATTAATATATACTGAGGTATTCCCCTTCAAGTTCTTATTAAATATGAGAAAATTATTTTTCTATCTGTCTCTACTGGAAACAGCTAATATTGAAATTATTTCCTGTTGCTGAAGACATGCATTCTGTGAGAACCATGTGAGCTATTGAAACCCAGCTGTCTTCAGTGTAGAGAGGAGTTTAGAAGAGGGCTAAGAGTCAGGATGCTGGCTCCCTTAGATAGTCAAAACTGTCAGGTATAATTTGTGCCACTGTCTCTAAAGAAATTCCTTCCTGTCCACCAGAAATTTAGCTGCAGGTTTTTGTTAGTCTTACAGTAACACAGCCTTCTAACTATGGAGGGGTTGTTATCCATGCAGTATCCATACAGTAAAAAAATAACCTGTGCTTTTATAGACAATAAAGGTTTACTTTGGAATAAGCTTTAAAATCAGGCCTGTAAAGGGTATTGTTCTTCAGATATTTAAATCAATTTCAATTGAGTATCTCAAGTTTCATCTCAGGTTTTTACTCACTTTCTATTCGTTTTTTAATTTATAACACTTTTGAAAATAAGAACTCAGTTCTTATGTGAGTGAACCACTGTAGTTTCACATACTCTGCAATGTAAAACTTCCCCCACACACTTTTTTCATCACACTCTTGCAGTCAGAGCCTTTAAAAGGGCTTGGATGCTGATTCCCAGTGAACACCTGCAATTAGCTCTCAGTGGCAGTTAGGTACAGAAAAAGATGCACAGCACCTGAGTGGTGCCAGTAGGAAATGCTGAAAATAAGGCTGTGCCTTCAGGGCTGTTCACTCAGGTATATGTCTCATGTTGGGCTGAAGTGAACA
The DNA here is from genome assembly GCA_013397795.1 of Orthonyx spaldingii. Classification (NCBI taxonomy): domain Eukaryota; kingdom Metazoa; phylum Chordata; class Aves; order Passeriformes; family Orthonychidae; genus Orthonyx; species Orthonyx spaldingii. The sequence continues at coordinate 143,077 of VZTJ01001082.1, read as the reverse complement.
GCCTGAATTCACAAAACTACCTTTCCCACCGAGTCCTTCAGGAAATTTAGATGCAGGGACAAGGTAACTGAAAGATCCCCACCAGGTGCAGATAGGAGAGAATCTCCAAGTGTCTTAACCATGTAAATATTGTGGCACTTCTGCCCTGATGTGAAAGTTGGCTGAAACAGGTTTTCCAAAATGTAGGTGTCCTATGTCTTAGATGCAAACTTTAGGTTAAAATCTTGAGCTCAGGTTCCTAAATTCTGCCCAAGTCCTTTGTGATCCCCAGGTAGCTTCACTCTTGTCAGAGTTTTGTAAGACAGCATCAAGCTGGAATATCCATTAAGAGAGACATTTACTTGTAATTCTCTTGAGTTCCAACAGACTGAGGAGCTTTTTTCCTAGTTTATGCCAAGAAACTAGAGGCAGCTGGTTTTATTTATCACAAGGTCTTGAGCAATTTTACCAGGAATTCTGAAGGTGCATATTTAAGCATGTCCGTGACAGTAGATACTTGTGGCATTGGTATATTTATTCAGGTTAAAACTCAGCCTATCCTCTTTTCAAAAGAAAGATTACTTTTAGGTATGTGTGTATGTTCTAGTTCTTCTATAAATCATGTATGTTAGTGAACTAACAAGTTTCTGGTGTTCTTAGACCCAGCATAACCATTGGGTAAATAACAGAAGAAATAATATTGGAAAAATCAGTGCCATTACTTCCATTCTTGATCAATGCAATACATAATTTGTCAAAGCAATAATTAACTTTTGACTCCTATCTCAGAATGTATTGTAGAAGCAGATAAGTATGAATCCATTTTTGCAAAGCAAAATTACTTAAATGGATAGACATGACAGAAGGGTTGGTATCAAAGTTAAGATAGAGGCTTGGTGGTTATTTTTCTTTTTTATATAGATAAATTGTCTTCCCTATTAATGATCTTAGATCATTCCAGCTTTGTCTCTGGACAACATTTCCTTCTGCTAAAAGATTAAAAAATTGGGTTTGAGTGTGATGTGATCATTTTTTACTAAATCTAAACATTCAAAAACTATAACAAAAATTATGAAAAATAATGAGATTTTTTAAATGTGTTATTTTTTTGTCTTCTTTTGAACCCTATGCGACTCATGTTTGCAAGATATTCTTAGCAACACTGGCAACCAGGAACTTAGTTTTAAACAAAATATGGAAACTGAGATTTTGTGTGATCACAAATCTCCAGGTAGTGGGGCTGTCAGGAAAATCAGCTATCAGAAGACACATGGTAAAACTGTAGTGCTAAGGAACAATCAGGTTTTGGACCCAGGTGATGGAAGTGTTTGGTGCACACAGGTTATGTGTACCTACTTCTGTATTCCAGACCTACCTTCTGGTGGAGTTTGAGCCTGGACCTACATCAAAACAGCTTCCAGTAATTTCAACAAATGTTCAGCTTATGAAGAGCTGGTACTCATGAACTGCAACTGGAGCCTTGGGAAAGGCTGCAGCTGGCACCTGCTCTCGTGCTGTCAGGCAGATGGCGAGGTTCAGCGCAGGTGCCCAGCACTGCCTGGTCTCCTTTAGGGGGAACAGCAGCTCAGTTTGTTTTGTGGCACTGTAAGAACTAAGTGAATCCTCCTCACTGCCAGCAAGAGTTCTTGTAAGTTTCCAAGGATCTCAGCCAAGAGAACCGTGTTCTAGTGTAAAATATTAGTCTGGTTTCACTGCTCCAAACACACACATCCATCAGGTTAGAACTGACATGTGTAGATTTATGAATGCTTGCACAGAGCAGGAAAGAACATCATGCTGACTACATCACACAGCACATTGCTCGCTAGCAGTGATCAATTGTTCACTTCAGTCTGTCATCTCTGTACCTGAATGATTTTCATTTATCTTCCAGTCTGCTTCATTATGTTCTTGATTATTGGTTTTCTTCATTTTTGATCATTAGTAATAACAGAACCTGTTCCTTTGGAACTATGGTCATTTCTGGTTTTGAAGAGGCACCTTTAAGAAAAAGGATTTTAAAAATTTACTTGTGTCATGCATGAGTGCTGGTATCTTCAATTTCTTAAAATAAATTGTAATGCTCTGTTGACCTGGGGTACCTGTATTGAAGGTCCTTTGTTGTGTGGAATAGAAGAATAGAAATACCTGTACACTTACCTGTCTTTTT